>OW386291.2:31821068-32421068 GCA_936432065.2 Rutpela maculata | reverse complement strand
GGGGAAGTATAATATCTGAATCAATTTAAGTTATTACGCTCCAAAACAAACGAGATGTTGACTCTGACCATAAAGAATATATAAAAAATTCGGAATTGCAAATTAAATCTAATCCTACTTGCCTTTGGGATTTTCTTAATAACATGCGTAATTCATCTACAATTCCTCAATCAATGTCCTACGGCAACAGCCAGCTTAATGATCCTCAAAGCATATAGTCAATGCGTTTGCTACTTACTTTCAGTCTGCTTTTATGTCTTCTAATTACGTTAAAGCAGATCAGGATGACACTTTCGATGTCCCACAACTTAATACTCCAATTATCAAAATGGAAAAAGTTCTTATAGCCTTAAAGAAATCTAAAAACAAATTAACTACTGGTCCTGATGGAATTCCATCTTTTCTACTAAGAGACTGCGCTTTACCGCTGACTATCATCTTTAATCTAGCTCTTCAAACAGAAACATTTCCTCTGGTGTAGGTAAAAAATTTGCCGTATATTCAAAAAAGGTGACAAGAATGCAATTGAAAACTATAGACCTATAGTTATCCTCTGTAACTTTGGCAAGCTTTTTGAGGTTACCTTATATGATACTTTATCTTTTCATACGAAATCTCAAATATCAGTTTACCAGCATGATTTCTTAGCTGGTAGATCAACAACCACTAATCTTGTAAGTATTACCAATTATCTTGCTACATCGCTTGATCAAGGTGGGCAGGCTGATGTAATTTATACTGACCTCTCCAAAGCTTTTGATAGACTAGATCATGGTATATTATTGAAAAATTTATCAACCTTTGGACTAACCACGCACTTTATCAATTTTTTCTGTTCATATCTGTCTAATAGGCTATAAATGTACATTGTCGTGGCTTCACATTTGCTCAAGTGTCGGCAACATCGGGAGTACCGCAGGGCTCACTTCTTGGACCTCTACTCTTCATATTATTCATTAATGATATTTGTCAAGACATTGAGACATCTAATGCTCTGCTATATGCCGATGACCTCAAGCTATTTACCTCGCTTAAGTCAATAAGCGACTGTGATAAATTACAGCAAGATCTCACCAAAATTAATAATTGGTGTAATACTAATAAGTTACCGTTAAATATATCGAAATATAATGCCATGTCCTTCACAAGGAAAACTAATTCAATAACTTTTTCGTATAATATAGGTAATGAAGCCATTACCAGATGTTCCGAATTCAAGGACTTGGGTGTTATCTTTGATTCCACACTAACTTTTATTCCTCATATTAATTACATAATAGCTAATTCCAATAAGAATCTGGGTTTTATTATAAGAAACTCAAGGCATTTGACAATTACTTTTCTGTTTAATGCCTTTGTTGAGTCTAAACTTGAATACGCTTCAGTTGTCTGAAGCCCAAACTATGAAACTCATATCTCTAACTGGAAGCATGCATACCTTTCATATAAGTATGATGATGTTTATCCAGCTGTTGGTACACTGCAATCTGAATTTTTGACTAGATTTAACTTAAATGAATTAGCGTTACGACGAGCATACTTTGCTGTACTCTTTTTACATAAACTTTTAACCAACAAAATTGACTGTGCTGAGCTATTAAATGAAATTTACTTCAATATACCCTCTTTTCAAACTCGATCGTATTCTTTATTTTATTTACTGACACCTCGTACTAATTTATTAAAATTCTCACCTATTTACTCTATGTGCTCACAGTATACCCAATATCAGGCGGACTTAGATCTTTTTAACTATAGTATTTGTAATGTTAGGGAATGCATTTTAGGTAATTAAGTTATATAATAGGATTGTATTTAAGATTGTCTTTATATAGAGATATATTTTTGTTTTTATTATTTGTATCTTCCTGCCCTTTGATTGGATTTTTTCTGTCTGGGCAGTTGTACTTTTAAATAAATAAATAAATAAATAAAATAAATAACTCGTAAATGAAGCATTGTTCGAAAATATATCAAGAGATAGAAAAGTTGAAAAAATTGGTTTTGGACATTTTATTATTCTTGATATTTTTCCAGAAATTTTTTTGTTTAAGAGCTACAGACGAAAGAACAATGCTACTTTTCTATTTTTTGATTTTTTTAAGTGAATATAATAATTATTAATACGAAATATATCATCAGTATAATGTAAATTATGTTTAAATGTCCAATTTACAGTTGAAATCAAATATATTTGCAGACCTATATATAATTTACATGTTAAACAGAAAAAATAATAAAACTTTTCAGGTATTGAGGTATTAAAATGATACGAAAATAAATAAACTAATATATATTTTCACAAACAGACTATTTATTTTATGCATAGTACAGTGTAGAATAAATTTATTTAACAAATTGTTCTACTACAATGTAATTGTTAAAAACTAAAACATTATGATAAATGAACTAACTATATATTTATTGCTCTAAATAGCACTTAATGTGGGGGCTTAATTCATTTATCGGCCATGTACGGCAAAAAATCGCAAATTTTGAGCTTCTACAGTTGGCAACTTTTTAATCTTGGTTCCTACGCCAAAAGACTACCCTAGCTAATTTAAATAGGATTAAATTTACTAAAACTCTTTTTTTAAATTTTTTGAATTCCGACAAAAATGAAGGAATTAGAGGGGGCAAGATTTGGAACTTTTTTTTCGGTAAAATTTCTCCATATTGTCACTTATAATATCCCTAGAGCTTAAATTATTTCCGGAAATTTTTCCGAGGTCAGGAATATTTTGAAAACCTTAAATATATATATGAACTAGGAAAAATTTCCGGATATTAATTTAAGCTCGTGGGATATTCGGTAAGAGAATTTCATACCTAAATAAATTAAATAAGTACTAATTTCAATTGACATTAAGATTATTCTGAGATATAACAAGGTATAAGATTAGTAGGCCATAAATGGGTTTTGTTGACAAAATGACAGAAACGCATCGGAATTAGTATTGTTATATCGTAAGTATAAGAGTTAGTAAAATGTCGCGTTTTGGAAACAAAAGTAAAAAAATATTTCCACCCATTTTAGTTGCAAAATACTACAACATGAGGGGTTAATATATATTCACTGAAATGTTTGATATTACGTTTTCTTCACTAAAATGTGTAGAATTCTGTTTTTCTTCTATTTTCTAACGTTACAACAGCTTGGGTGAACCGGAATATCTATATTCGTATAATAGATAAATAATATCTTTTTCATCCATTTTAGTTTCAAAAAATTACTGGAAATTGTTTAAGACAACTCTATTTGTGTGTTATGAAATAAGTCTTGTTCACTAAAATAGGTGAAACAATTATTTCAAAATATTATCGGCGCGGTAGCTCAATCGGTTAAGGCATATTGAGTGGCGAATATGCTGATCGACCGCCTACCGCGCTCTGGGTTCGACCCCCAGCCCCGGTATTGACAACACCGGTGGGTATGGATGTATGTCTGCATTTTTCCAAATGTGTAACCCCTTTCCGCACAGCCTTGGCTATGGATTTGGGGGTTGTCTACTATCTGTGGTGCGTTTATGTTTATGTTTATGTTTATGTTTATGTTTATGTTTATGTTTATTATATTTATGTAGTCAAGCATAGACATTTAATTGATATAGATTCTTCACCGATGTATTCACCATTGAAACGCGAGGAGTTTTTAAAGGATTTTCAAACACATTTGAAATATTCAGTATCATAATTAAACATGAAATAAAATGTTCTTTCACGAGCTCAATAATTTTTTTTATAATTATCTCGTTTAATATGACAAATAAAATTGCATTTTTATGTAAAAGCAAATGTCAAATATGATCATATGTCTCCACTTATTAATTTCGCCCAAGGTACTCTGGAGGATAAAAATTCCAGAAATTTTTTGGGTTGCTATGGTAATGAAACCAAGAACAAACTTCTGATTGGCTAAAAAAGTTAGGTATGAAATTTTCACAGTAATTAATCGGTAATTAACTGAAATCGATCTCATATACGATGTTCACTTAATATCATATTTTATTTATTTATTTATTTATTTATTTATTTGAATACACCATCCAACAGCCGAGGCCAATTATGAGATGGGAAAATACAGTTACAATAATTATACATTGGATAAATTAATTACATATTATACTTAACACATATTAAAATAACTAAATTAAGACTATCTATACACATATCATACTCTATATATAAAACAGTGTATTATACCTTACCTATGTATTTGATGCATATCAAGTGTTATTTATTATATATTATATATTTTTACAGAGTACAAGTTAATCTATAGCTGCATTATGTCATTCCTTAGTACACAGTTGAAATCATACTGACGTATTGATTTAAACTGGAACTGAAAATATCAACTTGATCACCAACAGTATTATATAACTCCATCATAGAATAGATAGGAGACTTTTTGAGGATATTTGTACGATTTGTGGGACAGTAGAATAGAACGTTTTGACGTGCTTCCAATCTAGGGACTCTAAAATTAATTTTTGACAATAGCTCAGGGCAGTCAATTAAATTATGGATTAGTTTATACAAGAATACTAAAATGATCACCCTCCTTCTATTCTCCAAGGACTTCATGTTTAGATTTATCAATAACAGTGTATTTGGGTATCCCCGTTCTGGATAATAATTGTCTGTCTTGAAAACTAAGTACTTCATAAACCTTCGTTGAACGTTTTCCAGTGACTGTGAATGAGTAATACAATGTCTTGAGCGCTTCTACATTAGAAAATTTTTTACAGTTTCTTAATATAAATCCTAGAGACTTAAGTGCCGAATTTGTTGATGCATCAATGTGCTTTCTGAAATCCAGTTTAGAATCAAATAAAATACCTAAGTCTTTTGTTGTTTGACTTCTTATCAACTCCGTGTTGTTAAAAGTATACGAGAACTCGATAGTATTCATTTTACGCGTGTATGATATAACCTTACATTTTGAAACGTTCATTGCCAATTTGTTAGCGGTACACCATACTTCCACTTTGTGTAATTCCTGTTGTAACGTTGTGCAATCGTCCGTATTGTTAATATTACAATATATTTTGAGATCATCGGCAAATAAAAGTTTTTCGCATTCTAATTCCTTACATAAATCATTTATAAATAAATTAAATAAAAGTGGTCCCAAGTTTGATCCTTGTGGCACCCCTGACGTTGCAAGGTAAGTATTCGACTGAAATCCATTATACTGGACATACTGCAACCTATTTTCTAAGTAGGATTTAAAGAAATTCAACAATAACTCATTAAAACCAAATTGATTTAATTTTTCTATTAGCAATTTGTGATCTATGCGATCAAAGGCTTTAGAGAAATCGGTATACACCACGTCAACTTGACCTCTATTGTCTAGAGATTCGGAGATAAACTGTGTCAAACAGGCCAAATTTGTTGAGGTCGAGCGTTTTTCCATAGAGCCGTGTTGATGACTAGAGATTGAATTTTTTACACCAGAATAAATCGTAGCATAGATTGCCGCCTCAAATACCTTTGCGAAATTGGGCAGGATTGATATACCCCTGTAGTTCTCTATGTCTGCCCTATTTCCACATTTGTAAATAGGACATACTTTGGCTAACTTCCAACACTCAGGAAAAGTAGAGGTTCGTAGTGCAGTATTAAATAGGGTTAACAGTGGCACAGTGAACACATTCGCGCAATCTTTGATTAAAAAGCTAGGAACCTGATCATGTCCCGATGTCATTTTATTTTTTAATCTTTTTATAGCTATTTTTATATCTGATTCTGATAATTGATCGATATTTATACACGGGAGATTACTTACGATATCAGGAGCTGGTATAGCGTCAGATAGCGGTAAATAAACACTTTTAAAAAATTGACTGAAATTATCTACTATGTTTGGCGGGTTCTCAATTTCTTTACCATTTGTGTACATTCTGCCAGGTATTGTGGTAGTACCTTTTTTGTTATTTATGTAAGACCAGAAATGTTTAGGGTCAACTATCAAAGCATTTTCTACACTTTCTAAATAATCATTATATGCTTCCTTGACCTGTAGATTTATCATCGACCTTACGCGCTTGTACTCTTCTAATGAGTTTATATCATTATATTTTTTGTAGTTTTTGCGATACTTATCTCTCTCTTTAATGTTTCTTATTATTTCGGTTGTATACCAAACAGGAAATTTTTTTCTCTTTGTGTTTTTGTATTTCAAAACATGCACATCAAAAATTGAGTATAGTTTTTCATAGAATTCATCACATGCCTTGTTGACATCATTGGAATCATCTAGGAAAGTCCAGTCGGTTTCAAGTAATGCAGGGTAATTTGCTTTCCTAAAGTTATAATTATTATTCTCTCCCAAGTTTACTGGAAATTTAGCAGAGTTGATTATTTTTGGCAAGACATTGATGCTTAGGGCCGGATGGTGAACATCCTCTTTTACAAGAGGTGAAATATCTCGCGCTACAGTACAGGTTTTCAAGTCAGATAAAACTAAATCCAGTAGTCTCCCATTGATATTTACAATGTTATTAAACTGTGTCATGTTGCTAAATTCTATGAATGCATGCATAAGTTGTCGTTTTGTACCAAAGATATTGTTGTTAAAGCTTGGAATATTAAAGTCCCCTAATATTAATATATTACTATTCGTACTAACGATTTGTTCGAATAAATTTAAAAATAATTCAAAAAGCTCCACGGGAATACTTGGTGGTATATATATATAACGTATATGAACAAAATAAAAAAGTTATTAATTAAACATTTACAGCCAACTATGTCCACTAATGGAAGATTGTCTAGAATATAAGATAAGTTTACAGGTTCGGAAAAAAACTCACTTTTAACAGCTAATAATGCACCACCTCCTTTTGAAAGATCCGTTTTAGCAAAGTTTCTGTCAGAGCGTAATACTGTGTAGGCAGTTGGGAAGTACTCGGTGTTGGAAACATCATCGGAAAGCCAAGTTTCGACCAAACTTACAACATCATATTCGTTACTATTTACTGCGGAATAAAATTCGTCTACCTTACTTCGTAAACCTCGTACATTTTGGAAGTATATAAGTAGTTCTTCATCAGTTGGTATTTTATTATTAACGTGTCCAGTGGATTTATAATGGTCAGATTTCTTTATAAAAAATCTATTTTGTTCTTTCTAATCTCCAAATTTCTTATGTAAGCTGGACATTGTTTACTCCAGGTAGGATGGTCAAAATTCATATAAATCATTCATAAAATCATATATTACCTTGACGCTGCGTTAATCTTGGCCTTTCGAAACAAAGGTTTTTGAGAAAAAATATTTTTTTAAGATTTACATATACTCTATAGGAAAACGTGTAATTTCCTACGTTTCCTCGAGTATCTCGATAATTAGCGTTTTTTCGAAAAAATTGTAGACAGCTTAAGTAAAGAGAATTGATTGAGATTTCTGACGCTTTTTTTATTTTTTCTCCAACATAAAAAAAAGACTTTTGACAGAATATGCGCTTCGGGCTATTGCAGTTCGCGAAGAAACTTTGCAACTTCAATTGTTTTCAATGCACTCTTAGATTCAGATATACGCAAGTTTTTCACTATTACCATAAACAATATACTTTACGCATAAAAAATAATGAAAAAAGTACAGTTTTATAACAGTCGTAGAAAAAAAAATTAATCGACCTGAGAATTTAGTTTCGATTGACGAATAATTTAAATACGTTAATAGGCTATGTTATGAAATTTCTCAAAGAATTCTTATACAATAATTCTTCTATTAAAAAAGATGATTGAAACTGAACTTATATTTTTCATTTACGTATATCTGGACAAAGCTAACTAATTTATGGTCTTCTTTTCTCTCTGTATTTTTAGGTACTTGAACCTACGTTAATTTAACATTTGAATTCTACCTTACTTGAGAAGTGAACCATTATTTTTATTATTTGTTTCCATAATTAAAGCCACTTATATTTTACCATTAAGGGTAATTTTACAATGGACATAAAAGCTTTTCTTTATTTGAATTATGAAGAGAACAGGCAATTCAACTTCATTGTATTGTTTATTAGCTTGAGAACAATAATACAAGTACATATACAGAATTTGCACTGCATTTGCTAGATTTAATAAATTCTAAAAAATATATCTGCATAATATCTAACATAGTTTCCTGAAAAATAAAATCTCGAGAGTTCAAAGTAGAATTATACAAAGCAAAATGAAAGACAATAAATTATTATAAACAACAATGGTTTGAGTTGGATAAAAATATTGCAAATGGATTCGTTTCTCTTCTACATTTTTTTTGGGATGTATGAACTGATGCCATATACTGATATTTTTTGTAGCTTAAATGATATGGACATGATTTCTTGGATTTTCTGCTGGAGTTGTGTGATTAAAAGTCACGGTCTGTCAGGGTTTTCTATCTGAAATATTGGGTGAGTTAAATTGGCCCCCTCATTTGTTTTGTTTTATTTCTTTTTCTCTCAAAAACCGCTGCCCAAGGAATCACTACTTCCATATTCAGATTTTCTATCCAAGTCTCTCACAACGAAAAAAAAATTGTGTGTGGAAATAATTCTTTATGGAAAGTTGAAAATTCGGTTTTTTGCGTTTAAATAGAAGGCTAATAATCTGAGAGGAAAGTTCAAATGGGAAAGACATTTATAGATATATGGGTAGTTAAATATATATCTATAATTAAAAGTTCCAATTCATATTTAAAATGTATATTTTCGAAGACTAAAAGGTGTTGTTGTTTAACATTTTAATAATACATGTTATTCTGTTTTTATTTAAAAATTGTTATTATTTTGTTTTTTCTTTTTTCCCTGGTTACTTGAGAGTCTAGAAACTTTACTTTACTCAGTAAGTGAACTGATCGCCACACTACTGCCCCGCTAAGAAAAAAATCAGTCAGTCATTCAATTCGTCAATAGCAAAGCGAACTTTCTTAATCAATGGTGGAGTGACATCGCATCTGTCAGACAATAAATACGCTGGTTTAATTCTGTCAATATTTACCGTGACGGCTTTAGTTCCTTTAACAAAAGTAACCAACTTATCTGTACGGGACAACACTTTAAAAGGCCCATCGTACAGTGGAGTAAAAGATTTCTTAAAACGTTCTTTCCGAACGAAAATAAAATTACAAGTCAATATATCTGAACTGACGAATGATTTGTAATTAATATGGTGAAAAGGTTGAATGAACGTTAAACTACCGAAAGAAGTACGTAATTTAGTAATAAAACAAGGAATATCCGTACAAGTATATGTTTTTATGAAAAATTCACCTGGTAAACGTAAAGTTTGACCAAAAACGAGTTCTGCGGAGGAACATTGCAAATCGTCTTTAGGGATGGTCCTGAGAGCTAATAGTATGACAGGAAGTTCATCTACCCAATGCGGTGTAGAAGCTTTAGCTCTCAGAGCAGTTTTAAGAGATTTATTAAATCTTTCAATCATTCCGTTCGAGGAAGGATGAAATGGTGTCGTACGAATTCTATGAAATCCCAAAAATTTTGAAAATTCTTTGAACAGTTTCGATTCAAATTGGACGCCCTGATCGGTTGTCACTGTGACAGGGACAACGAATCAGCAAACATAATTCTGAAATAATGTACGCGCTACAGTTTCTGTAGTAATATCCTTAAGTGGATAAGCTTCGGGCCATCTAGTAAAACGTTCGATCACAGTAAGAATATAAGAACAACCCTTAGAAGGAGGTAATGGTCCTATTAAATCTATATGTATGTGGTCGAAGCGTCCTTTAGGTATATCGAAGTTACCAATCGGGCTCCTTGTATGTCTTGTTACTTTATTAGTTTGACAGCTAATACAAGTTTTTGCCCAGAGATTACAATCTGAAGTCATTTTGGGCCAAAAATAATTTTTAGAAACTAATGTTCTAGTTGCTTTGATACCAGGGTGAGATAAACCATGAAATATATCAAAAATTGTCCGTCTATAAACGATAGGAACATAAGGACGAAGTTTAGGGCGGGAAACGTCACACCAAATAAACTTGTCAGAAAATGGAATTTTAATTTTCTTTAAACGAAAAGTTCTCTTTGTGTATAAAAATTTAAGGTCAGAATCATCTTCTTGGGCTTCGCTCAATAAATTTAAGTCAAAGTTAATATCTAGGTTAGACTTTTGGGTAACAATCGGGGAAATGCATTGTTGTAAAGAAGACGTATCATGCTCACGTGATAAAGTGTCAGCAACAATGTTATTTTTTTCCTTTGGTATGTCTAATTTCGCAGGCAAATTGAGCAATGAATTCTAAATGTCTAATTTGCCTGGGAGATTTTTCAGTTTTAGTAAATAATGCTTTGACCAAAGGTTTACGGTCAGTAAAGCAAATAAATGTGCGACCTTCTAGTAAAAATCTGAAATGTTTAATCGCTGTGAACAAAGAAAGAAGTTCCTTGTCAAAGGCACTGTATTTTGCCTGTGCTAAGGTAAGTTTTCGTGAGAAAAAGGCTAATGGAGCAAGTACACCTTTGTCATCGCGTTGTTCAAGAACTGCCCCCATAGAGACATTTGAACAATCAACTGTCAGCGACAAAAATGAGCTATCATTACAACGAGGATGCGCTAAAAAGGTTGCACCAGCTATAGCTGCTTTGGCTTTGGAAAAACTGTGAAGAAAGTCTGCTCCATTAATCGGGACGTTGATATCTGCAATATTAAAAACAAAAGGAAATAACCTACGTAAGTTTAAATCAATTTTCAAAAATTTCTTTCCGAAGGCATTTATAATAGAGCTATTAGCAGCTGTCAGTACAACATCGGGGTTCCTTTTAGTATCTGATAACAGATTCCGAGGAACTATCGATAAATCAGCGCCTGTGTCAATGAGAAATTCTAAGCTATTAGCATTATCAAATATAAATAGTCGACGTTTAGTATCTGAAATATTAACGTCAGTTGTCAAAATATCATTGATTTTAGTCATCTTTGATTGTCGGTTTTGACATCTTTGGCGAAAGTGTACCAATCTCCGAGACATTTAAATGCTTTATGACCTTAAAGTTGATGGTAATAGCAAACTTTGGCATTAGAAGGATTATATCTAACGCTGGTACCACTTCGACTATTAGAACGGGGACTTGAGCCTCTGCGATTTCTTAAGTCGAGTCGACGTCTACAATTATCGCAAAAGGTGCTAGAAACTGTAGGAGTAGCGGAAGTTATTGAAGAAACTTTAGATTCAATAGCGTGTAATTGAGATGTAAAGATTTCTTGTTTGTGTAATACCTGATTTAACGTATCTTGAAATGTTGCGATCAAATTTGACGTAGAAACTGTGGGATTAACGTTACAAATTGAATTAGAGGTAAGGGAAGTCATAGAATTTTGACAAGACTCCCATATACGATCGGCGATGTCGATTAACTCTTTAATTTCGTTTTCCCGGATGCGGCGATTGCGATGAAAATGGTTTTAGGCAATCGCCGCTTCCATAATTTGACCAGGAGCTCCTGGCTCACCACATGGGAATCTCCGACCGTTGATAGCATCGACCGGTAAAAATCTGATGATTTCAGGTCTCCCATCTGGGAACCAGAGAGCAGGTCTTCTAACCGCTTTTCCTCGCTTGAGGTCAAACGAGAAATTAGAATATTTTTCAAGTTATCATATAGATCTCTTTCCGGCTGATTAGTGACAACGTCATACACCGTCGTAATAATTTCCGGGGGTAAACTGGCAATGACAATCGTATTTTTTTCGATCGCTAACGATCCTGTGAATAGAAAATTGCGATTCAATTTGAGTAAACCATATCTATGGTTTGGATACCCAAAAAGGTGGCAGTTTAATGGTCGTGACGTAATTACTATGAGATGTCCCAGGACCTGATGAAACTGGTATGTCATCCAATAAAATATTTTCTGTTAGGGGGTCGGGGGTCACCAATTTATAGATATATGGGTAGTTAAATGCATATCTATAATTAAAAGTTCCAATTCATATTTGAAATGTATATTTTCGAAGACTAAAAGGTGTTGTTGTTTAACATTTTAATAATACGTGTTATTCTGTTTTTATTTAAAAATTGTTATTATTTTGTTTTTTCATTTTTCCCTGGTTACTTGAGAGTCTAGAAACTTATATTTACTCAGCAAGTGAACTGATCGCCACACTATAGGTATTAAAAAACGTATACAATGAGCCCCCGAACGTTAGATAGCTTTATTAGGTCCGGAGCGGACAGAGAGACAGACGGACAGACTGACAAATAGGCGGACATACGACGGACATTTTAAAGTTATTCAGAATTCTATGACTAGCAAAATAACACGAATTTTATTTTCTCTACGAGTGATATTTACGGTTTTAGAAATGTGCCAATCAAATGCAATATACTATTCTGAGATGAGTATAATAATAAGTATTAAAAAAAAAATGTATAATTTCATAAATTGCGGCTGGCAGTATGGTACTTGATCGAACGCCATTAAAAAAAAATCTTCCATCTACAACACACCCTGTACATAAAACCGCATTATTAAATGTTAGAATTAAATTAGTTATTTAACCGAAATCACCATTTTAAATGTTTATAACGAGGTAAACATAGGGAGAGAAAGTTCAACCCTCACGGACCTGTCAGTGGTTTGGTCTGCACGGACAGGATGATGGATATAGCTGTGAGCTATGTCCAATTTATCTCGGTGTTTTTTTTTATAAGTTTATTCCACATTAGGTTTTCAAACAAATAAATTTTAAAATGAAATTCTACTTTATTTTCAACTGATATATACGGTGCTTTTTTTTATTAACTACCTGCTGCAATGTATTATTTCGTTCTTCTCGGTTCTTTAATTAATAATTAAACTAACACTTTTATTAAACTAATTTATTCTTTTTTATATTCATAACTACCTACGGTCCAAAATAATTTTCAAACATGTCATTTCTTGTACTGGGTGGTCCGTAAGTAATGGCCAATAGAGCGACAGTGGGTTTCTGGCATTAACACAATGACATTGCGATTTAGCTAAACTTACCTTATAGTAAGGGAGCCAGCTACACTTTTAGTTGCTATATTTGTTTAAACTTGGATTATTTTTACAAGCTTTTATTTAATTTGCAATGTTTGTGTGTTTGTTTAGGTTAAATCTTGCAACTGAATTTAAAAACAGTTATCCCCAACCGATTGAGCTGAAATTTTGCATACACGTTTAGTTTGGATGACAATGCATGGTTATCTAAGTGACGTTATTCTAAATCCAATATGGTGGATTCCCAAAGATGGCGGACCAGTCATTTTTTATGCATCCCCATGATGTGGGTATCAAATGAAAGGATTTGCTGAGAAGAATACGAAAATAAAATGACGTCACACTAAATTCAATATGGCGGACTCCCAAAGATGGCGGACCAGTTATTTTTTATGCACCCCCATGATATGGGTATCAAATGAAAGGGTTTGCTGAGAAGAATACGAGAATAAAATGACGTCACACTAAATTCAATATGGCAGACTCCCAAAGATGGCGGACCAGTTACTTTTTATGCACCCCCATGATTTGGGTATCGAATGATAGGGTTTGCTGAGAAGAATACGAAAATAAAATGACGTCACACTAAGTTCAATATGGCCCCAAAATGGCGGACAACATTTTTTAGTTTTAACACTATAATTTGATCGTATAGTGTGTTCGCTCATACGTCGCATTCTAAGAAATGCTGAAGGATTCGGTTTAAACTATAAATTTTATATCGGATAGGAACGACGCGATGAATATACAGGGTGATTCATGAGGAACTGTACATACTTCTACTGTAAGTAGAGGCACCTAAGATGAATACCAAGTGACCATTAAAATGTGTTTGTTCCCTCTCTTTACTACCATACAGAGTGATTTATGAATTTTGTCCAAAAATTGTTTTGGTCATAACATTTTAACGGTTAATCCGATTTGTCTCATTTTTTACAAAAATGTACATTATTGCCTAACAACTATCATACATATCCTAAATTTAAAAAATCCAGAGACGGTTTAAAAAAAAATTAGAGATTTTTCATGTTCAGTCAATTTCGGCATTTCGAAAATATGACACTGACACTGACAAATAAATAAAGAATGATTTAATATAGCGAAAAATAACTGTACGGGATTTAATTGCACAGAAGTGTACCATCATTTTAATCGACTTCCAGGCCAAGTATTACATGTTTATTTACAATCCGTATATGTATTTAAGAATTATAAGAAAAGAAAAGGAATAACGAAAATATCAAAATATCTTAAACATTGCAGAAGAAATTCAACAAAAAAAAAGATAAATGTCATAATTATAAAAGATTTTCAAAGTGAAATCAATCTGCCTCAATACAATTTTCTTGTGGGATAGTTAAATGTCTGATAGACTTCCTAATTTTTAGGGGGTCATTTCTGATAATGTTGCAGCAGTTAATAATCCTGTAAATCAGTTCTTGCCTTGTATTTATATTTTCCGTGTAGACCAACTCTTTTAATCGTCTCCAAATAACTTAATCAACGGGATTGAAATCAGGGGACCTCGGTGGCCATGAAATTGGACCCCCGCGTCCTATTCAAAATATTTCGAAAAATTTACAGTTTTCGTTAAAATTGATTTTAACTGAACATTTAGGTTGGACACTTTAAATGAGGGAGAGTTAGGTAACACAAATTTGACTACTTATTTCTGTCCTTGGAAGCAATTTGACTAATTGGAGAAATCACATACAGAGGCAACTTTTTAGATGAACCACATCAGCCACATTTTTAAGACCTGGCCTGGAAATTGATTAAAATGATGGTACTTATTAAACCTAGGCACGAGTTATGTAGATATTATTTTTTTTAGCTAAATTTTTGTATCAATAAATATTAGTATACATTAAAATATTCCATTTTGCCAAACTTTTCATTTGACATGAAAATTGATCGTTAATAAAAAATTTGTTGAGAGTGTGACAAAAATTTCAAATACTCAGGTTTTACTACCTATTTGTGTCCTATACAAATTTCATATCAAGTTTTAGACAAATCGTATACAGGGTGAACTATCGTATACGAAGCAATCCAACAATTTTTTTTGAAACCGTCCCTGAATTTTTTAAATTTTAGATATGTATGATGGTTGTTAGGCAACAATGTACATTGTTGTAAAAAATGAGGCAAATCAGATTAACCGTTAAAATGTTATTACCAAAACAATTTTTGGACAAAATTCATAAATCACTCTGTATGATAGTAAAGAAAGGGAACAAACACTTTTTAATGGTCACTTGGTATTTGTCTTAAGTGCCTCTTCTTTCGGTAGAAGTATGTACAGTTCCTCATGACTCACCCGGTATAAAACTAATTAAGGCGTTGCTAAAAATTTAAAAATAAGATTAAATGAAAAACTTTTTTAAAAACAAGCTTTTATTATTTAGGTGTACTAAAACAAAAAAAATATATCTTAAAAGTTTGTCGCGTGAATAGAAATAATAAAAAAAAACTTACTTAGGTACTTACAATCTCTGTCAAAAAAAATTAACGCCTGTATGAACTTCTCGACAAGCTTTTAAGACAATTATTTATTATTTTTTTTTTTTTTTCGTTTTAATGCACCTAAATAATAAAAGCTTGTTTTTAAAAAAGTTTTTTTTCATTTAATTCTATTTTTCGATCGTATAAATGTAACTTATGTCCAAACAATCTCCTGCCATTTCGTTAGCGGGCCATTTTGATTATTTAAAAAAAGTATCACTACTATACGTATTTAAAGTTGATATTTTTTGTGTCATTTACTGCCATTACAGTATGATGGAAAATGATTGCCTGCCACCTTCATTGTACACCGGCGTGCTCCTATCATTAACATAAATATGTAATTAATATAAAATCAATTGACAGATATTTTTAAAGCTGAATTTTTTTTGGGAGTAAGTTTATTACTTGAAAGTGTTAAAAAATCTACCGCCGGCCATTCGACGAAACATGGCTTTGGCAAGAGCAAAAAAGTCAGGTGTTGGCCCGCTGCTGCGCCTGCAGAACTCGATTTTGTGGAAACAGCCTAAATATAACACAAAAAATAAATTAATTTTAAGCAAATCGTACAAAAAATAAATAAAAAAAACTTTTTAAAAACAATGGTTTTCCTTTAAAACCAAATTGTACTAAAAAGTAGAAAATAATTTCAACTTTGTAAATAGAAAACCATTGGACGCTCATAAAATATTACATTGTTTTAAAAAGATTTTTTAAATTTATTTGTTTTTAACTTTTTAGTAGCTTATCGTATTCTACTCGTCAAACCCTTTCATTTGATAACCATATCAAGGGGGTTGTGAAGAAAAAAGAAAGCCACCATCTTAGGCCGTTCTCCTTATTAGATTTTGAATGATATTAGATATACTATATTGTATTATCCTCAGAACCAAAGCTATGTGCAAAACTTCAGCTCGATTTGATAACGGGAAGTGGGTCAAATTTCAATCACCAAATTTTACCCATACATACATAATACATGCAGATTTCTGAATATAAGAAAACCATTGAAAATATAGTGTCGTTGGCCCCAATATTATTAGTCCAAAAGCATATATTAACAAAGATACAAGTGTTAAAGTCAATAATATATTTTTGATTTTCTCACATAATTTTTGATATTTTTTAAATATTAGTATGAAACTTGATGAATAGGGGTTTTTAAGATGTGAAATTCAAGTCTGCTTCCATTTTTGGTGTAGATCCTAAATGACGCAATATAGACAATATTTATGAAGTAAATGTGCGCTTAACTTTTTTGCTCATAATATTATCGCTTCTTTTATTAAGAAATTCTAAACGCACCTCATTTTGGCGAAAAAAATGTATACTTGTCATTAGCCTTAAACATTGCCTATTTTCAAGATAACCGTATTTTAACAATCGGCCGCGTAATTTTTAATAAAAACGGGACAAGGATAATTAATATTGCGGTAGATCCTCTATTGTGCATGAGGTAAGGCTACATGGTACTAAAAAGCCGCTGCCCAAGGAACCACTACTTCCACATCCAGATTTTCCATCCAAATATCACAGTGAGAAAAAGGACAAGGGTAGATAAGCTATATAATTTTCTCACACTAATTTCATAAAAAATAAAAGTTCTCCTGAAAGTCATTAAGCGTTATTTATTTATAGTTGAACATATGATCTTTATGTTTCTATATGTTTTACATTTGAAAAACAACAGTAGGTCATAGTAATATCATTTCAAAGTGGGCATGTTTGCAGTTTTTTTAGTAATTTTTGACCTTTTTCCGAACTTTTAATGTACATTTCAGTTAGATGCGCTCGATGAAACAAGATAAACTATACCTCATTTCATTATTAAGCATTTCAGCTTTTAAATAATGGTTAATTTATATTGTTTCATCAAGCGCTTCAATGTATAAAAAAAAATCGTTTCCGCGGGAGTCGTAGTAGTGTCGACGTTGCGTGCGAATTTAAACGTGTCAGCGCTCAAAACCACATATTGTGGTATGTATTGAATAAGAATATGTTTATCCACGACCATCGTATAATCATTGCATTCTACATTTAACAATTGTCAAATAATGATAGTAATTATTCCAACCAAACGTATAATGAACATAATCTGATTCTAACACATATTTAACCAACCAGGAACTAGTTGTTTTCATTCTAACGCACCTTTGACCAATCAGGAACTAGCAATTTTCATAAGGAAACGGCGAATTCATTTTTCCATGTTTTCGTGCATATTTTCGTGTTTGACGTTTAACACGTCAACGTTTTACTGTAAAGAACTTTATTTTTTCAGTTTTAAACGATTAAAACAGTTAAAATATGCAATAGTCGTGGATAAATTATAGTATTCAGTTCGCGTATAATGGCTATTACACACTCGGATGATTTACGACACGCCTTCGTCTCGTGCCGTAAACATCACCTCCGCGAGTAATAGCCATCATTATACGCTCACTGAATAATCTACTATTCCAAAGAACAGTTTTTTATTACTCGTCAAGACATATACTACTTGGAAAATATAATGACATACAACATGGCCGATGGGCGGAAAAAGGCCCTTATCTACCCTTGTCCTTTGTTTATGGAACTTAATAATATAATATTTGAAATCGTCTACCTCAAAAACCCATAATACGATATGCCATCGGTAGTGGGAGTGGAGGTGGGGGTGGATAAAGTAGAAAAAGAATTGAGGCTTTTGGTTCTCGTACAGGGTTATTCATTATATTTAGGCCACTCTTTATTATCGTTATTATTGGAGATAGAAAAAAAAGTTTCAGACGCTATTTATTATAAGAAGGGAAATTACAATTATTAAAGTAGGTAGTCTATGAAACTGACAAATATCCTGTTATTATATGAAACGCTGACATATTTAATATATTTAATCATAGAACATATTTCCCTGAACAGTTAATTTAAACGTAAAAATTGTGTTTAATTGTGCTCGTTATTAGGTAATATCTACCAAACCAAATATCCTCTTTCAACTGCAGTCTTACTTTCTCAGAAATAACTATAATACTGTTTTATTCTCTATTATAATGATGGAATAGGAGTACATCATATAATGTCATACGTAGTTGTGAAATAATGTGTCCACTTCCCCTCTGTGTGTTTTTTACTGCCAATCAATTTTCATTGTAAATATATCCATTCTACCTCGGAATATTAAAGGGGCCTCAAGTATTTTACGTTTTTTTTTAGCTTAAATGTATTTTAAAAATGTTTGTAAAAGCCTATACAATTGCCCTGCAGGACTTTCCTGGAGCATAAAACACGATAATATTGTACTTTATATCTGTTAAATAACCTTATATTAACGATTTTTTCAGTTAATTACTTATCAAAATTTCATTGTAAAATGGCCTCTTATAACTGGTTGAAAAATATGGCGAACATAGTACCACGCGACTTCAAAGTATTCTCTCCCAATATTTTAGACCTCGTTAACGTTTTTCCTTGAGACGAAGTTATTTACTTTAAAGTTAAATGGGATCAATATAGGTTAAAATAATTTTGTAGTCTTCAAAATTGTAAAGTCTTTAAAGTTCCTGCAGAACTAAATTGGTCATATTTCCCAGTCTAGGTTAGAGAAGGCGGTAAATTGAGCATCTCGTGCCGTGACGTCATTTCTGTTTCTAATCTCATACTTCTTTGGCTGCAATTTGTTGTTTTGTGAGTTTGTGGTTGATTCGTTCAATTTCCTCTTGTATTTTGTCAATAAAAATGGATGTGTTTTGTTTTGAATGTGAGAAAGTATTCTCCAGCCAGTCAGTGTTAAATCAGCACAATAGAATTGTGCATAAATAAACAAATCCGACGTAATTATATCAAATATACGGTGCCCAAAAGATACGTGTGCTTCGAGTGCAAATTGTATTTTAACTTTAATAACGACTTGCGTTTGCATTTGATAGGAAAACATGATCACATTGCGGATTCGGTGAATTTGGAATTTAAAAATATTTCAGGTAAAATAATTAATCTTTTGGTTAGTTGATTAGTTTAATACTTTATTTTTTATTTGAATGTATTAACAGAAAACACATAATATGAAACATGTTTTTTAGTTCCATATTACTATTTCCCCATCTATCAACTTAAATTTGTTCATAGGTATAGGTTTAAACCTCCTAAGTGGGCAGTAAACCATTTTTAGAACTTCTCTTCAGTGGGTACATTCAGGAACACTGAATACAATCCAAATAAAGTCGTTCACTACACTACTAAGACTACTGAACTTCACTTTGCTTTTCATTCTGTAAACTAAGCACTGAAATCTAGAGAAAAAAAAAGTTATATTGTACTAAACTCTCTAGTAGAGATTAACAACTGTTTTACGTGATATAATGTAGTCATTACTTGGAATGCAAACAAGTCGGTAATAGAAAAGTCGAAATACTCTTTAGTGCACCGCATATTCGATATAATTATAATTATGTTCTATTTGCTTATGCGCTTTTCAGTTGTGCCGACTAAAGGTTGACTGGCTATAGAATACTTTCTCGCATTTAAAAACCTCTATTTTTATTTTTAAAAACACGAAAACAGAAAACCCAAAACAATATAAATTACTGCTAACAATAAGGTTACAAATTAGGACACTATCCCACTAATAAAGTACAGTTGACAATGGGAAGGGCATCAACATAAAACAGTCATTATAGTCCTTTGAAGTAATTTAGACAATGAAAACGTAATTTTGCCTTCCAGGGAAGGGACCTAATTCTATTTTTAAGTAAAAATAACTTTCAGGACATTTTATGAAGTAATATTTGCCTTTAGGTTAAACACATATGCTAGGTTAGTGGGGAAGTAAAATTAGGACAAATTTTACCTAAAATTGCAACTAGTTGTGACCATGAGGTTAAAGTTTTAACCTAAATCTGACTACAAGGACAATGCAAAACTCAGGTTATACTTACGTAAAAAATTGGTAAAATTTACCTGTTTTTATTCAGATAAAAGATAGCGACTCCAAAGTTAATAATTTAGTCTAAAATTACGTAATATTTTCTTACACATAGATCCCAATATGCACTTTAACTTTAGAGTTAAATTTTAAGGAACAATAACGTAAATATTTCTTGTAAATTACACTAAAGTCAATGTGACTTTATCAGGCATTTTTTAAGAAAATATTACCTAAAGATTGCTTACTAAATTACTATTAAGTCCATATGCATTCAAAGTTGAAAGCAATGGTTGCAATTACGTTATATCAACTGTCTTAGGTTATTCTGGCCTTAAACCAGTAAAATAAACTAATTGTGCTGCTTGGGAACGTAATTATAAAACAATTTTCACAACTAAAATTAAATACAAATGCATACGAAGCAAACAAATCAATTATTTCATGTTAATTAAATACACAAATGTACTTACGTATGGTAATTCATCACAAAACACTTATTCGGAAAATCAAAACGCTGAACAAAGTAGCATTATATGTTATAATTCGTTGTACTTAAAGTTCACTCTACTTAAATAAGCAAACCTTAACTTAATCATTAAATTTCTTAAATTAAAAACAAGGATTAAATACATAAATAGGTATATATTTATAAACACTTTAATGTAAATAATTCTTGAAAAATTCAATGTTTACTAGTTAAGTTAAGCTAGCGTTACTAGATGGCTGTATAATTTCATGTCGGCAACCTTAGAACGTAAAAGCGAGATATTAGTAATATTGTCTGGCTTTGCTCGTAGTGTGATTGGTCGAAGCGTGCTAGAGGAATCTCTGTTGTTACAATACCTATGGTTTAACGTATCTTGATTGTCATTGCCATTACATAATTTATACCTACTTTGTATTTTATTACATGAGTCGTTTTGGAAATGCACTTTTATGAAATTGAAAATAAAAGTCAGTAATCTCTAAAAAGTGACAAGAAAACGTCTGAATGCAATTAATTATAAAACATAATATTGAAGATATACTTAATGAATTATTTATTCGTGAAATATTCTCCCCAAATACCACTCGTGCTTTTAAATTTTATCTATAAATTTTTTCTCAAGCTAAGTGGCCAAAAGTTACTATAACTCGTACAAATTGGCAGTATATTATCAAAGATTAAATCCCTCCCGCTAAAGCGGTTGGGATTTAATCAGATAAAAATGTGCAGCCTTTATATTACCAGTCAACAACGCTTTCGAAAAAATTTTCAATAAAATTTTAAGCACTAGTGATATTACATACGATCATTTACAATAGGTGACATTTCGAGTTATGAGAAAATTTTTTGGTCTGACTTACTACAAATGTAATTAATGTGGTTAAATAATAATTGCGTAATGAAATGCAGTACGACAAGTTCCATTCATGTTAACATATTCAACTAAAAAAATAACTTTATTCTTTGTTAAAAAATAAATATTTATGCTTAAAAATATTCGGCTATATTAGATATGTATCACCTACGTTTTATAAACCCAACCACTCATATTAATGTGACTTCTTTGACCGTTTATATCCGAAAAAACTGGATTTAAATAAATATTAAAATATAATGCACCACAAAACTTATTTATTCATTGTACCTCATTCGGTATGTGTTATTTCAATTTCAATTCCGGGTACAGAAGAAGGGGTTTGAATTATTTACAAGGATGGCATTATAAATCAAGAATAAAATGGACTGATTTAGGTCCTGATTATTTCCCGTGATATCTAAGATCAGTGGAGTGCCTCGCACAGAATTGCTGGTTTAATATTTACAAGTTCAAGCAAAGATCTTTCACGGTGAAAGTTTAAGTAGAAACGTGATGGATGTGAAGTCGTGGAATCAGGAACCAAAATCTCAGTTGTTAATTTGCCCAGGGAACTGAGAATTCTTTGAGTTTATTATCTATTTTTTTTTTGTGATTAAACAATACCGTTTAACTTTAACGGATAACCTCTAGGCAGGGCCGGATTGGGAAATTTTTTCGGTCTGCGTTTGATTTTTTATATCGGCCCACTCAAGGCATTCGCTCCTCAAACAGTGGCTTAACTATGGCAGGACAAACCGGGGCAGTGCCCCGGAGCCCCGAGAGATCAAAGGCCCCCCAGCCGGCGCTCTGGGGCCTCAGGAGACCAAAGGCCCCAGCCGGCGCCTGCTTTTTTCGGATTTCTTCCCCCCCGCTCATCAAAAAATGTTTTTTCGGATTTCTTCCCCGCCCGCTCGTCAAAAAAATGTTGGGATGGAAAATTTTTTTTTTGAATTTCTCTATGAAGTAGCTAGGACGTAATGACTATATCTTTCATTTCGTATTTCCAAAAATGATTTATGAGTTACTGCATATTTTTATGTGGTATCGAAAAAAAAATGCATATATAAAAAATTTACGATAATTCTATGGAGGTCGTTTCCCCATAATTTTTTTGGTTTGTTATTTTACAGTGATTTTTTTCTTTTTAAATTCGGCCGACATTTTGGTAGTAAAACCTGTTTGATTTTCTGGGAACATCTCTGAAACTGTGGCATTTTTGAAGGTTTTGTTATTTTGATTTATCAGATTTGTGTTTACCGGTGATATAATGTAATATCACACAGGCTTCTTCTTCTTTTAGCGGGTCGACTGAGAGTCGCCGCACTCAGGCCTTGTGGCCCATTGTGCTACCGATACGAATTTATTGAATTCCCCCATCCAAGCCAGATTCTAACACAAAGGCCAAAATCCTTCCTATAGGGGCATTCCTTATTTCCTCCGGCACCGGAAAACCAATGCCGAAGTGTTTGTGCCTCAAGTACATAGGACTAGGGCAGGAAGTAAGGACGTGGATGGAAGTCTCCTCCTCGTCTCCGCAGAACCTACAGTCGGAGTTGTCAACCACCCCCATAGTGTGCAGGTGTTTTCTGAAAGAGCCGTGTCCAGTCAAAAGACCTACCATGATTCTGACCTGTTTCCTGTTTAATCGCAGGATTTGTTCTGCTCGCTTCGGCAAGGGCCCCGATATCAGGAGCCTCGCTTGCCGGAGTCCTGGGTAGGAGGCCCAGAAGACAAAGAACTGGGACCGTGTCCAGTCTTCTACTGACTTCTTGGCATTTGATCTAGATTAACCGAGAGCCGGCTTCGGACCCAGTAGGGCCCTCAGAGAAGCTTGACCCAGTTGGATGAGCCAAGTTCAATGTCACATAGGCAAGAATGAAAGAATATAGATCCGATGAGTCAAACCTGTTTGTACAGAAATTTAACCTATATGCAAAAAAAATTAATAGCATTTTAAAACATAATAACAATAACTACAGGTATTTTAAGGATTCTACCTCACTAATAAATTTGGAAATTGCAGGATCTTCTACGTAAGATAAAATGCACCTATATACCTAATATTTTTCTTAAAAACTATACTATCATAAATATCCGTCTAGTATGTGTCTATCTCAATTTCCTATAATAAACTCAATGATTAGGTACCGATATCATTAAATAATATAAAATACGGATATCCATTACTATATCTTTTATCATTATAACAAATGTTGGACACCCTGGCGACGCTGTCAGTTAAGGCCACCACCAAACTGGGCGATAGTCCGCTAACCCGCAACATAACCCAAATCAGACAGCATAATGCAATATTATTCAATCTGAGACACCCCCTACCATACCAGACGTTGCCTATTTTCCGGCAACTCCCTTAGCCAAATCTTCCCCTACCATAATTTCTATAAAACCCTATCCTATCATCTTTCCTAAACTTTATCTTTAATTCCCTCTTTCCTTTTCTGTTTGTTCATTTTTATGCTTCTGTTGTTTTTCTTTTTGTTCTTTTTGTCACTTTGTTCGTAAATTCTTTTTAGGCCGAAAAAATTCTTGAAAATTCTAACATTTTAAACGATACTCTTTTGCTTTATCATATCTTCCGGGAGGCAGGGAGACCACCAGGGTGACAGTTCTCGTACGGGTTTTTTCGTTTAACTTTTTTCCCGAGTTAACAACCCAAATTTTGTTAAGTGCTTTGCCAAGTGTTAATTTTAATTAGCTTTAGGTCCCTACGTAGACAGCAATTTTTAATATTATTATTAGTTTTTAAATTTGTTTATAACAAACAGGAGAGCTAATCTCCCCGTTAACCGTTAAGCCGAGACGGACCTGCCCCGTCCAACCTTACATTCACCATGGTACTACGTGCCATGGTTGTTTGGTTGGCTCCGGGCCAGGATCTGGTAAGGCACGTAGTTCTACTTAAATGAAGAATAATATATGTTTTTGCTTTTGCTTTTGCTGTGATAAACGAGATACGTACATAGTAGACGTTGGTTCGAGACCTAAACAAGGTAAGTAAAATTGTTTAATTATCACTATAAATAATGAATTTACGGAATACTAATTGGAGCATGATAGGGAAGGAATTGAAACGCGGCGCGGTGGTTGGGTGATTAAAAAAGTGTTTATTTTCATCTATTTTTTTATGGGCACGTCAAGAATATGTAGCATCAATGTAATATTAGTGTATGAGGTACATATAGATTATGTATCTAATAAATGTTGTAATGTTTATGTAGCATATACCTTTGGTTTTATATGAATCAGGGACATGTATACTGTTATGTGTTTCAACCCTCTAGAAACATATAGAAAAATCTAGAACCAGTGACCTAGGACTATAAAAGAAGAATAAGTGGTTGTGCAGTTCAGTTCAGTATAGACAGTCATTGGAGAAACATTAAGAAGTAAACAAAGTGATCAAAAGTGACTGAATTATTGAGACTTATAGTACTTAGTGTAATATTAGTAAAGTAAATTATTGGTTGTAATTAGTAGGTTAATAAATTAGTGTTTAGTGTTACCCTGGTGTTATAATTTCCGAATCCACGATACAGGGTATTTACAAAAAGGGTGTAAGCACGTAGCAATTGGTGTCAGAAGCGGAATTATAACAGAAGTTTTCTGGACTGTTCGAGTGTGTTCGACAGTGTTCTTCTCGGGAATTAGTGGTGACACAGAGAATTGACTTACGGGACATTGTTTAAGGACTATTTTTGGACTCAAAACTGTGAAAAGTGCATTCTCGGGAAAGTGACAGAGACACTTAAAAATACTTTTTTTTTGTGATAGTTCGCGAAAATTTCCAGAACATTCTATTTGGAAACTAGTGGAGATAGTTAAATTCTTTCAACTGGAAAGTGACAGAGACACTGAAAAAGACTTATTTGTGTTAGTTTAAGAAAATTTATAGAACATTCTATTTGAAAATTACTGGACGTAGTGAAATTATTTCAACTGAATAGTGACTTAGACTCTAAATAAGACTCCTTCGTGCCATTTCGAGATTTTTCTAGAAAGTTCCATTGAAAAAATCGACGAACCATTTGAATTTTCTTAACATTATTGTGCAATAAACTTGGTTAACTTCATCGTATGCCCGTAACAACAAGACGTATGGCAGGAGAGAAAGAAATGAAGGACCTACTTGCGGAGTTTACGAGGATGATGGCGCAGCAATGCCAGGAAGACAAAGAAGAGCAGGAGAAAAGGCGTCAAAAGGAAAAAGAAGAACAAGAAAGACAACGTCAAAACGAAAAAGAAAAACAAGAAAGACGACGTCAAGAGGAAAAAGAGGAACAAGAAAGACGACGTCAAGAAGAAAAAACCGAACTGAGAAAAATTGTGGAAGACCAAGAAAGAAGACGTCAGGAAGAAAAGGAGGGTCAAGAAAGAAGACGTCAGCAATAAAAGGAAGATCAAGAAAGAAAGATGAAATGAGAAAAATCATGGAAGACCAGGAAAGAAGACGTCAAGAAGAGAGAGACGAATTAAAGAAAATAATGGAAGATCTGGAAACAAGACGCCAAGAATAAAAAGAAGAACAAGAAAGAAGACATCAGGTAGAGAAAGAAGAACAAGAAAGACGACATCAAGAGGAGAAAGAACAACAAGAAAGACGCCAGCAGGAATTAAGGAAAATTCTGAGCGATAAAATGAAAATACAACAGGACGCAATCATTTCCGTCACAGAAGAATTAAAGAGTGAAGTCAAAGAAGAGATAAACAAGTTTGAAGAAAAGATGAGCGAGTTTGAAGGAGAAGTAGAGCGGCTTAAACGACAGTTGAGACAGAAAGGAGGCCAGCTAGTAGCATTGTCAGGTCCTCGATTAAAACCTCCCTCCTTTGACGGTCAAAGCTCATGGACAACCTATAAAAGACAATTCGAGGCAGCTGCGTCTGCAAATAACTGGGATAATGATGAAAAGGCCATGTCATTAGTTTTAGCACTGAGGGGTCAAGCATCGGAGTTACTTCAGACTATCCCAGTAGAGAAACAAAGGGACTTTAAAGTTTTAGAAGCTGCATTGGACTTGAGATATGGCGACCAACACTTCGCCCAAGTATACCAGGCCCAGCTGAAATCTCGGATGCAAAAGGCTGGGGAAAGCTTGCAAGAATTCGAAGCTGCGATAGAGAGACTGGTACACCTGGCTTATCCGAGTGCACCCAGAGAATTTCAGGAACAATTAGCTGTGGGAGCCTTTTTAGATGGTATAAGGGACGAAGAGATCAGACGTGTTCTTAGGTTAACGAGACATCAAAGCATTGGCGAGGTTCTGGTGCGTGCCCTCGAAGTAGAGGTTGCCTGTAAAGTCACCCCGCGGTCAGAAGTGCATACTGTGACAGTTGAAAAGGCACATTCGGGCCAAGAGAACATGGGCACTATACTGAGGGACATGCAGAAAATGATGAGTCAATTACTGGCCAAGTCGGATTCTCCAACTAGACAGGACAAACAAAAAGGTGGAGCAAAACCAACAAACGGAGTTATCCAGTGCTATCAGTGCGGCAAGTTAGGGCATAGTAAGAGATATTCTCGACAGCAAAGCCCCGAGAAGGTAAATTCCGCAGTTGTCGAAGAATCGTATTGGGACAAGAAGAATCTGGAGACTATACTGAGAGACTTACACAGAATCGTAAAGCAATTGCTGGAGAGTTCTTCAGGGAAGCCAAGTGGGGTTATTCAATGTTATAGCTGCACGAAACTAGGCCATGTGAGACGTGATTGTCGACAGTGGAATTCTGAGGAGGTACATGCCCCTGGGGCGGAGGTGGCTAGAGAATGCGATGCTCCCAGAGAAATAAAAAATTGCCAGCTTCGAAGAATCCCGAGTAGTCCACCATTACCAGGCTGTGCAAACGAAAGGAATGAGATTCCAGAGAATTGGACAAAGGAAGCTTTAAGAAAAGAGCAACTGACTGATGCAGAAATTGGACCTATATTACGAGCAAGAGGAAAAGGAACCCGGCCAGAATAGAAGGATGTCTCAAACAAAGGAGTAGGATTGAAGGCTTTGTGGTAGCACTTAGAGTGTTAGACGGGCTGTTGAGGAGAGCATGGGAAAGCCCGGATGGGAAGCAGGTTGCCATGCGTCTAGTGATTCCCAGGTGTCGTGTACCAGAAGTACTCCAGGAAGCGCATAACGAAACGTCCGGCGGACACCTCGGCGTAAACAAGACGTTGAGTAAAGTACGGGAACGGTTCTATTGGGTTAATAGTCGACAAGATGTAGAAGCTTGGTGTCACAAATGCAAGAATTGTGCTGCCAATAAGGAACCACTTTCCGTAACCAACTATGCGAATGAAAGTCGAGAACAGCCGAAGAATGACCAAGAGCAGATGACTAAAGCTAGTAACCGAATGAAGGCTCGTTATGATCGGAATGCCAGTACAGGAGGATTCAAGGTGAGGATCTGGTTTGGCTGTACAACCCACAGCGGAAGGAATGGAGTTCCCCGAAGTTTCAACCACCTTGGGAAGGACCGTATTCCGTCATCACCCGAATCAATGACGTTGTTTATCGAATACAAAGAAGTAAAAAGTCAAAGATGGAAATTGTACACTTGGATAGACTGGCGAAGTATGTGAAAGAGACTGAATTGCGTGACCAGGACGTTCGGGCTTAAGGAGGGGGCATTGTTATGTGTTTCAACCCTCTAGAAATATATAGAAAAATCTCGAACCAATAACCTAGGACTATAAAAGAAGAATAAGTGGTTGTGCAGTTCAGTTCAGTATAGACAGTCATTGGAGAAACATTAAGAAGTAAACAAAGTGATCAAAAATGACTGAATTATTGAGACATACAGTACTTAGTGTAATATTAGTAAAGTAAATTATTGGTTGTAATTAGTAAGTTAATAAATTAGTGTTTAGTGTTACCCTGGTGTAATTAATAAATAATTTCCGAATCCACGATACCGGGTGTTTACAGAAAGGGTGTAAGCACGTAACAATACTCTTAGTTTCCTTCGTAGATGCTACACCAGACTTATTTTTGAAATTTATCTGTTATATAGACTATATATGTTTGTGTTTGCTGGGTTTAGCAATTTTATTTTTTCATTTTCTGAAAGAAAATTCTTCGGCTGATTCGCCTCCATGCAAGACTTTCTTTCGTTGCGAAATGGTATATGAAATGATAGGAAGTCATAATCATACCCTGTTGTTTGTGAAAGTTATCATTATTATAAATCAAGAACTAAGTTCGAACGCCAAATGTTCGAATATGTTCGCGATAAATAAAAATAAAAATATATATATAAAAAAAACATACATACTGGTCGAATTGAGAACCTCGTCCTTTTTTAAATTTTATGAAGTCGGTTAATAAGAGGCAAATTTTGCGGCCACTCTTTAGCACCTATATATTTTACAGTATATATAAATAGTATAATAAAGTTGTACATCTGTTGACAGGAATTCAGAAAAATAAAGTTTTTGCGTCATTTTTTCAACAACGACTCCCAAGCTCCTGTCGAATCTTTAACAATGAATAATATTTTTTTTTAATACATTTAATTACGAAATACAACTAGACTATGTAACATATTTTTTTAATTGTATAATTGTTGTTAATAATTGATGAGGTTCGGTATATACAATTAAAAATTGATACATGCCTAAATCATAATGGGTAATATTAAATGGAATAGTCAATTATTTTAATTTAAAAGTAAATAATGCAACAAACGTATATTAAAATGTCAGTTTATTTTCGCTTTAATTAACTTTTAACTTTATTACTGTTTTAAATCAACAGAGATTTGTTACCATGATTAATATTCCACACATGAAAGTTTCAGTAATTATGTTTTGATTGCAATGTGTATTTGTTAATAATTAACAATGAATAATATTAAAATTAAACGAGAGTTGGAAAGCGTATTTCGAAAATATGGTCAAATTCAAATTCAAATTCTTTATTTTCCTTTCCAATGTAATTACACAATCAGACACGTCGGTATAATACAAAATGTTTAGAAAAATAATAATTAAGTGTATAATACTCATAATATAAACCTTATAATATTCAAATAATTTAAAATATTTTATTGACTTATAGTTACAATGAATAATAATAATAATTACAAGCTTTCTCAATTTCTCTTGTTAGTTAGTTACCTCTTTCAATTCAGTCAGGATTTCGACAAAAACATGGTACCAATAGAGCAATGTTAAAGATTGTAAATGATCAAAGTTTTTCATCTGGTCACAAACACACAGCCCCACAAAAAAACAAGTGGTCTGTCCGGTGGACCAGACCAATGTATCCTTATGTATTTTGACCCGCTGAATCTGAATCCGAAGTCAGGATTTTCAAATTGGCCCATTTTTCATCCCTAACCCCAAAAAACACCCTTGAATAAAAAAGAATGCTCTGTCCGGCGGATGAGACCAATGTATCCCCATTACTTCAGTCATTTTAGACAAAAATATGGCTTCTGATCAAACAAAATATATCCTTCATTTTTTTAATCGGTTTATTTTGGTGTTTTAAAGAAAATATTAAAAATCGGCAACGAGATCACAACGGCATAAAAAATTATTCAAGGTCAAAGTTCACAAAAAACGGTTTGTTTTAAGTTCTATCGTGTGGTTTACGGCACACAATGATTCTTTATATCATTGTCATGCAATTTTCTGCGTATTACTTCCACATCCAGTTGAAATATATTAACGCAAAAAAAAATTGGAAATTTTCATTTTTAAATAGGCTTAGAATGTCATGAAACGTCAATATTTTAAGTTTGAGCAAAACAAATTTGTCTGTGGCGTCGGTCTGTCTGTTAGTCTTGTCTTTTTGGTGCTCATGATTACTATGGAACCGTTTAAGATATTGACTTGAAATATGGCATACGTATGTATTTTAACAAGATCTGGAACTAGATTATATTTTGATCTTATTCCGTTGCAAAGTTGGAAAATAAATTGAGGTAAATGGGGGTAAACAGGTAAATCAAGCAAGTAAGGGTCCATGAAATTGATATTTAGTAAATATAAGAGGAGTTAAGGTCTCAAAAAAATGTTTGGCATTAGCCACCCCTATTACCACCCCCACCATTATTAAGGTGATGAAAAAATTGTGTGGTTTAGTGTGTGTACAAAAACCAAAGTCATCAAGAATTCTTTTTCACTTCATTCACCCTCACCACCACTACTAGACTGAGAGCTGGCTCCCATATGATCCAACCAGAGAGATCTAATTCTGTTTAATATTTCAGTTTCAAGTATTGTCCGCATGAAATGGAAATCCGGCGGTCTGGCACTTCAAAACGGTCGGACATTACAATGGGATTTCGAAAAAAATACTGCAATTTAACCGGGAAGATCTATTTTTGTTTTAGAGTTTACTTGTTAGATTACTACCTCCTAAATTAATTTTAACTCTTCTGCCACTCGAAATGGGTCGTAAAATGGCGGCCAGATCAACTTACACTTTAAAAAATTGGTGTCAATTTAACCGAAAGTCTCTAGTTTTAATTTTTCAAATTACAGGTCAGTGCGTGGCTTTTACGAATTGCTCGGTCTGTCAGTAAAAACAGCCGGATCCACGATGCCAGATCGGTTTTTGTAAGGTAGCAAAGCTTGTTAATCGTCGATTACGAGTTGATGGTATATTAAAAAATTGATGGAAATGTAATTTCATTATGAAAAGAATTATAAGTTTTTCGTCAACATTAGTTTTGATATTTAATTTAAAGATAACTTGAATTTCACACTCATAGATTTGTCAGTAATGCTACAAAATCCAATTATTTTTGTAACATTTTCTGTTTTCTACCACGTCACGATTCTTTTCGTTATTCATCGTCTTCGGCCCCGTCATCTTCCGAAGGGACATCAGAATCGGTATCTCCGTCGTCTAAAAGGAGTTAAAAATTAGGTAATTGTTACTATATTGTATTCAACATACCTGAAGCCTCCGCAATTGCGTCGATAACGACAGGTGGAGCAACGTCTCCATCAAACTACACAGGTTCGTATATCCCAGAAGGACCTATCTTCCAGTCGTAGTCTTCGGGATTTAATAGCTGCATTGGGTCCTATTTTTCGGCGTTCATCCATATATATGTTTGAAATATATTTCTTTTCACATGCAGCAGCAGGGGGGAATTGATAGGGAATCAAATGTAGAGAAGCTCTTAATAAGAGGCTCATTCATTTTTCTGGGCTTGTAAGCCATCTCAAATTTTCTGTACCTTACCTTACCTGACTGTTGGACACCTAGGGAGATTGTACATGAAGTAAACAATTTTTTCCGCCGTAGTTATGGGAACAGAATCTGGTTCCGGATCTTGGTAGAATGTTTGAAAATATTTTTGAAATTCAGAGTTTTTTCCATTTGATTAAAAGGAGTAACTTTACCCTTTTTATAGAAGCAAGATGTTGTGTCACATCCTGTGAAGGCATGTAGACCAGGCAAGGCAAGACATACATCAGGACCGAGTTCGACGAACAATTTCCCTACGTCTAAATAACGAAGTGAGTTGTTATAAAATCCAACCTCCATCAAAATTTTGGATTCAGCATTAATTTTATAGAAATTACCATATGACAACAAAATAACATTTCTTAGAAAATATGACCAGTGTGCCCCGCAGTCGGGGTACACTGGCCACATTAGTGGGGTTCACTGATCACTGCTTCGATAAATAAAACAAATGAAAGTTGTATGGTAGGTATTATTATTTTACTGAGCAGGTACAAAATTATGTTTACAAAAATATTCGACCTTAGCCCATATTAAAGTTTGATACATTTATGTTAAATGAGAACACATTTTGAGTCCGGGTTGTTCCACCAGACTGCATAGAGGTTTGGGTAAGTGACAAACAATATTACATTTTTCTACAACCCGCCATCCCCTACATTGTTTTGTACGTAGCCACAGAGTCGTACGTTATTCGTCGTTCAATGAAATGCAGCGTTGCAAGAAATTTGATCTTGCACCCAGTATCCGGCTGCTTTTGATTGCCATACTTAACAATTCATGAAAGCCATTCAGTGAGCTGTAATTTGGTTCAAAAATAAACATTAGATACTTTCGGTTAAATTGACTTCAACGTTGTTTAACTTTGGATTAGTCTGGCAGCGATTTTGCGATCGATTTTGAATGGCAGACCAGCTCGAATTTATTCAGGAGGTAGTAATCTAACAAGTAAACTCTGAAACAAAAATAGATTTTCCCGGTTAAATTGAAGTAAATTTTTTCGAAATTAGAAACGCCGCCAGTTTAACGTCCGGCCGCTTTGGACTGCCAGACCGTCAGATTTCTATTTCATGCTAGCTCCAGACTTGAGTAGTATACGTAACTCTATTAGATCTTTCCGGTTATATCAAATGGGAGCTGCCTCTTGGGCTATACCTTTATTACCCTTCTGGCATTTTTATGGGTTTTTGAAGTATACGATTTCAAATATTATACTATTAAAGTTCCATAAACAATTATTTCCACATAGTGGAGTGCAAATATAGTATTTTCATTTTAAGAGACTTGGATGTGGAAGTAGTGATTGCTTGGGCAGCGGTTTTATTCATACATAGAAGTTTATACAGTTGTCTCTAAAGCTGTAACGATATTACCTGACGCACCTGTAAATTTTGTTTTGTTTGGTCGTTGTATTGCCGCTGAGTACTCCCACGTTTGAATAGCGAAATGCCTGGTCCAGAAGAGGCACGGAAAATGATTGTGAAGACTCCAATATAGTTTCGATATATTTCTGCAACAAGCCACCCATAGTACTCTCCGATCCGCGTGGCTACCCCAGAGATCAGTTCAGTGTTTGACGCGATGGTGTTAAAAACCATCCCACACAGCTTTCCTGCAGGTCCCATTCAGCAAGTGTCTTTAGGCTTACATCAGTTTGGACCTTACCTGTACATTTGAAATCATACGACTATCAAGATGCCTCTGTTCCTCCAGAGGAGATTAAGTTGGCGATACGATACACCTTCTCTTCCACATTGACTATGCAGTATTTACTAAATAATTTGCAGTGTGGGGCTGTCATGGTATTGTGTGCAGTAGTTGTATGTAGTTGTGACTTGTAAACAATGTTCAATATGTCGGAAATTTTTTCTCAGTTTTCCAGGGCCAGAGATTTAGTCGGAAAATGGTGTGGAAAATCTAAAATGTCGCCTCCTACTTTAATTTGTCACAGAAATAAAATTTGTTTCACGGGGGGGGGGGGGGGAATCTAAAACGGAAATTTCCCCAATGGGGTATTTTCCAATTTTTTTTTAATTTAGTTTTGGTGATATGTATATCAAGTAATGTTATTATTTTAACAATTACCGCATAATCAATTTAAACCAAAACAATAATTGCTTAAATAAAAATGAGAAATAAGAATACGGCCGTCTAGACACACATTTCAAATGATTTTATTTGGCAGGAAATAATTCAACCAATCATAGACAACTTTCGCTTAGACTGTAACTATCTAATATGAATGCCAAATTGTGTATTTACTTTACATTATTTTACCTATAACACTTTTATTTTGCTCAATATCTTAAATATCAATAAATATTATATACATATATTTAGAAGGAATTAAAAGGTATTTATATTTGTTATTAAGTTATCTTAAAAATGTAATCAAAACTCAAGGCGAGAATTATGTGGCAACATTTCTTGTGTGCCGCCAGCTGTCATTTCTTGTCACAATACAAGTGAAAGAGATATATTAGTTAGATTTATTTGTTGTTTATGTGGCGTTTGATTTTGTTATTTTATATTTTATCAATAAACTATTAAGATGGAGTTGAATTTTGTGAAAGGAGATTAATCTAATTTGCCCAAAGTTGATTATGACATGATGGATTCTTTCTATAAACAAAATTTGGATTTTTGAAGGGATGGGATCAGAAATACTGGAAGCTTGCCACCAAGTTCTTCGAATATCCATATTTTTCGGAACAGCTACAAAAAATGTTTCCGGAGCACTTATATTTGTGTTTCCACAACTTTTTGGAAAATATCTTTTAAATTACATTATCTACTATTTGTAAATTACAGCAAATACCTCGATGGAAGAAACTGAAATGCTTCAAATCAACATGACGTTAGAACACTTCTTGACATTGTTGTCATGTTTTGCTAAATATGTTTTTAAAAATCTGATCGGCATTAAAAATTATTTAAAATATTTAATAATTCCCGCCTATTATTATTTTTTACATGAGAAAATTAAATTTCATGGAGAAATATATTAAAATTGATTTAATGAATCAGCTTTATTCTCCAGTATTCTTAAATTATCTTTATTAGAACTAGAGAAGAAATTTAATCTTGGCAACGCCACACTGTTTTGTATAAAACCATTCTATCAACAAATCCATACAAACTACCTACGTCATCGGCAAATTACCTACCTCACCAATTTAAAACACCTGTTGCTCCACTTATTATACTCTTCGCAAATACGCAAACGAAGAGTATATTGCATTTGATCGGCACATTTCTAAAACCGGAAATATCGCTCGCAGACAAGAAATTTTCATATCTTTGTGTTGAACAAAATCTATCAGTAAATAAAAATGTTATTCATGATTTAAATTTGAGATTTTTTTTTGATTTTTATGTTTTTGTAAAAATTTACATTTTTTACATTTTTTTATGTGTTAGGTAGTTCTTACGCTTTTGACTCGGAATCCAAGGGTCACAGGTTCGAAACCCACATGGGATATGATATAGTTTTTTTTTAATTTTTACTTTATTTTTACACTCAGTCTTTCACCAACTAAGTTCGTACTATAAAATTAAAAATGTCTAAAACTAACATTATTTACAAAAACTGCGAAGAGTATCCTATAGAATGTGTAACAATTATATAAAAAGTTTAGTAAACCGGCGAAGAGTACGTTTTTAGTTTGTTTTAACTTCTGTTTTCTCAAAAAATTAATAAATATTTTCGCGGAAATCTGTATTGGAAGGCTTGTTTGTACAGATGCTATGATATTATTCAATAAAAAAAAAACTAGGAAAATACCCCATTAGCCACTCGCCGCCGACCCTAAAATAAACGGAGATGAGCGGTGCACACCTCGCACACCCGCTGTACACGGCACTGCAGTCTTCGTAATAAAAGCAATATTGAGGAAGTAGGATATTTAGACTTTTTTGCCTTGAGGAAGAAATTTACATCTATTATTACGAAGAAAATTTTTATTCGATATTTGAATTCGGCGTATTTGTATGCATTTTTTTTCTGCCATACTCATTTTTGTCTGGTTGCACAGGGTGTCTGGAAATAACCTTCGAATTTGGTAGGTGGTTCTACACCCAAAAATATGAAGAAAAGTTCATATGAACGGAGGTCCGGAAATGCTTCCTAACGGAGCTACGCCGGGTTTTCCTTAATTATTTTTAAAACTACTACTACTAGAGGAATGAAATCTCGTACAAGTGGTAATTTTATCATGAGAAATCGTTTGAGGCTAATGATAATGGGGGGCAACAACCAGGGGCGTACGAAATGTGGAGGCTTCTGATTAAAATGCTCATAATTTTTTCACTTTTTACTTTACATTTTTTTTATTTTTTAAATATGATTTCTCAGGCGAAGAAAATGTACTCTAGGTGAAAATTCGTAGAACGTATCGTTTTCCTTTAAAATCCGATTGAAAATTTTGATGTAAAGAGGGTGACTGATCAAGGCGCCTTCAAAAAATCAAAGTCTGCTTGTTTCAATCAGATAGAAATGTCATTAAATGTACATACTACATAAAGTGAACTGAATTCTTATCACGTGTTCATTACTTATCATCACAAAAGGTGTTCAAAATGCCCCCCCATTCATTTCGATGCAGCTTCTCACAAGCTTTTTCATAGATCTACTTACATTTCTAAAATTACCAGGTTTATTTCTTATGAGTTCGCATCCATCTACCATCCTCTGCTCCTATCCTTGAACATTTCGAATAGGGACTACATAAGTCAAAGATTAGCCCCATGCGAAGGGGATAAAACACATATTATACACATCGAGCAAATTATCTAAAATATTTTCCAGGAAATCTAGATAATTTTGACCGTTTAAATGATTTAGCGAAACATAGAGTCCTAACAAAAGGTTTTAATGCCTTGACTCTCTGAAGGTGGTAAGGATAAAGCAACTGTTCACAAAGAACTTCCCAAACACAGCTTTTCGGAATGCCCTCTAGCATAGCAATTCTCCTCTGGTGCTGATTCCTGGGTTAGTTACTACTAATTCCAGAACCCTTTCCTTAACTTCTACGGTGCGAGTGGTGCGATGTATCCCAGTCATTTGAATTTTTTTTGAAAGTACCTCTTTCGCGAAGTCTGATGTGTAAACTGACGAAATTTTTGACACAAGGAGTCTGTCTACCATCATTGAATGATTCTTCATAAAGCCTACGCGCTTCGAAAGTGTTCCCATTGGTCTTACCTTACATGAAATGCATATCAGCCATTTTTTCAAAATAATAGTGTTCTGTTTTGCAGTCTTCTTCAGTACTTTAAGGTTTCACGGCAAAATTTATTAACAATGACATTTCTATCTAGTTGAAATAAGCCAACTTTGATTTTTTGAAGGCGCAACTGATCAAACGCCCTTTTTACATTGAACTTTTCAATCGGGTTTTAAAGGAAAATGATACGTTCTACGAACTTTCACCAAGATTTGATGCTCCCAACTGTATGGGACCTAAGATGTTTAACTGCTTGCCACAAACAATTAAAGACAGTAAAAATTTGTATATTTTAAAAAAAAATTTAAAACGTAAAGACGAATCCCATACAATGTATATTGTCACAGTGGAAAATAAATCTTATTATTATTATTAAGAGTATATTTTCTTTAAAAATCGCCTGAGAAATAATATATACATTCAAAAATTAAAAAAATGTGTAAGCAAAAAAATTATGGGCATTTAAATCAGGAGCCCCCCATTTCGTACTTCCCTTCCCTGGTCGTTGCCCTCGTAACGGGGGCCCTGTTTTCATTAGCACCAAACGCTCTCTCATGATAAAATTATTACATGTACGGCATTTCATCCCTCTAGTCAGAGGCTAAGCCAGGGGGGGAGCCATGACCCCCCCCCCCCCCAAGCCGTCCTCTATGAAACAAAAATAAAGACGCATAATCTCTATCAGTACAAAGCAGTATTCAAAGTAGTAGTATAGCAGTAGTATCTAGTAGACACATCCGTTTACAACAATTTTCTGAAAAGTTTTCCTCATCCTCTGGAGAGGCCAATTCTATTGCACCCGCCCCCCCCCCCCAGATGAATTTCCTGGCTGCGCCACTGCCTGTAGTTGTAGTAGTATTTAAAATAATTAAAAAAAAACATATTTTTATACCATCTTCGAAGGGTCGTAGCTCCGTTAGGAAGCATTTTCGGACCCCCATTCATATGAAGTCTTCTTTATATCTTTGGATATAGAACCACCCACCGGACACCCTGTATACCTATTCGATTAAATCAAATACACATAACAAGATGCTTGTTTTTCAAGGACTATTTTTCAGTCTTTGTAATAAAAGCAGTGTTGATGAAGAAGAATATTTAGACAAAATGTCTCTTGTATCAGTCCCAAAACACCATACACAAGGTGTTCGTAATGTAAGTGACCAAAATGTGAGGTAATCGGTGCACTGTTTCTGAGTGGGTGTAATTTCAACCGTGAAAGCCTAGGTCTTCAATATCACCAAGGAGATGATGAATAAAAGTTTAGGCGAAGATATGCGCCTAACAGGTAATCGCAACACATGGCCAGATCTGTCAGACAGGACATTCAATAAATAGAGGCCAACTAGAATAATTCCTGACTGCAACCCAGCCAGCACAAATTGGTTCCTATAATATATTTGAATTATTCTCACGGAAGATTCGAATATACATAGATAAGTTTTTCGGTATTCCTGGAATATCAAAAAGTACACACTTTTCTATATCTACAGCATATTCCTAAAATTATTCTAAGAATAATTACAAAATATTCCAAGAATAGTTATGAAGCAATGAAATAATAATTACAGAATAAATCAAGAATAACAACTAAATATTCCAGGATTAATTCCCAGCTAGCACAAAGCGATTCCCATAATATACTTGAATTACCCAGATAATACAATCTAATTCCTAGGATAATCATAGATTATGTTTCCAAGATTTGATTATTCCTAAAATAATTTTTAAACATTCCAGATATTACAGGAATATTCTTCTTTATGCAAATGGCACAGTCTATAGATATTCTACGATTATCCAAAATGCATATTACAGGAATAATCAAGAATCTAGGATACGAGAACGATACCAGAATGGAACGAAACTACAACAAGAGACATAATAATTGCTTACAACTATTAATTTCTAACTATTGGCTATCGTCAGAATTATCAGTGCAGCTCATATTGCGTGTAAGATTTTGTCTCAAGGTATCACATCGGAGAATTTATATGTTAGATTGCCAATACTAATTATTAGGTGAATACTCATAAACCAGTAATAGGACTAAGTCGGCGACCTATACCCAAATTTATCTACCAAAATCTATTACAAACTTGGAAGAGCTTTGAAATAAGTCAAATACCAATAAATACACGATTAGTTTTAGATAAACCCAACCAATAGTTATTGCCTTCACTGTAGCGACATTATTACATAATTTGCATTTGATGCCATCTCTTACCTATAGTTCCAACCCACGTTTGTGCATTTAATGTGAATATTCCTGTCTTTTTTTTCTAGAATATTATCGTTTTCTTCTCAAAAATCGTATATCTTCTAAAAATATTAGACTATTGTTCAAAAAGTATATCCTTTTATTATTCTTATGAAATATTCCAAGATCAACATGTTAAATTGTATATACTATTAAAATAATAGAATAATATTTCGAATATATACATTCCTCAGAGGACATTTACAAATCATTAGAATATTTTGTGCTATCTGGGTCAGTTTCAACAAATATAAATGAGATAGGAGACTCTCAAATATCGGGTTGGAAATGGCCTGTCGCAAATCACTGACCGCCTTCCGCCTACCTGTTGGATTGCTTTGTGCGTGCGCATGATGTAATCAGCGTGACCTACGTTTCAAAAATATCACTCTATGCAACGTAATACCAACATGAAATTGCATCTTAAAGAAAAACACCTTATTAAAATCATTTCTTTGAATAATCTGGTTTATTTCAACCAGTACATAACTCGATATAATTCCAATAATGGACAATTCGATTTAATTTAATGTCATACGTGACTGATTAGTTGGATTATTAGTTCAATTTCTTTAGATGTACTAATCATAATGTTGAATTCAAATTCGAAATAAGCAAATATTCTGTAATTTATTATTTGCCCTTATCTCCTCTGGGAATATTAAGAGCATATTTCTTCTATATATTTACGAATTGTCTGTAATAGTTGTTACAAGAATATTCCTTTCATAATATTTTACAACGAATATTACACAGTAATATCCTACAAAATTTATATGATATTTTATCATCTCTGGGAATATTATTAGCACATATTTTTTGTATAGTATATGAATTAACTATGATGAACGTTACACGGATATTCCTCTCATAATATTTTATAAGTATTAGAGTAACATTCTAAAGAATTGTAGAAAATTGTGTCATTCCTGGAAATATTAAAAACTAGTTTTTTCTATATATTATAGGAATTAACTGTGATGAATATTACGCGAATATTCCTATCTTAATATTCTCTAACGAATATTATAGTTTTATTCTACAAAATGTATATGCAACTATATATCTTCTCTAGGAATATTAAAAGCATATTTCTTCTACATATTACAAAAACTGACTATGATGAACATTACGCTAATATTCCTCTCATATTACTTTTTACGAATATTACAGTTATATTCTACAAAATGTATATGCAAGTATATCTTCTCTGGGAATATTAAAAGTATATTTCTTCTACATATTATGAGAACTAACTGTGATGCATATTACGCGAATATTCTTCTCATAATATTTTTTAACGAATATTACAGTTATATTCTATAAAATGTATATGCAACTATATCTTCTCTGGGAATATTAAAAGTATATTTCTTCTATATATTATAAGAATTAATTGTGATGAATATTAGGCAAATATTCCTCTCATAATATTTTTTAACGAATATTACAGTTATATTCTACAAAATGTATATGCAACTATATCTTCTCTGGGAATATTAAAAGTATATTTCTTCTATATATTATAATAATTAACTGTGATGGATATTACGCGAATATTCCTTTAATAATATTTTACAACGAATATTACAGTAACGTTCTACTAAATATATATACATTACAAGAATATTATGAGAATATTAGTAGTTAATAATCTTTTCAGAAGATTTACAGATTATTCCACGAATGTTGTGTGTTATCTGGGAAAACGTCTATCAAGACGATGTGAATAAGAAACGCCATTTGGGTTGAACTATCAAACTTTCTCCAGTTGATACGATAAAAAAATGAGAGGATTTGGGAGAATACGATGCCGGAGAGGCGCTTTCGAAGGCGCAGGGTCATTCAGTGTTTAATATTTAAATGAGTCCTCTTATTTTCAGAGAATAGTCATGTTATAGCCACTTTAAACTCATTCTTCACTGTTGCTACCATTATTAATATTTGGAAAGAAGAGGTAATTATAGACAAACTATCGAATCAAATTTTACTGCAAACATTTTTATTATTTAAAAGCAAATATATTACAAAGAAATAATTAGGATTAAAATTTTAGGTAACTAATTAAATACCTATCTATACAAATAAACATAAATATATTTATATATTTTGTAAAGTCATATGCATATTATCCTAATTTACAAGTAGTAATAATTCTATAATACTTTAAAACTATTACTAGCTCTTATTAGTGTGTTATAAAAATTATATTAAAACATGGGTTCAATGAATTAAGTTGTATTATTTTCTACTGAACACAGTAAGTCGATTTGTCAAAAGAAATTAATACATTAAATAACAAAAAAAAAAACAAATTGGCAGTAAAATTATTGAACTATCAATATAAAAAATATGTCTGCCACAAAAAAGAACACAACAAAATTTTGGCAGTGATTTTTCTAGCAATATGGCAATGTATAATAATATATCACAAAAACATTTTGTGTATTGCAAGTTCAGTTACTGATCCACGTTATAAATTATTTGTGGATGAAATAATCTCATTTAAAAATAATAATTTAGGTTTGTTTAAAAACGTTTTCGTTTAAGGCACAATAGAATTACAAAAGAGCTGTTTTGCATAAAAAAGTGCTTTATTTTTATGCAAAACAGTATCATAATTAAACTAATTTAAAAATAACTATTTCAATTTTATTCCGTGACTATAATTCGTACCCTTAGGGTCAAAGGTTTCTCATACACTTCGTTTTCGCTAACAGAATCATCTTCAGGTCTTCCATGGATTATTAAATCAAAGGCTCCTGGTTGTCTCAGCCTTCTTTTAAAGTGGAGAGCCCAGACTCCGTGTTTCTTAACTAATTCGAACTTTTTGTGCTCATTGCCCCTCACAATAGTGTAGAACATTTCTCTCTGTAATATAAATAACCAATTTATGAATTTACTATGTATAGTCTGGTCCCCAGACTATAGTTCAGCATCCAATAGCAGATAACTTTGGTCGAAATTATAGAAAATGATCCCCACATCAAGAATATTTCGGTTGTTTTTCTAAAAATGGCAGGTTTTCAATAAAAACCTGCCATTTTTTGAAGAAACAACCAAGATGTTCTTGATGTGGGGATCATCTTCAATCATTTCCACCAAAGTTATCTCGGCGTCCTACTATTGGACATTGAACTATGATCTGGGGCTCGGAAAGTAGGTACACGCAACTCATTGCTTTTATAAAATAGACGTCTTTCAAATAGCCAAATAATCATTATATTATATCAAGCCTTATACCAATAATGGCACTTTCCTAGTACAGAAGGGAAAATGAACTTACATGATCCGAAATTTTTGACACTTGAAGAAATTTTACCGAAATATATGAAGAGAATTATTCCAAAACTTTTATAGTCCAGGTGAGAAACTAGGCCCAACTGTAATCAACAGTTCGTTGAAAGTGAAAATGTTTTTAACTGCCTTCTAGTGCACCTCAATAATATTAGAGAGAAATGTGCCCATTAAGGTTCACATAAGGACCTGTTTATGGGCATGACTCTCTTAAATTTAGAACATTTAAATCTGTCTGAATAAAAGAGGCGAAGCTCTACAGTATAGAGTGAAATTCGAACCACTTAGCTAGGTACATCCAGAGTGTAAGCTAGCTAACACGGAGCTACCAACCCCCCATATGTCTCGCCCAAAATCTCTGTGGTCTTTTTTCTTTTGTCTAATAGTACAGTACTTAGAGGTAAAAAATATGCAAACTTCGGAATAATGTCATATTGAACGGATTTCGTTCATTTTTGGCAGTATGATAGTAAATGCTTCACAGATAAGTTTCTATATTGTGCGGGGGCTTGCTAAATTATAGGGGGTGGATGCCACCCCCTCTCAGGGGGTGGCACTTAAAAATATATATATATATTTATTGGAGCTGAAGTAGAATCAAATTTTAAGAAGAAAAGGTTCAATGCAATTTTTCACATAAATTGACAGTTTTTAAGTTATAACGACTTCAAAATTGCGATTTTAGCTTAAAAAAAAAAGGTATTTCCAAACGGCTTTCGTCAAGTATCTCGAAAAGTATTAGTTTATCGAAAAAAATGTTGCAGACCAATTACAGAAAGTACAAACTGGAAATTAATTATATTATTTGTTTATTGATGTAGGATTAATAATTTCGGAGATATTTAAGTTTACATTTGGCATCCAAGTGTTCATAAGATAATTATTTAGAGTTAGAGTTAAATATCTCAGAAACTGTGACACCTACGTCAAGGATGCTAATAGGTAAAATAATAGGTTATTAATTAAGCTTTCAACTATTTTTTTATTTGTTTCTGTAGCATAAAAAACAAAGAAGTTATGACCGAAGCAATGTGCGTCTACACATTTTTGTAATAACAACGTCGCTATTTTGTTACTATAATTAGCCAGTAATTAAAAAAAAAAGGAATTTTAAACACTGTTTCTCATTAATATATAGCATGACGTAGATGCTCAAATTTTTTGGTTTGTATTCAGCACTCGATTCAGCACTTGCTTTAGAAAAAAATACAGTTTAAACTATAAAGGTATTTTCGATAAAACGTTATTTTTTATTCCTTTTCCAAATATCTCAATAAATATTAGTTTTATTGAAAAATGGGTAGAGACCAAAAACAAAGCTCATAAACTGATAATGAATTTCGCTTGTTTATTTATTTACATAAATTTAATAGTTTCGGAGATATGAAAGTTTACAAATGGTGTCCAAACGTTTATAAGACGAAAAATACAGTTTAAATGTTAAATATCTCAGAACTTGTGACACTTACGTCACGCATGCTAAGACATGAAATAAAGACAATCAATTGCGCTTTCAAATTATTTTTACTCGTTTCTGTAGCATGAGAAATAAAAAACTTATGACGGAAAAATGTGCGTATTTATATTTTTTTTATATAAAAAGGTCGCCATTTTGTTACTCTAGTTAGCCAGTAATTTAAAAAAATTATCTCAAATACAGTTTTTCGTTAAGATGTAGCATTACCTAGATGCTCAAAATTTTTTTGGTAATTTAAAGCATTTGCTTTAGAAAAAAATGCATTTTAAACTTTAAAGGTAATTTCGAAACACTTGAATACCAAATATAAACTTAAATATCGAAATTATTAATCATACATCAATAAACAAAAAATATAATTAATTCTCAGTTTGTACTTTCTGTAATTGGTCTGTAACATTTTCTCGATAAAGTAGTACTTTTCGAGATACTTGACGAAAGTCGCTTGGAAACACATTTTTTTAAGTTAAAATCGCAATTTTGAAGTCGCTATAACTTAAAAACTATCAATTTATGTGAAAAATTGTATAGAACCTTTTCTTCTTAAAATTTGATTTTATTTCAGTTCTAATAAATATATATATTTTTTAAGTGCCACCCCCTGAGAGGGGGTGGAATCCACCCCCTATAAATTAGTAAGCCCCCGCACAATATAGAAACTTTCTGTGAAGCATTTACTATTATACTGCCAAAAATGAACGAACTCCGTTCAATATGACATTATTCCGAGTTAAAACCTCTAGTTACTGTACTATAACCAAAACAGTAGTTGGACTTAAATTTATTTCAATCACAATTTTCACATTTTGCCGGTATAAGTGAGATTTAACTCTTATGCGACGTTGGAGACAAATTTCAATTTTCTCCAGCTGGGTAAAGAGCTAAACTTTTCTGATGGTTATAGTCGGGGAGGCCTCCCTAGCTGTACGTGCCCCCCCCCCCTGCCCGATCCTTGGGGACAAAGTTTTTCATAAAGATTAAAGCCTAAGGAACAATTTAAGACATGTCCTAAAAAAAAATGGCTGCACTTTCAAAATGGCGTCCGTTTAAAAAAAAATTGCAAATATGGTTTTTGTCGTATAACACAAAAACTAAAAAAGATGGAGAAAAACTTTCTGCATAAAATTTTCTACAATTTTGTTCATATACAATATTTTGATAGGAGTTACCATTTTCCAGATAAATGAGTCCAAAATTAAGAAAACATGGAAATTCATATATCGGTAAATCACTTATAGGAAATAACTGTGACAATTATTGTAAGGCGTATAATATAACTTTATACTATTAACATAACAAAAATAAAATAAACTGAAAAAAATCATAATAATAATATTATGATTTGCAGACATTTATCTCGAAAACGGTAACAATGGTATCTGGAAAATGGTAAGTTCTATCCAAATATTGTATAGGAACAAAATTGTAGCAAATTTTATGCACTTTGTTTTTTGTGCTGAAAGTTTTTCTCCATCTTTTTAGTTTCTGTGTTAAATGACAAATACAATATTTGCATTTTTTTTTAATGGACGCCATTTTGAAAGTACAGCCAGTTTTTTTTTAGGACATGTCTTAAATTGTTTCTTAGGCTTTAATCTTTATGAAAAAACATTGTCCCCAAGGATCGGGGGGGTGCACGGACAGATAGGGTGGGCTCCCGTAGTATTACGTTTTATATTGAATTTTATATTTTATTTTAAGAGTTGAATCATTTATCTGGAAAATGGTAACTCCTATCCAAATATTGTATAGGAACAAAATTGTAGAAAATTTTATGCACTTTTTTTGTGCAGAAAGTTTTTCTCCATTTTTTTTAGTTTTTGTGTTAAATGACAAACACCATATCTGCAAATTTTTTTTAACGGACGCCATTTTGAAAGTGCAGCCAATCTTTTTTTTAGGACATGTCTTAAATTGTTCCTTAGTCTTAGCTTAGCTTTAATCTTTATGAAAAACATTGTCATCACGAACACTTAGGGTACTATTATATGATAATCTTCTGTTGGAACATACCTTAACTGAAGATTGTATTTTTATTATCCTCAGTCTGTGTTTCGTCTGAGACAGACTTATCTTCATTTCAATTTCCTCACCATGATGATGCCTTCTCGTTCTTCTCCTTATGGCATTCCACTTGAATATATGTGATATAGTATCGTTATAAGATGATCGAGCAAGTCTGTTGTGTCTTGAAGCCCTTCTGTGCCTTCCATTTACCTAAAACAATGAATTTAAATACAACAGGAACTGTCAGTTATTAGATATTGAGTAACTTTTAGTGATCTTCCTTCTACTAAAAGTAAATATGGATTAATTTCTCTAAATTTATAGGGTGGCCACAGAAACTGCTTAGTATTGATTGCTAATGCTCAATAAACATAAAAAACCTCTACTGTGTAGAGTTACTGAACTTACAATTACTGGATACCAAACACATTTTAAGTGATTTCTTCGAGTACCATCAACAGTTTAATAGTGAAAAACTCCGTTAATAGAAAGAAACTTTGCCGCCAGAAGATGCTGATGGGTAGTTTTTTTATGTTCTGTTAGTTATTGTTACAGTGTTACATAATATATACTATTACTCCAGTCAATTTATCGAATTTTAGGCCCTGATATAGAGGAACATTTTTTTTCTTCGGTGTTGTAGGGCGTAGGGTCTTCATCAAGAATCCAAGTTTTCGAGACCTCGAGTAGGCACTATTTTAGCCGCCATCTTGTTATAAAGGGGAATGAAAACAGTGTTTTTGAAATAACACTCGTTTTGTAGAAGATAAAATTCTCGACAAATTGTGAATAAACAATTTTGTTAGTCTAAAGTTTAGGTCGCGAAATTTTAACAATTTATTTTATTCGCCATTTACATTATCTACAAACCAATCATAATATAGAAGAAGAAATACATTCTTTTGACGTACAGAACTTACTTCCCAGTATACCACCTAAAGAAATAATTACCCTAGCCAAAAATTTTTTGGACAAAATAATACAAATATTGTTAAAGAACAAGAAATTCTAAATCTTTTAAACATTTGCCTAGAACAAAATTATTTCCAATTTAATAATAATATTTATACAAGTGACGAAGGCCTAATCATGGGCAATCCCCTCAGCCCTCTTCTCCCGGAAATATTTATGGACTTCTTAGAAAACCAAATACATACAAATCGAAAAAGCATAGATGATATCTTAACTTGTTTTAGAGGCACTAAACGACACTAACATTTTCTAAATGTTATCAACTCACTTCACCCAAAAATTAAATTTACTCTTGAAACTGAAAACACCATTAATTGCTTAGATTTAACTATTAAGAGACTGAATAAAAAACACGATTTTTAAATTTTTTTATAAACCATCTCACACTAATATAACAATACATAACACCTCGGCACATCCTCAACAAAAAATAGCAGCTTACAGCATGAGACACAGGCTTTTAACTGTTCCCTTTTCAGAAGAAAATTATATTAATAATAAAACAAACTGCATTTAATAATGGTTACAATCCCGAAATAATAGACAATATTATTTTAAAAAAATCATCTATTAAAGAAGTATATCCAACAACAAAGGAAAAATAACAGTTTCAAAGTTATTACTTACATCAGCTACATAACAGCAGTAACTTTTTCTTAAAAAAAAAACCGGAATATTAATGTAGCCTTCAAAACTAATAGCACATTAGGAAAACATAAAAAATGCAAAAGATAGAGTTTCAGCAGAAAATAAATCGGCGTCTATAAGTTGACTTGCGGTACCTGTCCTAAGGTGTATATTGGACACACGGGAAGAAATTACAGCAAATGATTATCAGAACACAAAAGTTACACCAAAAATAAAACAGACTAGACATATGATATGCTAACCATTTAATAGAAGAAGATCATGTGTTCAACGAAGATTTCGAAATTTTACATACTGAGAAAATAGGTTTAAAACTCAATTTATTAGAATCCCTAGAAATAAATAAACTTAAATCATCTGATATTTTACTAAACGATCAAATTGAAGCAAACTCATCTCTCTACTAAATTTATCTCCTAAGTTTATTCATGAATTACCTGCCACCAATGTTATGTATCTTCCGCTTAGTAATTAGGACCAGGACTATATCAAAATTGTGTAAAGCCAGGTATTTTATGCATTGTAAAATTAGTATAGTAGTACCGAAGAAGCCACTGTGTGGCGAAATAATTGTCATGTTGACCAAATAAAGTGAAAATCAAGACTAACGTAATTTTTGTTCAATTTGTTATTATGGATTATCATCAAGTAACGGCCCAATCTATTTAATAAGTAGAAATAAACTTACTTTGCAAGAGAAACATCCTTCGGTCGTTATCAACTTGTCATTGGAAGCAGACGCATATCTATCATCTATGGGATAGGTGGGGACATCTCCAATATCTTGAGAATACCCAGCGTAAGTTGGAGTAATCGTTGACAAGCAATGACCTTGGCCAATTCTTTGGTAGCCTTGAGGACAACCACATGAATACCCTGAACCAACACTGTTGCAACCAAATGCGCAAGGGGATCCTGAACAACCGGCACTAACCTATAATTAAAAATAATAATAATGATACGAGCAATCTATATCTACTATCTTTTCCGAATTTTCCTCACAAATGTATAGAAATGAAGAGCTAAGTGGATAAAGGTGTTATGTCACAAAAACACGTTATTGAGTAATTTAACTCGAAAGTTTTTAGGCGAGAACTTTTTTGTTATAAGGACTATATAGCTTGCATTTTGCGATGATATTGACATTTGATGTACTTTTCAGAGACAAATAACTAAAGTTGTCAGTTGTCATTATTTTCGAAAATTTAAAAAAATTAATGTACATAACACCTTTATCCGTTCATAAGTTTCTCTGAAATGAATAAGGAATTTGTGAATAAAAGTGTTAAGAAATTAAACATATTTTATTATTATTAAAACATTGTACAATTTTTAGGTAGTCGGACAGTTCTACGGTTTTGAGCCACAGTTTGTGATAATACGGCCTTACCATTAATTTATGAATGGTAATTGTTCTTTAAGATTGGCCAGTTTTCCTACACTCAGGCTGCCCTTGTTTTCATTAAACACCGTTAGAGCAATACAATCGGAATTTATCTTATGCATATTCCTTTTCTTTAAAATATCGACTTTGTATGGAGTCATTTCATCTAGTGATGTAATAGTAGCACCCATAGGTGCCATTTTATACCGTCGTGAAAATAAACCTTTTCATTGTTCAAGTTTTTCTTCCTGTTGTACAAATTGAGTTTTGAGGCAATTCCATCAATATCCTTGAAATGATTCTTCATATCTATGACAACGGCGTCTTTGGGAGTTCTTAAAATTTCTCGATACGGGTCCGGAATGTAGATGTTTTGATGTTTCCTTAAAATTTTCTCGACTCTGCCAAAGTCTCTGTTTGAATCTAAATATGAATGTCCCACCTCCGAAAATTTATGGTCGATAACTTTAAATTCTCTCTTTAAAATCAACAACTGGTAAAGTGTAATGATATTGAAGTTATTATTTTGTCCACCACAGGAATCGGGCCATAGTATAATGTTATCGATCTTTTCTTGGAAATATTCATTGTAAATTTGTGAAAAGGTATGTAAGCAACTAGCAATTTCTAGGCTTTCACCGCTGGCCATATCTTCAGTTCATGTGAAAAAGAACGTTTTTTTTTTCAGTATTCCTCAATGTATGTATGCCAAGGTTGTAAAACCATATTTGACGAAGGTAAAATGCTTTCGATGTACTTAATTTTGGCAGCGGCATGGTTTGCTGAAGATCTAAAGTAAGAAAGCAAATCGTTCTATTTACTGTAACTTTTGCTCCGTCATGCTTTTGTTGTTCGAAAGCTAGTTTGTAATTTTCTCCGTATTCTTTAGTATTATTTATTTTATTTTTTTTTAATTTTTTTAATCCAATAGATGTAACCATAGCTGTAATTAACAATAACCTTACAAACCCAAATGACCTTTGACTTGATTGGCGTAATTATCATACTTATTATTTTTTCCGCAAGAATTTCGGAATTCGCCAGATTTGCCTTAAACAATTTAATGCCCTTTCAAAATATTGGGTGAGCAGAAGCCATACCAGATATCAGTTATGCTCTTGTCATAAAAATTTTTACGGTCCAGCCCTCTTCTACTTGTCAGCATAAAAATTTTTGTACAAAAATCAACACCGCAAAGCGTCACTTTCCAGTATTTCTGATTTACAGACTAATTTGTTAAAATACTTTGGTAAATTCGTATTTTATTATTGCATTTTATATTGATAATGTTTTGTTTTTAAAACATTATTAAAACTTGCCTTGGAAGAAATTGTCACTATGTGACTGATTTCTGCTGAATTGCCAAAAAGTATAAATGTGTTTACAGCAAATAGATACTCAAGTACCATCTCGACTCTTGTACCATCTCATACCATTTCGAAATTGAACGAAATGAATATATGGATTAAAACACTATAAGCACTATTTCCAAATATCAGCCAATTTATAAACATCTTACATGATTCATGAAATCGTTTATTCATTGCCATTTGTAATATCAGTTTACTACGACTGGCCATTTTCACTATAATAGTAAGAAACACTTAACACAACTTGTCACATTACTGTCAATATAACATAACTTTAAAAGCAAAGTGTTTTGGATTAAAACAATTTAATATCGCACAGTAATGGATAAAGGTGGTATGTGATCATGACACCTTTATCCATTAAATTATATAAAAACCATATGTACATAACACCTTTATCAAACATTAAAACGCATTTAGGAAAAGGTTTATTATCCCATTATTGAAATGATAGATTATAAGTTAAAATAGTTGTCTGTGTAGAAATCTCAAAATTTTCAAAAATGTCACATAACACCTTTATCCACTTAGCTTTTCAAATATTAAAATACAAATTTAACGGGTTATAGCTAACAATTAGATTTTTATAACGAATCTTCCATTTAAGCTCAATTTCTACACGACAACACTAATTGCGTAAATAGCTATTCCACAATTTTTCTTTTGATGTGTTTTTCTTTTCTTCAATTAAATGAAAACGTGTACATTTCACTGTTTTCGTGATATCTAGTTTTTTGGTTAATATAATTATTGTTTTTTTCAAGAATTTTAAAATTGTTACTAGTACACAGTTTCTACAAAAAAATTAAATTAACTTGGAACTGAATTATCTACGATACCTATTTGTAAGTCACCTGAAATCGACATGAATATACACAGTTCAACGCAGTCGAAGTAATCTATATGCAAAGCAAACCAAATACATCTTCAATTAATTTACCTGGATACAGATATTCAAATTATTATCGAATTGGTATCCATCGGGACATCCGCATCTGTAACTTCCTGGAGTATTAAAACAGCTGCCACTGCTTCCACAAGGATTATTCTGACACTCATTGTCATCAACACACTGGTTGTAATAGTAATGAAGGACGTAACCCTCTGGACAGCCGCACCTAGGGGAAAACATAACGGGTGTAACTATAGCATTTTATCTTTGTAATGTTTTACACATGTATTTGTAATTGTTTCTAAAAGCCACTCAAAAACAGCATTACCGTTTTTCCAAAAATATCGTTTTTAACCGACTTCACAAAATTCAAGAAGGAGAAGGTTCTCAATTCGATTTGTATGTTTTTTTTGCTTTCTTTGTTTTTCTTTGTTTTTTATGTTCGATCATCACCTTAAGTTGGCTTAAACGATTTCTGTGATGATGTAGAGGTCCGCAATAGTGAAAAGTTCCAATTTTTCTAAATAATTGCGACAAATTTTTTTTTAACATTCTTTTATTAGGTTCACCTGTATCTATCTAAGTAAAAAAATCTAAGGAACTGAATTTCACCCACTTCTAATTGTTGTATCATCATGAAATTTGGCAATTGTGTGTAACTCTGATGACAATACAATGTAGTACATTTAATATTATAATATGTTCAAAATGGCCGCCGCCCCAAGATGGCGATCATTTTCTTTACAACCCGCTTGATATGGGTATCAAAATAAAGGGCGTTAGTAGAGTGCTCGGTGCCCAGATATACGCATAAAAATAAGTTCTGTGGGGTTTTCGTTGTTACAAGCTCATTTTGACATAAAATCAATGATTATATACTGAGGTTTCAAAATCCCAAAGCCGTCAAAAAACGTCATCTTCAAAAGGGAATTAAAGTTAAAAAACGAGAGAAGCATATGGTGATAGGAGAAAAATTGTGATTTTTTGGTATATTTTTCATAAAAGGTTTTGTAGAGGAAATATTATATAATAATTTTCAAATATTATGTTATACATTGGATCTTACGGGAGAACGAAACTTAAAACCGCAATATCTCGGTTTGAAATGTCTCAAAATTTAATTTAATTTAGACAACTTTTGAATCTCCATCGTATTATCTCCGAAATGAAAGCTCAAATCAATTTTTTTTCTTTTAAGAAAAATTTGCTTTATCCTTTCCGAACGTAATGGCGTATGATTTATAATTTTATGACTAATAATAAATAAGATATACAACTAAATGCAATGCGATGCAAATTTCCCATGATCCGCCTGAAGCCATCTAGCAGGCGACCCCACTCCAACAACGCATGTTGCATTTCACTTTTCCCCATAGCTCGTTACGCTTCCAGGAAAAAAAGAAGTGTTGGGAAGCTTGGGATTCTTTTCCGGATGTCATCGCTACATTCACAGATTTGGTTACAGATCCAAAGCAGCTAAATAATGATCAATTAAGAATGCTGTCAAAATTAGTCATAATAATCTAAGATAAGTATTCCGACACAGAAGATATCGACCTATGTCGAATGCAATCATTTTCACTACTGTTGAGAACTTACCCCCAGGAATGAATGCCCTGTCAATTCATATCAATAGATGTATCTATCAAGCAGGATTTGTTTAGGGTAAGCTCAGTAAATCGATCATAGAACTCCCATGTCCATCTAAATGGGGATGGACTATGGATAATGATAAATGGATGCCCCTCTGGACTACTTCCAAAAACGATAACATTTCATCAAATGTACTATTAAAATGGAAGTGCAAAATTTGTGGCTCTAAGTGCAAATGTTTTTTAAAAATTTTAAAATGTACAAAATTATGTTCATGTGTAGAATGTTGCAATTAAGTTATTTAATTTAAAATTTACTTTCATTAAGTGGGTACAATCATTTAGTTATTTTATTTTCTGTTAAATGTTTTTTGTTAATTTTACTATTATTTATATATTTTTTTTGTTAATGTGTTATAGAATAAAAAATAGTGAAAATATTGGGCTTTCAATATAATATTATTAAAAATAAATTATAATGCAATTATATGCATTGTTTTATCTATGCATGTCGCTAGCGACTTTATTTAAATAAATAATATTTTTAAATTATATACCAATTGACAGAAAAGGTAATAATGCATTTTTTTTATCTAGTGCCTAATTTATTGGGTCGTTTGCGTGACAGCCAAAAACTTGTTATAGCTAGAATGCCCTCACCATATTTTTTTGCTAAGGGGTTTTGCATAAAAAAAATAGTAGAACAAATAATGTGAAATAATTTTGAACAGGTACAATCAACATTTTCGCAATTGTAACAACAATAATAAATTATTTTAAATAAATTCATTATGCACATGTGCAGCTTTCTCTTTGTACGCCACTGACGGCTTTATTTAAACAAATAACATATACAAATATATAGAAAAAATAATGGTCTTTATTTTTTATACCTTGTAGAAGTTTGATTTATTGGACCATTTCGTTGTTTTTGCTGTGGGGCCTTAAAAAAAGAAAATTTTATACTCTATCGCATGGCGCCCAGATCATTCCTCTAGCTCCTACCGTTTTTGAGAAAAGAAAAAATATAGGCAGATACAGGTAGTCCCTTTGAGTGGGGGCAGGGGGAGCAGGCATGATTTCTCGAGGTGGGTCTTTCGAAAATCTACTTATTTTGACTAGTTCTATTGGAGGTTAAAAGGATTTGCTGTTACTCAAAAGTGGAAGTGTCAAACACCAAGTCACTAAGCTATAACTCGTTTTTTGATTATAGTGAATGACCTTTTGAACAGGACATTTTTGGACGGCTTCGAGATTTTGAAACATCAGTTTATCATCATTAATTTTATATAAAATTCAGCTTGTAACAACGAAACCCTCACGGAAGTCACAATAAGCGTACTAATGCACTCTACTGCGTGATAAGTAGAAAACAAATGTGATCAAAATTTAAAAATTCAAAATGGCGGCGTCAACATGGCGGATTATCATTTTCTTTACAACTCCCTTGATATGGGTATCAAAAGAAAGGGCTTAATGAGTAGAAAACAAATATGTAATCAAAATTTAAAAATTCAAAATGGCGGCGTCAACATGGCGGTATCAAAAGAAAGGGTTTGATAAGTAGAAGACAAATATGCGATCAAAACTTAAAATTTCAACATGGGGGATAGGTTTTATTAATTATCGTTGGATTCGACTGAAAATCGGTATCTGTGGGTTATCGAGGTTGCAGATTACAATTATCCGGTCTAAATTTAACAAATTGTTTGTTTTTTCGAAAGTACCAAAATTCTCTCCTTAAATATGAGACTAAAAAGTAAAAAAATAAATTAATAGTTTAAAAACTAAAAAAAAATATGCTTTTATAAATACTGCACTAAAAAGCAAAAAATAATAATAGAACCTGTTCTCACCGTCTACCCCGTAAGGGACTTTTGTGTAAGCCGTGTTTGTAATTAAGTATAATATTTGAGTATAAAAGCGTGGGGCGCTTTTCGAACGCTATTTCGAACAGGTTCAATAATTAAAACGCTGAAGACATCATTAGATTAAATGAAAAGAGCCCCACGCTTTTATCGTCAAATATTATACTTAATTACAAACACACGGCTTACACAAAAGGCCCTTACGCGGTAGACAGAGAGAACAAGTTCGATGATTATTTTTTGCTTTTTAGTGCAGTATTTATAAAAGCATGTTTTTCTAGTTTTTTAAATTATTAATTTATTTTTTACAAAAAACGTCATGTTCTTACTGTCCATGTTTGAATACAGAACGTACTCTGAATATTGGTAAAATTTCCACAGGATGTAACCTCATATGTCGATTTTTCCTGGATTATATGCAAAAAGAATGTGTCGAATATTCAGTTAGAGATGCGTCGGGAACACGATTACGATTCGTCAAAATTACAGCAAACTTAATTTAATGAGAAACTTAGATGTCAGTAATAAACATATTGAAAATATTATTCTACATTTACACAGATAAAAGTCGAGGCTACTTTGTTTCTTTGAAAATAACAAAACTAAACAAAAATAATTTTGATTCTAACAATTTCTCAATTTCAATTAGTGAGAAGTTTGTGGCTTTAGATAATCAAAATACAGTGGTGTGGTCAAATATAATCTACGAACAGCTACTATTATTCTCATAGGATACATACCTGTAACCTCCAATTAAGTTTTGACAACCTTCTGGACACTTCGAATCGTCTGTACACTCATCTGCGTCTAAGCAGTATGTCCCTGTTGAATCAAGTTTGAAACCTCTCGGACATATGCACTTAAAGCTCCCAAGAGTGTTTACACACCGTCCAGGTTTAGGACAAATTCCTACTTCCTCGCATTCGTTGATGTCTGAGATAAAAACATTGTATCAATGCATTTATTTTGTGTATAATTTTTACTCTATATTTGAAATGAAAATTTTATTCAATAGTTGTTTGAACTCAACCCATTTTTAAATGAGGAGTAGGTTGCCATTATAATTAAGAATTTTTGAGAAGACTCGCGAAATAAATTAATACATTTCTGTGTATAATTAAAAATTAACTGAAGTTTTGCCTTAGTTATATTAATTAAGAAACTTTTGCAGTATCACGTTGAAGTTACCTACTATTTACAATATAATTTCTAGCGAATTTATTGGGAGCAAGATATTGGCAATTCATTAATCTAGACGTAAATAATTAAAAGGTAAATTATAAAGTAACTTCAAACTACCTTACAATAGTCTGCTATCTTTCGAAAAGAGTACTGGTCTTTCCTAAGTTGCGAATGTACATTGGGCCAAGAGGCCTGAATATTGCGAATCTTCAGATTTACTAGCGTTACTAATAATAATAATAATAACTAGACTGTAAACAATTTTCTACTTAGTTCTAAATAAATTAGGTTACAACTATAATTGCATATATTTAAAAACTATATGGGATTCAATTTCACCTTAAGTTAATCGGAAGAAAGAACATTTTCTTACCTTGGCATCGATCCCCAATTTGTGTATATCCTTTTTCGCAGGAACATTTATAGCTTCCTTCCGTATTAATACAATTCTGCTGACATATATGTTGACCTGTGGCACATTCATCCAAATCGCGACAAGTTAAGCCATCAGGATTTAATAAGAATCCAGGTGGACATGAACAAATGAAGCTACCCTCGGTATTTTGACAATTATATTGGCAGTGAGAGGCATTGTGGAGACATTCATTAATATCTAGAAAGTGAAAAGTACTTAATATATTTACTAAATATCTTTTTAAATTTTATAAAGAGAAATAAACAATAAATATATTTTCAGTTTTTCAAATGCGTCCTACATAATCATTTTACTCTGCAAATTCCAAATTTTTAAATAAAATTAAATAAGCAACTAGTGGACATCGAAAATTAGCTATGGTTATTAAAATTGACGTGTTCATATTAAGAAATAAAACGTGCCATGCTTCATTTGAAGGCTTATAATATTTTAAGCATTATAATTTTTTAATATATTACGTTTTGTCAGTTAGTGTTAATAGCTATTTGTGTATTAAGATCACAAAACTCTTCATTGTAGCTTGTGAAAGTATGTCAAACATTCGAGAGCAGCAATGACAATTTGCACTCGAATAGCATACATGATTTTATCTATGATCATTTGAAAGATCAAAATAAAATAAAAAATTAAATTGAATTATGACTGGAAACCGTGCGTTATAAATATTTTATGAGTATGCTTTACCACTTGTTGTCATGGAAGACGAAAGTTAAAGTGATATTACTCTTAGCCACTCGATGAATATCAACCTTCTGTTGTTAAATGTGAGTAAGAAAGTTTACTTTATGTCGATATTAGATAAAAGTATTTACCTAAGATAATTTCTAACTAGGGTTAAAACTCCAAATTAATCGATTTGCCTATATATATTTTAAGACCTACCTAAACAATATAGTGCTGAAGCATCTGGTTTATATCCCTTGTTACAAATGCATCTATACGATCCCATCGTATTAATACATTGCCCATTTCGGCATAGATCCGGAATGGTTTCACATTCATTCACATCTAAAATCAACTGCTATAAAATATCCTAGTAACGGAGATATAAAATTACTTTACCTTTGCCATCTATCAAAAATCCACTATCCAAACACAACTCTTGGTACTGTGGTGTAAATCTGGCTGGACATAGTTCACATTGAGGACCCCATGCCTCACCCATCGAGCAGCAACAGTCGGCTTTTGTTGATTTTTTCAGTTCATTGAAAGGAGTTCTACATCTTCCATTGATAAGCTGCCTGTAGCACATTCCTTGCCTTCTGTCTGAAATTTGAAAAATAGTTTGATATTACTTTCTATTTATTCATTTACCCCAGTCCCTCCCAACACAATTGATGTCCTCGCTCGTTTTCCTCTAGTTAGTTTTCCACGTTTTTTTTTCTTTTTTTTGGAATTTTCCAGGATTTTTTGCGGCTATTTTATATGCGACTTTTTTCCATTTTCAAAGTTGAATCAATTTAGAGCTATCTAAACAACTTTGAAAAGGGAGAGACTCGTGTTAATGTGTTTTGTATAAAAGAACTTTCTTTATTTGCTAATCTTTCCTTTTATTCCTTTGTTTTTTTTCAGTTTTTCTTGTTTTTTGTTAAACTTAATTTAAAAATATTTAAAACTGTTTGATCGACAATTAGTACAGTACAGTTTTAACTTCGGAATAATGTCATATGAAACGAATTTCGTTCATTTTCGTTCAACTTAATATAAATGCATCAAAGAAAAGTTTCTATTTTACGTGGCGGCCTGCTAATTTATAGGGGGTGGATGCCACTAAGAAAAAAATTAAAAACATTGGAGCTGAAAGAAAGTGAAATTTTAAGAAGAGAACGTTTCATAAAAATTGATAGTTTTTAAGTTATAACGACTTGAAAATTGGGATTTTAGCTTAAAAAAAGATATTTCAGAACAATATTCGTCAAATAACTCGAAAAGTATTACCTACATTTAGAAAAACATGCTAGAGACAAATAAGAAAGCTACTAAATTGAGGGCGAATTTCGTTATTTTTTTTTGATTTCTGTAGAGTTAATGGTTTCGGAGATCTGGAAGTATCAAGGTGGCGTTCGAACGTCTATAAGATGAAGTATTTGGTTTAGAAACCATACGTCAAAAGCGGAGATAATCAAAACGAAAGGCTATTAATTGGGCATTAAAATTATTATTTTTTTCTATTTCTATAGCTTAAAAAACAAAGAAGCTATGACAGAAACAATGTACTTTTTCAAATTTTTTTAATAAAACGGTCGCAATTTTGTTAATGTAAGTAGTCAGCAATTAAAAAAATATATTCCCATATACTGCAAGTTATTCACACGCTCATTGGTTTTTCATTATTATATAGTATGACCTAGATGCTCAAATTTTTCGTCCGCTTACAGCGCTTGCTTTAGAAAATAAATGCATTTTAAACTGCAAATGAACTTTAGAAAAAACGTAACATTTCTTCTTCTCTGAAAATATCTCAATAAATATTAGTTTTAGAGAAAATACGGTGGACATCAAAAATGAAGCTTATAAACTGAGAATTAATTTGCTTTCTTATATATCTGTGTAGGGTTCATAGTTTCGGAGATATTTAATTTTATAAATGGCATCCGACCGTTTTTAGGATGAAGCATTTAGTTTAAAATGTTGAATATCTTAGAAACTGTGACAGTTCCATAGAAAATTCTAAGAAACAAAATTAAAGATAATTAATCAGTCTTTAAAATGATTTTTTGTTTGTTTCTGCATCACAAAAAATAAAGAAGTTATGGCCGATTCAATGTGCGGTTTCGAATTTCGTTTTACAAAATGTCGCCATTTTGTTATTGTAACTGCTCAGTAATTAATTTTCAAAAATGCTATTTTTCGTTAATATATAGCATCACCTAGATGCTCAATTTATTTTGTTCGTTTAAAACAGTTGTTTTAGAAAAAAAAATTCTATCCGCCGTATTAGAGCTGCCATTTTGATTTTTTTCTTTATTCGCGACTTTTGTCCTATTATTTTTTTTTTTTAGAACTTTCTTCCGTGATTTTTTCCACGGCATTTTTTCTAGATTCCTTTTAAAGATATTTGTAATAGGCAATGTTAATGCAAGTTATTCAGATGCTCATTGGTCCCAGATCCTAATACAAGATTTAAAAATCTAGACTCAACATATAGCATAATTATAAATATTTAACTTACCTATGCATCGCTTGCCATCAGGACTATGGTCAAATCCTTCAAAGCAATCGCACCTAAATGACCCTTGCAAATTCACGCACCGTCCATTTTGACAAAGGCTGGGATCGTCACGACATTCATCGATGTCTCTACATTCATCTGTAAGGTCTATTTGGGTATAACCTTCAGGGCAAATGCACATGAAAGAACCGATTAAATTTTTACACATAAACTTGCAATTATTGGCCGGTGTGTTACATTCATCAACATCTGAAAAGTAATACTCGAAAAGTATTATAATATTGATGACCGAAAATTACGTACCAGTACAGTGTCGCCCATCAGGAGCTAGGGCATACCCATAGGGACAAATGCATCTGAACGATCCTGGGACATTGTGACACCTAAAAGCACACTGGTTTCCTATTTCATGGCATTCGTTGACATCCTCACACACCTAAAATACACGTTAATAGTTACTGCATAAAAAGACTTGAAAATATCTTAGTTTGCAATGTTCAACATGAGCAGCAAGCATATTAATTAATTTAACAAAACAGCAATTAACGCTAAAATATAAAGAAAATGTCACAAAATAGGAAGCCCAAAGTATGTGCCGTCAATAATAGATCAACAAATAATGTTCTTAAGAAAGTCATCAACATTGACTGAACCAAGTATTAAAATTTGAACTATCTTCGAATATTATTAATAACAGGAAAAAATCAAAATCCACAAAAGAAAGAAAAGTTATTAAACGTCTACATCAGAAAGATTACTTTTACTTGAAAGCCTATAAAGGTAATAAGGTGGTTATTTTATATAAGGATGATTACATTGAAAGGATTGATAATCGAATTAGTAATGGTCCCTATAAAAAACTTCGTAGAAATCCATTATGAAAATGATCACTGAAATGAGAAATACATTTAAAAATTGTAAGAACTTTATTATATTATGCATAAAACATCGCACAGTGGTTCAGAGAGCGGATTTAGCTTATCAAAAGTGCTCGACTCATGTCGCGCCGAATGACGTCATTATCCACCATAAGCCTTTCGAAGACGATAGACTGATAGACTGTCGTACACAGGTAGAAATATTTGCTTGTATTCGATACATAAGTAGTGGCCGAATAAAAACATAACTAGTTGAATTCACCCATTTTCAACTCGTATCAGTCACTTGTTTTTGACTGCTGTTGTTAGATGTGTTTAAAGAGAAAAGTGAAAACTTTCTATTATGGACCGACCCTACTATATAGTCACGGTATGTACCAGTATACTGTATATTATTTATTGAAATCATTATAGTTTTTCTCGGCTGTTGGACAATAATTATAGAGTACCTAGATACCAATAATTTCAGATTCATTAGAAATGTATCAAATAATAGACAGCTGAATGTTTGTAATAGTATAGAAATTTCAAAATGTAAAAATTCTACGATTAGTGATCAACATCTATCCCAAATAGTTCGTTTTAATCATTTCCAGATGATGCTAACACGGATGGCGAAACGCGAGAGATGATATCCTAGTAAACACATATAATTGGCCCATCATTAATAAATTACTTACATGCCTTCACTTCATCATTGGGAAAGTACTAGCAATGAGCGCTAAATTACTGAATAAAGTGCAACACTGCACAGTGGGACGAAACTCCACAGGTCGTTCAGTTAAAGTTATCAGAAAGTTCTATTTTTTTTTAAATGCTCGTTTTTGATTTTTGGCTATAGTTTTTTATAATTTTGACCTAAAATTGAATTTTTACTAAAAAAACATCGTATTTTTCAATTAAAATCAATCTACAGGTCACAAATATATAAACATATGCAAAATTTTAGTCTTAAATCATTACTTTACAAATTCATAATCGATCTGCCAAAGTAGATTTTTCATTTCCTTTTTTTTATTCTTGACAGCTGCCAAAACTGCTGTTAAATTTAAAAATTTACAAGTGTCTCATAATTTTGAAAATATTGTGAGTTTTCACAGAAGAAGAGATATAAAGTGTTTTAAAACTTTCTAGTTTCATAACTGATATTGAAATAAAGTTTTCACTTTTGGCAGCTGTCTAAATTTCTGTCAAATGATAATACCATTTTTAATAACACAAGCCTACAAAAAAGGTCTTGTCCTAAGGTTCTCATCTAACTTTTCTGAAGTATTTTGTGTGAAACTAACAATATTTTCAAAATTACGAGACACACTTGTAAATTATTAAATTTGACAGCGATCTTGGCAGCTGTCAAGAATAAAAAAAAGGAAATGAAAACTCTACTTTGGCAGATCGCTTATGTATTTCTAAAGTAATGAGTTAAAATTAAAATTGTGCGAATCTTTATATATTTGTGACCTGTAGATTGATTTTAATTGAAAAATTTTTTTAGTAAAGATTCAATTTTAGGTCAAAATTATAAAAATTATAGCCAAAAATCAAAAATCCGACTAGACAGATTGAAAGAATTTCAAAACGAACATTTAAAAAAAAAGAACTTTCTGATAACTTTAACTGAATATCCTGTAGAGTGATTTGGGTGGCACAGTAGGGTTTCGTCCCACTGTGCACCGGCCAACGCTCGGCCATGACATACTTTGCCAATAATAATGGCGGTATATGGTAGCATACTGATATATAAGGCTATATAGGCTTATAAAATATAGTATGTTCTATTTGAAATAAGCGATTTAATGGAGGTCAAGTTGTCGAAGTTGGACCTCATTTTCTGGGAACCCTGTATATTTTGACGCATTTGTAGCTTGAGAACACATAAGCTCCATCTCTCATAGATATATGGAAAAAAAACTGGTTATCGGAATTTACCATAGCGAATGTTATTAATTTCCAACTGTGGGTTGGTTTTCGCATCGGATTTCATTAAAGTATCTCAAAAACTATTGGCTTTTTAGATGGGGAATGATATTGAAAGTTACCTTAAAATAATGAATAGAATTTGAATCAGGTATAAAAAATAAGACATGCCATTTAAAATAAGGAAGTTGATGTCAACTTCCGGTATAACCGGAAGTGTCACATACGTGACGGTATTTTCATTAAATAGACCACCCCTGAAAACCCCTCCTCCTAAATTTTCGGCTTCAAATTATTTGTAGTTTTTCTTAAACCTCTAATATGCCACTAACCGTGATGCACCCTGTATTTAACCTGCCAACGATGGTGAAATAATTCCAAATATGCAATGACAAAATGGCGTATTAAACACATAGGACCATCAACTTACCATTACAGGACAGATGATATAATGTTAAACAGTACTTTGTAGTCGCTTTTCAGGTATTGCCAAAAGTTGCCAACACTTTACCGGTCATAAACCTAATGGCATTTGCCATCCATAGTGTGTTTACTGGGATTCGAGTGTAGTGTGTTTAGTTGTCTTAGTGTTTGTGGAAACTGCTTCAATGGCAGCGCTACAACGAAGGTTCCAGACCCGCTCTAGGATTAAAACATGATTGTGATGCCAATAAAATATTCCAAACTGTATTTTTTTATATTTCAATAACATCGGGTTACTTATTATATATAATATTAAAAAAAAATGAATAATTAATATCGAAAAATAGTTCGATACTGTTCCGGTTTAGCGCGTCTTTTTATATTTATATAGATACTTAATTTAATCATTTGTTTAAAGTTGGCAAACAAGGCCAACGACATTGGGAAGAAGAACGAAATAAAAACGTACGAGGGATCGAGGGAAAGACATTTATTGTTTAGTCGTCACCTCGAGCAAGTGCGTCTTTTGTGTGAGCTTCTACTTCAAATTATAAGAGCAATTTTGAAGCAATTACATATCATTCATATTGTGTAATAGAAAACCAATGAACATTTTCGGAAAAGCATCCCACATCGGCATTGTACCGGAAGAGGTTAGATCTAACAAGCAGCTTTGTGACTACAAGACCTCACACAAGGTAAGGTTGGCTTGTTTTTTTATTTCACGCGTAAAGATAATAATGAGCGAAGATGTTATATCACAGTAATATAGTAGGCAATGCTATTATTTTGTGCATTCCTTGAATATTATTTCTAGAAGAGGATAAGTACATGTGCGGTAAACAATTGTAAAAAAAAAAAAGAAAATATGTTTGCAAATTTTTTACGCATTGCTCCATGGTTGTAAACTAAACAATGGAGATGAAAAAGTGTTTTGAATACTCGTTATCTACAATACCTATCTACTACTTAAAGCATCAATATAAAGTGCGTATATTTTCTTTCTTTCGTTTTTACGGCCTCAATAGAATTTGGACGGGAAGATTAAGTATCGCTTTGATAGTTTTCTTCTGTTGTCGTATTCTATGTTTTCAGTAGAATATTCAACGAGGCAAAGAACACACGAACTATACTCTCGTAAAAGAAAAAATGACAATAGCAAAGTTTTATAAAAACGGCTAACTTGAATGAAGCGAAAAATATGCTTGCTGCAATTGAAAACTAGACAGAGGTATTACAAAAAATATAATCCGTTTGAATTTACAATTGGCCTGTTATAAAAGTGTTTAAGTTAAGTTTATACAAATAAAATGGAAATGGGAGCTTTCGCGCTAAGTGTGAAAACGAAGGTAATGAGGTACTTTCTTAATAGTTGTTTCTACTCCAAGGACATATAGTCCTCATTTTCGGGACGAGGGGAAAAGGTGTTATTATTGTGTCAAATTGACTTTAGGTAATATGCAGAATCTCAATCAACATATTTTTCTGCTACTGACTGGGATAACTTTTCTGTTTCCATTAAAATACTATATTATAAGTAGTAACATGAAAAAAAAAACACCTTTGTTTTCTACATCGATCCCACTGACATCCAAAGCCGTCAAATATTTTTTTGAGTCGGTAAAGTAGTCATTATACAGTGTTGACATACTTCGTTATGCGACATATATTTGTCGAGTAGTATTAGCAGCATCTACTACTGCTCGAGAATACCATTTTACATTTTACCATTTTGTAGAAAATGATGGGACAATTTGTCATGGTCGACAATTTTAATAAACAGTCAAGAATAAACCCTTAGGTCATTTTCTTCACTTTTATAAAACAATGAAATATTTCGTAAAATATGTTACATACTTCTTTTTCTATTTTATAACAAAAGGAAATAAGTTCCTGCTGATCTTGGTACGACTAACACAATCTAAAATATTGCGGTCAAAGTTAGGGTAAAAAATATAAAAGAATTCCACTTATTACATATTGGTTCTGCAAACCAGGCAAATTAAGACAGAGAAAGGCTACCTGAAGTCAACAGACCGGTTAGAATCATTCAGAGAAAAGTCGAATTATACCACGCGATCAGTCAAACTTTATGATGACTGGACGTTGAGTGAATAGTTCTACCACGCTGATCAGTTAACCCGCTCAGTTAACTCACCTTAATATAACAAATCAGTGGAAAAAAAATGTCTCAAACTGATAGAGGGTAGATCCTTTTTGTCATGTTTAGGTGTGAACATTTCTCTTATGTGCTTGAATTAATAACTGTACATTTTCTCTGCTTCAGTTATATTTGTTTTGTTAGAAAATCATCCTTCGTCTTAAAACATAAACATAAACAGAGCACATATAGTATACAACCCCCCAAATTCAAAGCCAAGGCTGTCGGGAAGGGGGTTGCACATTTGAAAGAACGCAGACATACATCCATACCTACCGGCATTGTCAGTACCGGGGCTGGGGCTCGAACCCAGAACGCAATAGACTGTACGACCACTATATTTGCCACACACGCCTTAGCTGACTGAGCTACCGCACAGGTAGTTTAGTCTTCGTCTCAGTCTCGAAGTCTTTGACTCCGTACAATTTTCGCAACAAAAATATTCGTGACATCTAACATTTTTTAGATATAAGCTCTAGGAAGATTAAAAGTGAATATATTTGATTGTCATTTGGTCAACGTTATTTTGGCAGTATTTTGGATGGTTCAACGGTTGTGACACGTTAATGTGATGGATGTTTTACGTTATTTGAAGTTGTTAGTCAATAAATTAGTTTCCACTTATAGTCCGGTGATATCAGGAAAATGTTTCGGAAAGTTAGCTTAAATTAGCCTACCCCCTACAGAATTTCTTCATGAATTCGAAAAAAATAGTGCTAACCACTCAAAACGGCGGCTTTAATTGTTATTTAACTTATTTGTTTCTACAGTACTTCAAAGTTCGACGATCGAAAAATGTTATTAATAATCAAAGATTTGTTCTTTGCGTATACCTACCTTATAGGGACGAAGAACGACGGGTCGAACGTTTCTCTACGACCTTTAGAAGCGAACACATAAGCAAAAAACTAAGTGGCAAAATTCATTTTGTTTACAAAAAGTTAAATAATAATTAAAGCCGCCGCTTTGAGTGGTCAACACTATTTTTTCGGATGCCTGAGGAAATTCTGTAGGGGGGTAGACTAATTTTTGACTAGTCCCAAAACTTTCCAAAAAATCGTTATTTTTGAAGCTAAAATCACCGGATTATTACATTCAAATGTATTTGATTAAGTAACTGGTTATATAAAAGCTTTACGTAAATGTCGAAATTTTTCGATTTCATAAATAACACAGCAGAAGAAATATCTCTTTGTGCTGGAAAAAGTGCCAAAAGCTTTTACCTACTTATAACAATATGTACTAACCTGTAATGGTCCAGGTGCAAATCCATCGTTACAACTACACTCAAATCCGCCTAAAACATTTGTGCAAGTACCATTCCCACAAACGCTTTGAGAGGTAATGCATTCATTATCATCCACGCATTTTTTTTCCGTATCATCGAGTACATAACCCATTGGACAGTCGCATCGGAAGGAACCGTCAGTATTGACACACTCACCACCGTCGCATACATTTGGCATTAGTTCACATTCATTTAAGTCACTGCCCGTGTCCATTCTACCTGGGCCCTCGGGGCACATTTTCAAGAAATCAGCTAAAATAGATTATATAAAACAAGTGCAATGAAATAGCCTCAAATTTTCAACATAAAGGAAAAAACTAGGAGAACAGTGGAAGTTTGCATGGATGTTCATTTCTTCTTACCCTTCCGGCAACTGATAAGGCTTTTCAGGATTGAGGGTAAAGCTTTTTTAGAAGGGCGGCAAGGGTGTAAGTATGTTTTTTGCAAATATCTCGAAAAGTAAGCGTTTTAATACGAAAGCTAATAGTCCAGTCAACTTGACTGCTAATGGATGGATTTTGATGAAACCTAGTTGAACAAAATGTTGTTTTTTTTTGAAAATTGTTATTTCCTTATTTTGTAGTTAAGTATTTAAACTTTTGCTCATAATTGAATAAACTTTGTTGAATAAAATTTTCAATAAAAATGTAAACAAAAGTTAGTTTGCTTAAAGTTGATTTAATATTTTCTAATTTTTAAAATGACATTTTCTTGACAAATCAAGAATAAGAAACTTTTCAAGAGTGTGGTATGGTATGTGACACATTGTATGAATAGCATTGTGATTCTTATAGTCCAGTCAACGGAGCGCTAAAATGACCAAAATCTCTAACTTGAGTGCTAATGAATGGACTTTGACGTTAATAAAAAAGTTGAAAAAAGATTAGAGTAAGAAATGATCGGAAGAGGTAGGTAGAGTGGCCATATCTCGAAAAACATGCATTTCTCGAAAAATTTAACAAAAGTAAAAACATCTTATTTTGGTCCAAAAAAGGTAAATACATTGTTTTTTTTTTCATTCTTGACCTTATTCTTTTACAAGTTACGGAACCCGTGATAAAAGGGGTATTGTTTTATCACGTTCCGTAACTTGTAGAAGAATTAGGTCAAAAATGAAACAAGAAAACAATGTATTTACTTTTCTTGGACCAAATAAAGATGTTTTTACTTTTGTGAATTTTTTCGAAAAATGCATGTTTTTCGAGATATTGCCACTCTAAAATTCCAAAAAGTGTGGGAGGGGAAATGTAAAAGTTGAAAAAAAAATGAAAAGTTCAGGTGAATGTATCATTGAAATACAAGACTTTTTTTATTTGCAACTTTTCTGTATAATTCGTTTTTACCGAGTTTTTTTCAGAAAAACCTGGAAAACTACCTCCTTTTTTGAAATTGTAGCGGTTTGAAAGTTTGAAAGTACCTAATTTAAAAATTTGAAAAAATTGAGGCCTTCTAAATATTCTTTGTTTCCTGGAATTTTTTTGCAACTTGCTAATTTTCCGAGTTACAGGCAGTTTTTCACCATAAATAATGTAATACATTATTTAAAAACTTTTTTAAATTCTCGATTTAAAAATTATATTGAACCTTTAAAAATGGTACCGTAAACCGGGGTTACTTTGAACCGCGTGGCTACTTTGAACAAAAAATAAATTTTGTTATATTGACTCATAGTGAAATAACCATTAAGTTTAGCGACATCTAGTTTTCACCACACAATTCATCACACATTTAAGAATGGTTTAGCAACATTGGTTTGAAAATAATTATTGTGAAGTTGACAAACCTGACATGGAACTTCTAACCTAAAAAACTAACATTCAAAGAGGTCTGCAAACTTTTGTCACTGTAGCCGTAAGCATTTGCACCACATGGTTACAAAATGTATTTGTTATAACAATACGGTATCTTAACAAAACTATGTTAAAGAAATTAAAAATATTTGTACACACTTTTTGTTTATAAATTTTTTATCAGAATAATGCTCTTAGACATCGTTTTCGGGGTTACTTTGAACGCGTTCAATGAAGGCCCAGGTTACAAATTACCTCTGTTTTTTCTTGTAGAAAATGGTCTGCTCGTATAAAAGAAAAACTGGTGCAAAAAATATGCCAATTTCACTCCAGAAGTCTTAAGGCTCTTTTTCATAGTCGCGAAATTCGCAAGTTTTTAGCGAATTTCGGTTTTTAACATATTTTTTATTTTGTCCCATACTCACACATTGCGAAATTCGCTTTAACGCATTTGCGATGTCGCAAAAAAGTTGAACTATTTTCAACTTTTTCGCGATAAAATCTAACATTCTAACCTAACAACTTGAATTTTGTCTTTTTTTTGCGGTATATTTTAGTCCCACTTTTTGCAAAAGCATTTCAAATTGACATGAGGTTATTCTCATATAATTTAGATTTTTGGATGCATCACTCACACGCATTTCTATTGTTAAATTGTGGAAGTCCCCTTGTTCCTTTCTTTGCACAAATATTTTTCTCACTCAAAATTCCTTTTTCTTATACACTTTCACTTTTTTTTTGTGGCGTAAATGCCAAATATATAACATATGCAGAGCTTTATATATAAGTAATATGAATAATTTTTTATTTCAAAGCAATACCTTTGATCAACATCCATCTTTTTTTCATTTATGAATCTCCAAGCTTCTCACCGCAATAAAGTTAAGATTTCCCGCCGCGAATATATTTGAATTAGTTTTTATAACATTTCGCTTAAAAGTAGCGAATTTCGCTACTATGAAAAAGAACCTTTAGAGAAAGCTCTTTATGAAATAAAATACAAAAATAAGTTTTTGCGTGAATCATCTAAAACATATGGAATTTCATTAGGGACGCTAAGTCACAAACTACGAGGAAAGCATGCCACCAAGATTGGCCACCCCCTTGCCCTCACAGAAGAAGAGGAAATTAATACGTATTCAATAGATAGTTTAATTCCATTCATTGTTTTCTGTGTACCTTCTTTTTTAAATCGTACAGTTATTGCCAAATATTAGTTTAGTTTCGTTTATATTATATTTTGTTGGAATACTGCTGTTTTTTTTATGATGTTTTGTTATAATGAGTGCCTTAATACTGTTTGTGAATAATAAAATACATTATTTTATGTAAATTGTGTATTTCTGTTGCATAAAAATTTTTTTTTCCCAGAAACAAGGAGTTTCTAGTTTTTAGGTGTTCAAAGAAACATTATCTGAGAGGTTACATTGAAATCGCATGGTTTCATTATAGGCGTTCAAAGTAACCTCGACCGTGGGGTAACTTTGAACACCCACAAATTAATTAAAAAAAAATTGTTATTGATTATTTTAAAATCTAATTTTTTGTCAGTAGAAAGCTCCAACTGACATATATTTTTTTGAAATTTTTTATTCGCTGCCTTACTTGAGATATATAGATTTAAAACAAAAAACGTCCAAAGTAACTCCGGTTTACGGTATAACTATATAGGTTTCATATTTTTTTATAATAATATTACAAATCACGTTCATTTTTCGAATTTTCATGTATTTTTTAATGTGCAAAAATGTAGTACATTATTTATCCTGTAACTCGGAAAATTAGTAAGTTAAAAAAAATTCCAATAGACAAAAATATTTATAAGGCCTGAATGTATACGTTTGAAGTTTTTCAAAATTTTAAATTATATATTTTTAAAGAGCTACAATTTCATAGAAAGAGGTAGTTTTTCATGTTTTTCCGGAAAAACTCGGTGAAAACGTACTTCACAGAAAAGTTGCAAATAAAAAAAGTCTTGAATTTCGAGAATACATTCACATGAATTTTTCCAGATTTTTTTTTCAACTTTTACATTTCCTCTCTCCAACTTTTTGGAATTTTAGAGTGGCCATATTTCGAAAAATACGAATTTTTCGAAAAAATTCACAAGAGTAACATCATCTTATTTTGGGGTAAGAAAGGTAAGCACATTATTTTTTCTTATTTTTGACCTAATTCTACAAGTTACGAAACCCGTGATAATCATTTCCTACTCTAATCTTTTTTTTCAACTTTTTTATTAACGTCAAGGTTTCATCAAAGTCCATTCATTGGCACTCAAGTTAGAGATTATGGTCATTTTAGCGCTCCGTTGACTGGACTGTAAGAAACACAATGCTATTCATACAATGTGTCACATACCATACCACAAATGTCTTATTCTTGATTTGTGAAGAAAAAGTCATTTTAAAAATTAGAAAATATTAAATCAACTTTAAGCAAACTAACTTTTGTTTACATTTTTATTGAAAATTTTATTCAACAAAGTTTATTCAATAATGAGGAAAAGTTTAAATACTTAACTGCAAAATAAGGAAATAACAATTTTCAAAAAAAAAACATTTTGTTCAACAAAGTTGAAAACTATTCCAGATGTAGACCTCCTACTGGTACACATTTTCTAATCTTTTTCTAAATTCTTTAACAGATGAGATTACATTTTCATTTATGTTTGTAACATCATCCACAATTTTTTGCTTTAATAAATCTACATCGTCTTGCGTATACTTTTTGCTTTAAATAACCCCATAAGAAATAATCCAACGGGGTTAGATCTGGCGGACGGGCTGGCCAATCCACCTGTTGTAGAAGTGATTATCTAACCATTGTTTAACTAGAATTGTAGAATGTGTTGGGCATCCATCTTGCTGAAAAATTTTTTTTTTTCTAAATTTTAAATTTTCATTGTCCAGTTCGCCCAAAACGAATTTTCTAAATAAGTATTTTGAATTTCCATCCATAAAATAAGGACCGATTACTCTGTGATTATTATGCCGCACCAAACATTTGCTTTTTTACACTTTTGACTATTAGTGGTAATTTGGAAATTAGGATTTTCCTGAGCTCAGTACCTACAATTCTGAGAAGCGACTACCCCATTAGTCGTGAAAGTAGATTCGTCCATGAATAAAATGTTTCGATGAAATGATCTATCTGCTAACATTTTCTCATCTATAGTTAAACAATGGTCCAAACGGCGAGCATGATCTCTAACTTGTTCTCGACTTCGTATAGATCTCCAAACATATCCTCAACCAGTAAAGAACACTTACTGACCTCAATACCTAATATAACATTGCCGCTCGTAGTCATGGGAGATGAGTGTCAAAGTGACATTATTCACAGCTCCTCGGCAAACGTCAACTTTGCGCTTTCAAAACGTCAGCAAAAAAGCCTACTTTATAAGTCGATTGTAGATAAAAAATATTTCTTTGGCTAAACATTTTTTTGAAAAACAAATTTACCACGAAATTCCGTATCGAAAATGCAATTAACAACAATTATATTTTGAACTGGAGGCATTATAAACGATTTACTTAACATCACTGAATGTTGCACTTTTCGGGAACTTTTGGATATAATTTTGGTAATCTCTGTCGTAACAGGTTATAACAGTTCTCAAATTGAAGGTAATTTAACATGCTTTCAACTTAATATAAATTATTTTGACGTAAATGAAAAAATGGAAGTAAAAATCTGATTTTCTCAAAGTGAAAGAATTTCAAAACGTATACGTTGTATCTCACTGAATTTTTATTCAACTTGGGCGTAGCAAGACTCAAATTGGCAGAAATTTTTATTTTTCTGCAAAAAAATATCTCTTGGCACTTTTTGCTACAAATTTTCGAAATATTTGTAAAAAACTAATACCCGTCTCTTCCTCCTTCAAAAAATAATTCACAATCCTGAGATAGACTAGGTTCCTGACGGAATGAATAAAAATAAACATACATGCATAGTTTCAACCAAGTATCTAATTTTTTCCTATTATTGTATTATGGAGTAATTTCACTTACGTGATCCTTCCGCAGGACATTTCTCGCAGTATCTGCCCCAGGCTGCACCCTTCGAACAGCAGCATTCCTTGGCGGTGATGCTCATACCTCTAGGTTCCAGACACTGCCCCCTATTGAACACATCAAAGCATTGCTCTTGCCTAACGTCGATGCATTTCATTGTGTTTGAATCAAGGATGTAACCATCGTGACAGGTACAAAAGGCGCCACCGTCGGTGTTTGTACAAACTCCGTATTCACATATACCTGGATTAGCTGTACACTCATCGATGTCTTCACATACTCCCGTGATTGCACTTAACTCATAACCTTCTGGACAGCTGCACACGAACGAACCCATGACATTGGTGCATTTCCCTGGTGGAGGGCATACGCCTGGTGTCTAAAAGTCAAATATGTAAAATTATAAATTTTTATTTAAACGGATTTATCCACTTGTGATTGATTACATAACTATCCTTTATAATTCACTTAAATATGATCACCAACAGGCGAATAAAAGAATAAAATATGTTTTGAAATTTTGGAGTTGTACTCTGATAAATCAAAGCGGTCCCATCATGCGAACTCTGTTTTATTATTTTTACTTACAAAAACTACCTCCATTGTTTTTTTTTGCGTTTATTTGCGAAATAAAAATCGTATGAGATAAATTTTCAACAAAAATAAGAGTAAAATTAAGGCCCTCAAGACGCTACACGACATCAACATAATACGCGAGTAATATGTCTTCTTGATGTCTTCTTGATGTTGCGGTCGTGTGTTTGAATACACACAGTTGCTCCAAAATGACTTTTTTTTTCAAATCAGTCTGCAGGTCTTAATACTTAAGCAATCAAAAAGTTTTTTTTGAAATCCTGTCGATCTGTCAAGCCGGATTTTCGATTTTTGTTCTTGATTTTTCAAAATTTTTTGAAAATTCAAACTTCTTTGGAAAATTTTGAAAAATCTGTGACAAAAATCGAAAATTTGGCTTGACAGATCGATAGGCAATTAAAAAAGGAAGATTAAAAAAAAAAACTTTCCGATTTCTTAAGTATTAAGACCCGCAGACTGGTTTGAAGAAAAGAAAACAAGTCACTTTGGGGTCAGTGTGCACCATACGATATGGAAGATCCAATATATGTGGGACTCATGTTGCCAACAGGGGCCTTGAGAGTCAACTAGAATTGAAGAGAAAGAGAAGGAAATAGGAAGCGTGATGAGATCACAAGAGATCAAATATTTCTATTCACTACTGCCTGATCCTGTGGAAGTTTAGTAACGCAGAAAAAAAAATTGAAAATTTTTATGGTTCAAATAGGCTTATATGTCGAGATTTTAAATTTGAGCAAATAAAAATTTCTGTCTGTCACACGGTGCGGCAGAATTAATTCATAGCAAGACAAAACCTAAATTCCCAAGATTTTATTTCAGGGAATTTTTTAAAATTTTTATCTAAATAAATGGTCAATGAATAAGGACATGAATATGAGAGTTCCTAGAAACAAATCATTTAGGAATAATGAGCCAGTAAACAACACTAATATAATAGTCAAGCTATTTCAGTTTTTCGCTACTTTTGTATAGAAGCGGTGCTGTGTTCTCGGTTGCTTTTGAAGGTGTACAATTTTACTTCCACATCCAGTGGAAGTAGGTATAGTAACGACAAAAAAATTTACTGTTCAAATAGGATTAAAATATCATGAAACGTCGAGATTTTAAGTTTGAGCGGAAAAAATTCTGGTCGGTCTGTTCTTGTTCCGTCGTAGGGTTGGGGGGTAAATTGGGGTAAATTTGGGGTAAATAATCAAGCAGGTAACAGTCTATAAAATTGGTATTTAGTATATACAAAAGAAGCTAAGGTCTCAAAAACAGTTTTGGCATTAGCCACCCCCATTACCACCCCCACCCCATTATTAAAGGGGATGAAAAAAATTGTGATTTAGTAAATGTACAAGAACCAGAAATCTCAAGATATTTTTTTACTTCATCCACCTTCACTACCGATGTGGGGTATCGTTTTATGGGTTTTTGGGGTAGAGGATTTCAAATATTATATTATTACTTCCATAAACAATTATTTCCACATATAAAATTTTTTCGTTGTGAGTGACTTAGATAGAAAATCCTGATGTGGAAGTAATGATTCCTTGGGCAGCGGTTTTTTTTGTAAGATTAGTTTTGTTAAAGGTTTGTTACTTCTTCCACATTTTATTTAACATTTTTTATTACATTTATTTGTTGTAACATCTTATTCAAAATATTTTAAACAAATTGCTGTAATTTTAAGTTTATTAGGGAGCTTATACAATAGCTTTTAATAAAATTTAGAGCCCATTGGGTAAACATAGGGAAACATTTTTTTTATTCGAGTTTTCTTGTGCCTTGAGTACTAGCACATAAGTATTATTTACAGAGAAAATGTCTGTTACCTGAAAAAGAATTATTTGAATTTTTAAAAGACATGACCTTTTTTTTTCATTTCCAATTAGTTGGCTTTGAGCTGCGCCCATCCAGCCACGAAAAGTTATTATTGTATCCGATCCAACACAAGACCAAAAAAAAAACAACCAAACTAAAGGATAATGGACAGGGACACACAATTCACGCCAAGGTGCCGTTCATGACGACTCTTTTTTCTAAACAAAACAAGGTACGCATCGGTAAATGGGTTAACCTATGAAGGATGTGCACATAAGGGGACAACAGCTTGCTGAATTACCTGATCAAATTTTACGTTCAGTATGTTTTAAAAAATTATAAAACATTCTTAAACGATCATTCCCGACTATAAGGAAGCAAAGTGATGTGCTACATTGTGGCAACGGAATATTGTTTTTGATTAGTTCTTGCATTAATAAGGTAGTTGCACGTAAATTATGATGGCACTGAAAGATCCAGTGATTGATGTCATCCAAGTTTCCATTGCAATCACAAGAGGGTGTTCCATCATGACCCTTAGTGTGCAGTTAAATTCAGAATTAGTTAACTATATTGTAAGTAAATTTTATTTAGAGAAAAGTGCAGATACAGTAAAGCAAGGTGTTAAAGGTATTATAAGACATAAATGTAATAAATTTTTTTTAAATGAAATGTGAAAGAAGTAATATACCATTAACAAAACGATTCCTGCAGAAAAAATTCTACACCTTCAAAAACAACCGAGAACACAGCACCGCTTCTATACAATACAAAAGCAGCGAAAAACTGAAACAGTTTGAGCATTATACAGGGCCGTACTCAGACCGGTTTTCTTTGGTCATTTGTCCGGGGCCCGGTCCTATAAGAGGCCCCGCCCGGGCCTACAAAAAAATTACATTCCTGAAGGACCCCTGTCAGGATTTTTATTTATTTTTAAGACGTTTATTTTTTTGCGTAATAAATTTTAATAATTGTTACGTACATCATAATTATCGTGTTTTTTACTAAATTTATCATATCTTATCAAAATCATCGTGTTTTTTGATATGATAACATGCTTTCAGTCGTTTATCATGTAGCAGTTGAATGTATCGTATAAAAACGATAATCCTTTCCAAAATAAGGGGGCCCGGCAGATTTACTTTGCCCGGGGCCCGCCAAAGCTGGGTACGGCCCTGGAATTATTTTAATTTTGTTTACGTGCTCACTCCTAAATGATTTGTTTCTGGGAACTCTCATATTCATGTCCTTATGCATTGACCATTCCTGTAGATATAAATAAAAATAATTTCCCGAAATATAATCTAGGAAATTTAGGTTTTCTCTTGCTATTAATTAATTTTGACTCACTGTGTGTCGGTCTGCCTGTCTGTTACTTTTTTGTGCGCACGATAACTCTGGAACCGTTTAAGATATTGACTTGAAATTTTGTATTTAGTATATATAAGGGAAGCTAAGGTAGACTAGGATAGGAACACTTGTTTACTAAACGTCATCACGGAACGAATAAAATCCAAAATTTCAAAATAATTTAAGTTTAGGACCATTATTATAAAAATATACACACCTCTTGACACTCGTCAACATCTCTGCAATTATGTTTGTCTATTGTCAATGTATATCCTGTTGCACATTCGCAGTAGAATGAACCTAGGTTGTTCCTACATCGTCCATTACGGCACAAGAAAGGCATCATATGACATTCGTCGATGTCAACACAATCGTTGTTACCACTCAATTTGAATCCTGGATTGCAGTGACATTTATACGAGCCGACGAAATTTATACAGCTGCCATTATTACAAATATTTGGATGCCTAATGCACTCATCTATATCGATGCAATTGTCACGAGTGGAGGTCAATAAGTACCCCGTGTGGCAAATACATTGAAAGCTGCCTTGCAAATTTTTACATTCACCATTTAAGCAGATGCCTGGTTTTTCGATACATTCATTGATATCGACGCAATCCATGAAAGTGGCCCCGTGTTTATAACCTTCTGGACATTTGCATTCAAAGTCGCCCGGTAGATTTATGCACTGGGCGTTGCCTTCGCAAGGGTTTCTCAAGCATTCATTGTCGTCTATACATTGATGTGAGTTTTCGTCATATATGTACCCTCTATTACACATGCATTCGAAGCTTCCAGGGGTATTCATGCACTGGCCATGTTTGCACATGGACGGCATTAGTTGACATTCGTCTATTTCTACTGTTTCGTTAGTTAACGGATTGACTATTTGACCCGGTCTCGCACCACACAGTGCAGTGTATTCGTCTAGAAAACATATGAAATTATAACAGTCCACACTAAAACCGGCAATGTAATTTCACACATTTAAATATGCAATTTATACCTACTGGTGCCTGCTATTGGACAAGGTTCACAAGGTAGACCCCAAGCTTGACCCATGGAACAGCAGCACACTTTCTTCGTCTGATTTTGCGTCATCGAATTGGAACACCTCCATCTGCTGTAGTTCAAATAGCATATATCTTTTCTCATGTCAACACATTCACCTTAGAAACAAAAATAAATTTTATTTCGAGCTTTGAAGACTATATTTTGAATCTCAACCAAATATTATTTACAAGTAGCCTAATAAAGCGAAGCAACAAAAATACAATTTCAGTGATTGTTTGGAGGAGGGGCAGAAAAGCAATCTGCATATTATCAGGGAGTTACAGCAAAGTTTTGTTCAGTCTGGAAAGTGAGTGTTTTTTTTTGGAAATTAAGTTTTAATTTCGAAAAACGGGTTTTTGTTTCGTTACTTTTTTAAATTTCTCGAGTTGTGTTCATTAAGTCAGGCCAATAACAAAATCAAAATATTTATAAATAAATTATGAATAGAACTACATAGTTCCAAATCCAATCTGCTATTTTATTTTTTTGTAAAAAATAAAAACCACGAAAATATCTAATTTTACATAAACTGAAATTTAAAAAAAAATAAAACATCTTTTACTTCACCATCGTGAGAGTATAGTAATCGTTAGAAAAAAAAAATATTTTTTTTATTCAAATAAGAAGCTTGGAATGTAATGAAATATCAAGATTTTAAGACTTTTAAGTCTGCCAGTCGGGGCCGGTCTATTGGGCGGCCTGTCTGGATTTTTTTTTTGTGTGTACGATTACTCTGAAATGGTTTATGATATTGACTTGAAATTTGATACACGTATATATTTTAATGAGATCTCAAGGGCGGATTTAGCTTTCTGTCATTGGGGGGGGTAAACTCCCGGATGAGTACGATTTTTGAAAAAACGCAGTATTAAAATTAAGCAATAAATAAAATTTAAAATATTTTCTTTTTAACTAGCATTTTTTTATCATCTTTGAAATTATGTAGTAGGAATGGACGAGTAGATATATTTTTTACTAGTTTGTTTTCCGTAAATATAGGTTTTCAGACATTTTTAAGTTGCGGGATTTTGACAAAATAGTTTTCAATACAGTATTTAAAATGAGGGAAACTACAAATTTATTATGAAAAGTAAATACAGTTTATCAACTGAAACATACATGAAATATAAAAACAAAATCATATTTGGAAAGCAACCAATTAAAAACAGTAAAAATTTTAATTCAAACTTAGTAAAATACATTAATTAAATAACAAAATCCGTTATCTTTGTAATTCATAGGGGGGGGGGTAATTACCCCCCATAACCCCCCCCCGTAAATCCGCCCTTGCGAGATCTGGAACTAGATTATATTTTGGTCTTATCCCATTCAAGGGTTGGGGATAAATGGGGCAAACAGGTAAAACAAGCAAGTAAGTATCCATAAAATTGGAATTTAGTGTCAAGATGTCATTTTTTTTTTGGCATTAGCCACTCCCACTATCACCCTCATTACCACTCAACCCCCATCATTAAAGGGAGTGGAAAAATAAAAATGTGGTTTAGTGTGTGTTCAAGAATAAAAGGTCTCAAAATTTGTTTTGACACCAGTCACCCCTACTACTTCGTCCGCCCCATTATTAAAAAAGGTGAACAAATAAAATTGCAATTTAGTGTATGTTCACGAACCAAAGGCCTCAAAATTTTTTTTGGTATCAGCCACCACCACTACCACACCCCCAATTATCAGCCCGCCTCATTATTAAAGGGGGTAAAAAAATAATTAAATTGTGATTTGGTGTGTGTACAAGATCCAAAGGCCTTACATTTTTTTTGGTATTAGCTACCTCCACTACCAATGATTTACGAAAAAAATGTATTTTACAAAAATGATCGAAATACAACTTTAAAATGAGAGAAAAAAATATTTTTTATCACCATTATAAAGCACGTTCAAAAATCTGCAATTAAAAAAGAATCTTAGAGTGACCAAGCGGCAGTTTTTTATGAGGCTCCAAAGATTGCTCGAAAATCTAGCTTTTTAGAGAAAATTTAAAAAATTCTTATTTGTAATTTTTCATAATAGTTTACATCTCTGAGATCTATATTTTCACTAAATTTCATTAACAAGGATTTACTATGTTTTTAATAATTATAGTTTATGTAAACTTGAAATTTTTGCGGTTCTCATTTCTTTGCAAAGAAACAAAATGGCAGATCACATTTGGACCTTCAGTGTGACCCATTTAAAATGGAAACACCTTTAACACCCGGTTTTACAATCGCTGGTTAACTGCCAGTCAGAGTTAACTTTCAGGTTATTATAGAAATTGGGTTTTACAATAGCTGGTCATTTTCAAGGTTGTAGTTATCTAGTAGTTAACTTTACTAGCAGATGAGGTGCGGGTAAACTAGAAGTTGGCAATTTACTAGCAATATAACCTATAAAATAACTGGTACAAAATAATGTTTTGATATTTCGTTTAAAAATGGATACATACGAAGTAAATGCATATAGTAGTGATGCGGAGCCGAGAAAGCCCGAGGTAATCCAGTATAGACCTAAATTTTTTGAATAATATATTTTTTATTCTCTAATACTTATATATGTTTCTATTAAATTTACGAGAATATCCTCCTCATCGGCAGAAAAATTTGTGCACCTTTTATAATCCATGATGTAATACTTAAAATAAAACATTTTTATTGTTAAAATAAACGTTTCTGTTTTGTAGTAGAATATAGAATAAATTGTATAAATATGTTATTCATAACAAATGTAAACATTAAATACTACATACTTATGTACTTAATAATAAACCACTAACTCATAAGTTGCTTCTGATATTTTTTATATTTGACAGTAAGTGACTTGTGACTGACAAAAATTCATACTTTTTATGTATATTACCCATTTTTCTACTGCCAACATTATAAATTTTATTCACAACCTCTCGTTTACAAATCATGACTTAATTTTATATTGAAAAACGCAAGTGTCGGTAAAGTTGTAGTTTACCTGCAAGTAAGAGTCAACTAACATGAAAGTTAACTTGCGATTGTAAAACCGGCTGTATATCTTTTTTATTTTTTGTCCGATTTGACCCAAATTTTACCAAAAGATAGAACAAATTAGGATCTACTTATGGCCAAAAAACATAAATAAATGGAAAAAATAGAGAAATCGTATTAGGCATTCTTTATCAAAAAACTTTATAAGTTGTTCAGAACTGTCCAAAATTTCAGCAATATTAAAAAATATTGAAATTTTGTTTAGAATAATGTCGAGTCCCAAAATACAATTTTAATTGGTTTTTTCTCTTTTTAAGAAAATTGTGCTATAGCTATTTTGTTTGAAATTAAACGCAATCTATCAGGTACCTCTCAAGTGATTTGTATTTTTTTGAACTTTTTTCGAAATTTTGGACTTCAAAAACAAAATTCAATATTTTTTAATATTGCTGAAATTTTGGACTCTAAGTTTTTGGACATTTCTGAACAACTTTCATTAATAAAGTTTTCCGATTAAAAAAAAGCCTAATATGATTTCTTTATTTTTTTCCATTTATTTTGGTGGCTTTGCATTTATAGGAAGCCAATATTTTTTTCGGCCATAAGTAGATCCTAATTTGTTCTATATTTTGCTGAAGTTTGGTTCAACTCGGACAAAAAATAAAAAAGTTATAAAGGTGTTTCCATTTTAAATGGGTCACACCGTATGTAGCTTTACTCATCATTTATTTACAAGTATTTCGATTTTTTTTTGGCATGATTCGATGAACAAAACCCGAGATATAAAAAAAATAAACAAAAATAGGTTTTTCAAAATTAAAAATTAATATCAAAAACATTTCCAGATTGAATAAAACTTTAGTGTAACTTCCTGATAACAATCTTTGAAAAAAGCAGTTTTATTTGTTCCAAGAAAACGTATTTTGAACTTCAACCAAATATTACTGTTAGCAAGATTTCACATTAAAACATTGGTATTTAGTTCAACTACACAGGTGTAATAATTACAAGTCAGGCATAAATTACACTTACGTCTACCAGGAAGAGGCATATATCCTTCAGGACACTGGCAGAAATACTTTCCAGGTTCATTCACACAATCGCCTATTTTACAGATACCAGGGTTTTCGACGCACTCATCTTTGTCAATACACATATAACCTGTGTCATCTAATACAAAACCTTCGTTACATGAGCACATGAAGCTGCCAAATGTGTTGGTGCAATGTCCATTCTGACAAATGTTAGGATGTTCTTTGCATTCATTTATGTCCTCTAGAACAACCTGTAATTTAAGTTTGTGATAAATGGCATAATTACAATAGTTCTGTAGGAAAATTTCCAGAAGGGATAATTTTTTTTTCAGAAAAGCTTAGTAAGTGTTTTAGTAAAAATTTTTTACTTTTTTTGGACACTCACCTGGCACGTTCTTCCGCTATGACGTTATGGAAAATGATATCCCGGGCAGGGATTTACTCTTTGATTATAGTAAAATTATGTTTGTATTTTATTATAGAAAAGGGGATGTCACTGCATTCGCCACCGCAGATTTGAAACCGGTTACATTTTCTTCAAAAGTAGAAAGGCAGATCTGCCCCCTTTGATTGGCCGGCCCGGTCACCTGATTTAACGTCATACGAACTGAGAGAATAATGAAAGCTCTTACGGGACAAAGTACACGTTTAATGAAAATCGATCAAGCATTAAAAAAAAAATAAGTACTTTTGTGACCGAGTGGCCGCCATTTTGATGACGTTATAGCGGGAGAACGTACTAGGTGGCGAATGTTCACCAAAGTAAAAAATACTTATTAAAACATTTACTAAGTATTCCTGAAAACAAATTTTCTCCACTATTTTCCTATAGAACCTACGTCAGGTTCTGTATTAGAATAGCTTTTGCTTACGGTAAGGTCATTGGGTCTATAGCCCATTCCACCTGGACAAAGCTGTTGGTATTCTAAACTGTCTGGAGATGGACATAATTCGCAATGCGGGCCCCATCCTTGGCCTACCGAACAGCAGCAGGATGATTTAGTCACGTAGTCTGAAGTGGGTGCGGTACATCTTCCAGGACCATCAACGTGTAAGTAACATCTCGACGTTCTGCTATCTAAAAAAAAAGTATACATACATACTTTTTTAATTTTATGAATTCGGTTAGAAATGTGCGTTAATGGTAACTTTTCACATTAAGACAAAGAAAAATGTATCCTACAATAATTTAAGTAATCCCTTTGTAAACAACAGAAAAAGTCACCTTTTTTTCCGATATATAATAACAAATTTCGCCCGTCAAGAATAGGATGCAGTTATTTATAAACCCCTTTTAATATCAATTAATTTTCTTCAATTTTCTCTAAGCAGCGGCGGATCCAGAATAAATTAACAGGAGGGGGCATAACCATAAAAACTGCGCCGCAAGCGAAATTTTCGTATTTTCCAAGGTTAAACGCTCTAAAATGAAAAGTTATAAAGACTTGCAAAAACAGTTTATTCGAAAAATGCTTTCGGGTTTCGTCGAAAGAATTTTCATTTTTTTTAATGCAATTACAACAAATATTTAAACATTCAAAGCAGGGTTGGCTGGAAAAAACCACATAGGAAAAATACCGGATGGTTTTAACCGGTCTTTTGTGGATTGGTCAAAATTAGAATAAGTTTTTTTTTCCACATTAAGACATGTTATTGATAAATTCGGAATCTAATCATGTTTGAAAACATTTATTATACTAAAACTCAATCAAAATGACACATAAAAAATAGTGGCAAGTTACTTTTTGGTGATTACTTCTAAACGGTTTGAAATAAATAACAAATGGTAATTTTAGGCTGAAATAAAAGAATAATAATAGTACCCATTTTTGTGTGTGGCCATCCTGGAATTTCCATCTTTTTAAGAAATTTTTTTGATGTCTGGTTTCGCCTTTCTCCCCCAAAATATTTTACTTCGCTCTTGAAATACGATAAAATGAACTATTCTCGAATTATTTGCTATTTTATGCCATTGTTCATTTTAGTTTTCGTGAATTCATTTTTGCATTTTTTGCATCATAAAATTTGTCTGATTTGAAAAATAAAATAATTTACTAGCGCTATAAAATTTCTGAAACTAAATTAACAATATAATATATGTAAAATTCAGCTCAACATGAGAAGTTGTGACACTTTTGATTTTTATGATGGAAAAATGCAAATTCTTGAAATGACCATCGGAAAAAAAACAAATAGCTCGAAAACTGCTCATTCTACTTTATCTCAACAAGAATGCCTCTCTTGAGCCTATTAGACCAAGGTATATTTTCCTTGTCGAAACATTTTTGTTTCTCTCTAAAGTTACAACTGATGTTCTAAGCCTGTTAGAAGTAATCGCCTTCGTAATATCATCACAAAAGTGACACTTGAGCTCTCTTTGTCGGCTTTTATTATCCAATATTAAACTATAGTCTATAATATTGATATAACAAACTATACTTTATTTTTCATCTATTATCGACCCTTAAAGTATTACCACGTAATTACGAATCACCCCGTATATCAGTAATAGTTTTAACTCTGCCCTATTTTGACCACTGGTTTTTTTCATTTTTTACGGTTTTTTCCAGTTTTGACCACTGGCCTTGACTTTTCCAGAAAAAAGCGGTTTCTTGTCAACCCTGATTCAGAGTAACTAATAAGTAGAAATAATTTTGTGTGAGTACATTAGGGTGGTCCTTATTTTGTGACATTGGATCTCTTCGAAAGTTGTTCCTATTATTTAAAAAATGAGCTATACAAAATTTCAATAAGATTGGATAACGCTAACCCGTGCCCTAAGGCCACTAAAAGTCACTAAAATACGCAGTTTTCACCTATTTTCAAAAGTATCTCGTTACCAGTTGATCATATCGAAATTTTCTTCATTTTTAATCGAATGAAAATTTCGTCTTCTAAAACTTCGTTTATTTGTATTTTTCTTGTACAATTAATAATTTTCGAAATATTGGAGTTTTGATTGGAGTAAACAGGTACTATTGACGTCTTAGCGGATGTTTTAGATCTCATGAATTATTCGAATTGGCTTTTCAGTAATACCTTACAATTCAAATTTTCTAGATTACTGGCCATATAAAATTTTGGCTTTAAATATTATTTGTTCATTTTCTACGTCGTTTCCAAACGACCTCAAACTGATCTCGAATTTGTATGGCTTGAAATTAAAAAAAAAACTGTTTTCAGTTATATACATCAAATCTAACTCTGAAGTAACACGCACAAACACGCACACCACATATAACTAGATATCCCCCAAATCCAAAACCATGGCTGTCCGTAGACATACATCCAAACCCACCGGCATTGTCAGTGCCGCACATCCTTTCCAAAGCTTTTCCATCAGCTTATTCTTGCTGATATCATCATAACGTTCAGCCGATCGGCCTCTTCGCTTTTTGCTATCTAGTTCTCCTGAAATATCAACTGTTTTATATTGTCTACTCTTCGGTTGATGTGACCAAAAAATGAGAGTTTATCTAATTTTCCTCAAAAGTTATCTTCTTTTTAGCTGTACTTTCAACCCCCTCTTCAAATGTTTTTTATAGACATCTCTATCTGGAATATAAGGAATATCTGGACAATGTTATTTATTACACGTTAATATCCAGACTTTTTGCCAAAATATTAATATTTCGCAAATAATATGCAAAACGCTTTTACAAATTGTCATTTTAACTCCTCTGAAATTGAAATAAGCTCACATTAAACTTGTCTGCTAAATGGTAATTTACTGCCGATAATTTGATTAGTAAAATCTCTAAATAGAGAGATTTTAGCAGCGTCGTGAATTCAGTAATAGCCGGAGAGCAAGACTTTTGAATTCGACACATGCTATGCAACTCTCGAACAATTTAAAAACACCTCACAAAACATATTTTTGAGGTCGTGATTTGTTTTGGAATTGCGAAATTGGAAAAAATTGCTCTTTTTCGTGCTTTTTACGGAAATCACCATTTTCGCATTCTTAATGTTCCCACTTGTCTATATCTGTCATTCGTTGTCATAAAAAATTGATATTTTCGTACTGCAATACTCAAACCTTTCGCTTTCCAACGGTATATGCAAAAACAATATATGTTTTGATATGACTGAAAAATAAATAATTATTAATAAAAGAGTTACCATTTTTGTATACTTTACAGCGATAAAGTTTTTTCATAAAATGTATATTAAGTGAGAAAAAGGCCATGTAACATGAATCATACGCGCGGTGCTCTGGCTCACAATCCCTAACCGTATCGGGCAACAGATAGTTTTCATTTAATACGTTCTATGTACGTAAGGAGTGTTATAGTTCACTGCTGTTATTTTTTTTACATTATTGTAAACATTGTTGTTTAAAAAAAAATACATAATATTCTCAATATTTTCAAGTGGTTTATGATTCACCGTATTGGTATAACATGAAGAGATTGGGTGAGAAATTTTTAATATAAACATGTGCACATTCCTAAATATAATTTTTTAGCTCTATCTGTGGTCAACGTTGACTTTGATCAGTGTATTTAAGTCAGGCAGGAACTTCAGAAACTCTTCAAAATGTTACAGAAGAAAACTATACAAAACTATTACACTCGGCGTAATTTAAATTGGACAATATATCAGTGGCACTGGAATTTTTTTTCTAAGAATCCCCTGTATCACGCCAAGTGTACAAGATCGTATATGAGGATTTTTTATCAAGACATACATGTTCCTATGAAAAATGCCGGCAACAAAGGCACTACTAAAAAAATGTCTTATTTTCAATAAAGAACGCGACATTAAAGGAAACCGAAAGCAACTGTACGTAGGGTCATTTAACCGGCAAAACGAAATTTTCCAGAAAGCTAAGGAGTTAAATGACGAGGAAATACCATACAGAATTCAAGGATTCGGCAGCAGTTGTATAGACATGAGCAAATTATTTGAAATATCACAATTTATGTATGTTAGATTTAAAAAAAAACTAATACTTCAAAGAAACAAAAACAAAGCTAATATTCTTTAATTTAGAGATCCGTTTTTGAGAGCCTTATTAAAATTAGAAAGTTTTATTGGTACATGCCGAAGTTTCAACAATAGTTCAATTTTCGTCACCTTTTTTCATACAGAAGCCACTAAATACAACATCTACTGGACTGAATCATATCCAAGTTCAGATGAGATTTCCAAGAAATTAAAGTAACATTTCGGAGATAAATTACTAATAATTGCAAGGGTCAAAGTTGTCTAGTTATGTTTATTCAACGGCAAAAATAATAAAATTGTTGAACGTGCCAGAAGAGAGCACATCTCAGTCATCAGATACGAAGGATGTTGCCGGACAGACCAATTAATTCTTCTTGTCACTTATAGTCTGACATCTATCATCTTGCTAAAGTCTTAAAAACAGGTATTCAATTATGTAAATCTGCCGATGATAACGTAGAAATTACTAAAGAATGTGCTTCTAAAATTATTCCTAATTTGTAATACAATTTCTTTACAAAACTGCCTATTTCATTCAGCCAAAAATACCAAACGTTTTTGAATTTGGATGGCACATAATGCCAATCACGATGACAATTAATGCGAAGCCAGATTTTCTAAACATAACACTATTTTGTAAGTGCAAATACCTGCAAATACCTAATTTGTAACAAATCATGTTCCTGTGCTAAAGCAAATGTGCTTTGTTCCTTAAGCTGTTTATGCGAAGGCAAGTGTGTATATATCGAATTAAAATGTATTTATTGTGTGCTACTGCAGAATTCTATTACCCAGTATAATATTATCAATATTACTTTATGAATGCATCTGGAAAAGAATGCCGTACCGTGTCATTTCATGTTCTCTACGCAGGCCCTGTATGGTGCATGGTGCACACAGAATTTAATGCAGCGCGTACAACGCTCAAGCTTAATAAATACACTTTTATGACCACCAAACTGTTGTAAACAACGATTTTATGTTTTTCAAAAATTAATTCAGACCTTAAACTACATTTCACTCGAGTATACTAGTACTCTATCTTCAATAATAAAAAAGTTTCCTAGATACAGACTTTTCCAATGTCGCTACTGAAAAATTCATGTGAACTCGGGCGAAAATATTTTTTTTCCACCAGATAATTTATCTTTAGTATAATTTTATGTATGGTCATCGATTCATCATGTTTCGAAATATATGTGTCCAAATTTTCAAGCCGAGTTAATTGTTATTAACACAGTAATGGGATGAGAAACATAAAATATTGTATTTTCGCGGAATTTCATAGAAAAGTGGAAAAGTGCAATTTTATCCGATTTCGCAATTCCAAATCAAATCCCGACCTCCATATTCGAATTCGGCAGGTCATTTTACATAAGATTACGACTATAATGTGACCATAACGGTAGCTCAATCGGTTAAGGCGTATTGAGTGGCGAATACGCTGATCGACTCGCTACTGCGCTCTGGGTTCGACCCCCAGCCCCGGTATTGACAACACCGGGGGGTGTGGATGTATGTCTGCGTTTTTCCGAATGTGTAACCCCCTTCCGGACAGCCTTGGCTTTGGATTTGGGGGTTGTCTACTATCTGTGGTGTGTTTATGTTTATGTTATAATTGCGAGTGCCGTTTTTAGCGAGTTAACGAAACTGTAGCAATAGCCTAGACCGCGATTGAGTGAAACACCGTGGTTAGTCGCTGTTATCTCTACTGAGTTCGAGCCTCAGCTGCAGCAAATGGCAATATCACAGGGAATCGTTGTTGTTAAAAAACGACTAATGAAAAAGAGTTTGTTGAGGTCGTACGCCTAGCAGACAACTGCGACAGATACCGTGTTGCTATAAGACATCCCTTACAATAAAGGGAACCTAATTCGATTAATTCATGGGACACAAAACGTGCATCCTGGCATTTCAACGAGAACATGAATGTTCTGGTGTCTGTTTATGCCAACCAAAGCGTCATTATTCCTATTCAACTATTAAATGTATGAGAATAATGCAAAGAAATGACGTTTTATAAAAATAAATTTTCTTCCAATTATGTATGTTCATTTCGATGTAATCAACAGTTCACGAGATACTATTGAAAACAGATGAAAATTGCGACTCATGGTGAATTTGAATTGCTTTAGGGCACGGGTTAGCGTTATCCATTGAGTTAGAATAAAAGGAGATGGCATTCTGTACAAATTTCCTATACAGTAACGGCACCGGTAGGCGTGGCTAAATGTAGGAACAAAATGGTGGTTTTGCCAGACCCGGATTATTTAAAATTATAAGAACTTTGTACCCCGTCCCGCCTATCTGAATAACGCAAAAAAAATGTTGAATTCAATAAATGCAAGATTCTTAGCAAAAATAATTAGAACAAACATATTCAAATAAAGCAAAAAATAAACAAATTAATATATATTTATTGACCTCTAAATAATACTCCGGTCAAAATAGACATTCACCTTTGCATAAATTCCCAAGAAGCTGAAAATTTACATGAACGTTAGGGATACCATTATAATGAAGTTGTGAAAAGTCCCCGTTGATCTCGTGTGTGCAAAAAATTTTATGCGAGGTCAAAGTTCGCAAAAATGGGTTTTTTGGATTTTTTAGCGAAATGGTTAGTTTTATGATAAAAATAGCTTAGAGAAAAATTGTAGATCTTTCAATTCTCTACAAAAATGGTACTTACACTTTTTTCCTAAAATTCATATTTTTTGAGAAAAAGCCTAAAGTTATATTCTCCATAATATGCATGACTACGATGCGTATGTACATTATGGACGTATAATATAAATAAAACTATTAGTCAGCGTGACTAATACATTAATATTGAATGATAATTCTAAGAATATGAGATGAAAAGAAACCCAGTCCCTAATTTTATGTGACCACGTGGCCTTGAGCAACATCTGTCTGCTGTTCAATTGTGAACGTGGCAGTGTCCGTCTACCTGCTCTTTTTTCTAAGGTCCCAACGAAATACCGTTAGTCTTAAACGTTCCCTCGTAGTGAAAACACGTGGTTATTGCAAATATTCTTAACTAAAGTTTGTGCTGTATTCAGTTTTTAAAAAATGTCGCAAATTTGCTTCGTTTGTAATCAACCTCTACATGCAAGTGAATTTGTTATTGTTGATCGTGGCATGAAGACGTTGATTGACGCAAGTGTTGAAAGAGGTGATGAATTTACTGACTATCTTAAAGACCAAAAATCAGTGAAAATTCATGTGCAGTGTCGTAAAAACTACACCCGGAAAAGTACTATTGCTGCAGTGAAGAGACAACATGAAGAGGAACAAGCCAGTACTTCTAAAATATGTCCTCCTCGTACTAGAGCACGCATAAGTGAATCAGCTTTCTGCCTTAAAAATTGTTGTTTCTTTTGCGGCGATGAATTGAATGAACAATATGAAAAAAAGCGAGCACTGAAATTTAGGCGTAGAATTTGTAAGGTTACTACACTTTCATTCAAAGAATCAGTTCTTCAAGTAGCTCAGTCTCGTTCTGATGACACAGCAAAAACTATTGTTTCTCGCATCTGGTTCGAGCATGATTTAGTTGCTGCTGAGGCCAGATATCATAATGACTGTTATGTTTCCTTTTTAAAACCGACCACTGGAAGTAAAGCAGGCCGTCCTCGAGATGAAGCATTAAATCTCGCCATGAAAGAAATTTTTACATACATCGAAAATAGTGATGACTGTCAATTTACATTGGAAGAATTGAAAAATGTATGTAAAAATTTAAATGTAGATAACAGAACTATCAAACTCTGATTGAAATTAAATTATGGCGATAAAGTTATAATCACTGAAAAACCGGGACAATTGGCATTTATGTTTCATTGATAATCATTATGATATCTTGAATTAAGCTTGGAGTGAAAAAAAAATGTATTGACAAAGAAGAGCGATTCCAGATCCTGGAAGCTGCGGCAGCAATCATTCGGGAAGATATTCAATCAGTGGTCATCGATAATTCTTATTACCCCCCACCAGGTCGTATGTTTGAAGATATTAACAGTGATATTCCAGAGTCACTGACTTATTTTTTGGAACACATTATTTTAAAAAATAAACGACTTAATTTAGAGCATTTAAAATTAGTCTGTACTAACATTAGTCATAGTAATATGACAGCTGTTCGGCCTCGGACTTTCAAGTCCAAGCTACAATTGGGCCAGTCGTGTTCAAATACTGAATCTCCAACAGAAGATGATCCTTACATCAACGACGAAACAACTGATGTATCGCTGTTTGAACAATTTACGTCAACTCAGGAAGATGAAGAAGAAGAAGTTGAATAAGAAGACCTAATATTATATTAAACTTCAATAAAAAGACCGTGGAGTAGGCCTACCGGGGAAACCACATTAAAAAAGTACACTACCTCATAGGTGGCGTGGAAACGTGTGCATATTATGGAGAATATAACTCTAGAATGGCTTTTTCTCAAAAAAGGTGAATTTTAGGAAAAAATAGTGTAAGGATCATTTTTGTAGAGAATTGAAAGATCTACAATTTTTGTCTAAGCTATTTTTATCATAAAACTAACCGTTTCGCTAAAAAATCCAAAAAACCCATTTTTGCGAACTTTGACCTCGCATAAAATTTTTCGCACACACGGGATCAATGGGGACTTTTCACAACTGCATTATAATGGTATCCCTCACGTTCATGTAAATTTTCAGCTTCTTGGGAATTTATGCAAGGGTACCTCTATTTTTAAGGCTAAATTGACCGGACTATAATAAAATTTTATTACATTTAATTAGCTGTTTTTTTTTAATGCGGCTCTGTTTGTTGTTTACACTACCTATGAAATGTTACTCCCGTCAATTTCTTCTTGTCAACACCATCTCTAGAAGAGCAACTTCTTTTGCCACACGACACAATAGTCCTCTTAATGTTTATTGTTCAAAATTTAATAAACTATCAGTAAAAATCACAATAAATTGCACGGAAAACAAGTGACATGAAGTGATGCTTTTTTTGATCAGGTGACTGCTTCTCCCGTCATTCTAACTCAATGGCGTTATCTGATCGAGTTAAAATTGTGTACACTTCATTTTTTAAATAATTGGAACCACTTTAGGGGGTGCGGCCGAAAAAATTGTAAAGAAATTGTAAGAAAACAATATCGTCGAGTACATATGTATATATAGTACAGTAACAGTTAATATTGTTGTGCATTAACCGTTGTTATTTAATATAAAACGAATACAAAGAACTAAATATTAATTGTTGAGCATCTAAGTATTCCTTAAACCTATGGTTATTATTGTACTATTTACTTCGTATTCAGGGTATTTCAGTTCATATAAAACAATTGCAGAATAACGTTGAAACACAAAAATACTGAAAGTACTCCTAATTTAATAGAAAACATTTCTTTTTTAAAGTTAAATGCTGAAACACTATGGCCCATATGACAGTGCTATCTACAAACGAACTTCCCTAAAGCATTTCTCTTGGCCAAAATAAACGACAGGGTGGGGCACGTGCCCCTGTGCGCCTCCTGAATCCACCACTGTCTCCAAGCTAAATTATTTAAAAAGTAATATCAACTAGGTACCTTTTATGAAAAAATGTTTTCAAAAGTATTTTCATTTAATGAATGAAATTTGATGACTCATACTGCCGCGCCGCACAGTGTGGAATTTTCGTAATCTAAGCGGACAAAATACCATTTTGGTAAGTGTACGATATTTTAATAAACATCTTAATTCCTGAAAATAAAATGATCAAACTTCATAAGCATATTTATATATTTTTATCAGCAACATTCAAAACATTCAAACAAGTGTCGTAACCTGTCGTGCTTTTCTTGTTCACGCTAAACCAAATAGGGATAAACTGAATGGACACGCTTCAAATTCTTAGTTGAGTATAAGTGTTCATGCGGTTTATATGTGTTTTCGTGACAATATTATTTCAAAGGTAATTGAAGGTAAGTGGCCATATAATTTCTTTTTTGAAAAACTATTCTATAATATTAAAAATAAAGATAAAAGTTTAAGCTTGACATAACACTGAAAAATTATAGTTTATAAATAAATAACTAAACTTTTAATTTATACCTCCGCAGACTACCCTCAACTTCTTATATTAAAAAAAAAAAAGTTAGTTTGTGTACTTCTAATAACAGAAAGAAAAAGTTGCGCCATAGTGTCTTATATTTTAGTTAAGTAACCACTCATTCTCAAATAGTATTCTGAGCAGCATTCGTAAGTCAGTGGACCTTGTTTGCAGCAAAATAGGGCAAAGATGGCTAAGTCGGATAGATACTAGGAGCGATTTTTAAAATATAATTGATCTTGGCTTGTTTGTTGTTTCCTGACATTGTTTATCAAGCTATACCCTCTACTTCATAGGAAAATATTGCCCCTGTTACATGCTGTAGGTCCCAAAAATGATTTGAAGAGTCCATTACAAAAGTAAGAAACGTAAAATTCTTCATCTTGTTAATTCTGCTTCTCACGAAGAATTATCGCTTGCAAGTGCAATAAAGTTGCATAAAGTAGGTAAAAGGAATTCAGCGTCGATAGTTAAAGAACTCCCTAGTGTCCCAGCAGGGCACATTAACAAATAAGGCCAAGGAAGCAATGTCAGGCAGCAAAAAACTACCATCAAGCCAAGAACCAATATGTTTTAAAAAATCGCTCCTGATCTCTATCCGACTTAGCTCATTTTTGCCCTATCTTGCTGCAAACAAGGACCACTGACTTACGAATGCTGCTCAGAATACTCAGAATACCAACTTTTGTAAAATATTTCAAAAAATTCTGAAATTAAGAAAAAACTAGTGAGAGCGCAAGCTGGCGCAACTTTTTCTTTCTGATATTAGAAGTACACAAACTAACCTTGTTTTTGGATATGAGCAGTTAAAGGTAGTCTGCGGAGGTATGAATTAAAAGTTTAGTTATTTATTTAGAAAATATAATTTTTCCATGTTATCTCAAGCTTAAACTTTTATCTTCTTTTTTAGTCTTATAGTAGAATAATTTTTCAAAAAAAAATATATGTCCACTTACCTTCAAATGCTCTCAAAATAATATTGTCACTAAAACACATATAAACCACAGGAACACTTGTACTCAACTAAGAAGTTGAAGCGTGTCCATTCAGTTTATCCCTACTTAGTATAGCGGGAACAAGAAAACACGAGAGTTTACGACACTTGTTTGGATGTTTTGAACGTTGCTGATAAAAAAATATATATATGCTTATGAAGTTTGATCAATTTACTTTCAGAAATTAAAATGTTTATTAAAATATCGTACAGTTACCAAAATGGTATTTTGTCCGCCTAGATTCCACACTGTGCGCCGTCTGTACATTTCTAAGATTACATAAAGCTAACTAAACTTGTTATCTTACCTATACAAGCATTCCCGTCCAAAACTAAGTCATAATTTGGCGGACAAACGCAACGAAAACTTCCTTGGGTATTCGAACATTCCCCATAAAGACATGATTGCGGGCTCTCGCATTCGTCAACATCAGTACAATTTCCACCAGAACCATCCACTTTGTAACCGTCGTGGCACTCGCAGCGGAACATTCCAAAAGTATTTTCACATTTTCCGAAAACGCACAAATTATTGAACATGTCACACTCGTTTATATCTAAAATTGGTAATAAAATGTGATATTAAAGGAGACATCCAATCTACAATTACTGTTAGTCGTTGTTAGTGTCTAATATTATGTTAGTTGGTATTAGATATTTTTCCTTTAAGTAACTACTGACCAACGCAAGATTGATCATTTCCTTCACTAGGATGCATAAAGCCCATCTCACACTCGCAGCGGAAAGAGCCCGGGTGATTCAGGCATTGGCCGTTTTCGCACAAACTGGGATCATTGAAGCATTCATCGATGTCGATGCAACTGTAGCCGTCGCCTTTGAAGCCAGCATCGCACTCGCATCGGAATGAGCCATCGTTATTTATACACTGGGCGTTTTGGTCGCAACCTCCATTGTTTGTTAGGCATTCGTTTATATCCCGACAATTTATACCATTTCCCGTAAATCCGTCTTGGCATCGGCATTGGTACGATCCCTTCAAAAAAAGTTACCTCGTTATGTTACTTTAGCAACAATTGAACAATTAGTCCAGTGGAACTGTCACGAAAAGTATCAAAATGTGGCGAAAATGTATAACTACGATTTTATTGTTTTAAGTTGATCATAAGCCCTTATAGTCCGGGAGCCCGTGTATAAAATGGCTGACTATCCGGCGAACTTTGAAAATATGAAAATTGGATTGTTCTTATATAAGTTAGCAATGAATGGACCGTCAGCTGGTTGGGTAGCGGTGGGGGTGGCTGTCAAAGGGTTGAAAACACGTAAAAAAAATTGAGAAAAAAAACTATCCGGCGAACGCTGAAACTTATATGAGGGGAAGATTATGTTATATAATGAAAGTAGAACATAGTCAGCTGGACGGGGGGCGGTGGATTTACCGTCAGCTGATCGATCAAACAGGTCCAAAAATATGAAAAATTTAAATTATTCGGCGAACTTTAAAATTTGGGTATAAGATAATATTTACACTGAGATTCACGAAAAACATAGTCAGCTGCAAGTATGTGGGTGGAAAAGTCGTCAGCTGGTACAAAACAGTGCCGAGTGTTGATCACCTGCGAGGCAGCGTGCATCAGCTGACGACTTTTCCACCCACATACTTGCAGCTGACTGCGTTTATCGTTAATCTTAGTATGAATATTATCATATACCCGAATTTCAAAGTTCGCCATAAAGATTTAATTAGTAATATCGATATTGATAACTTAATGCCGCACGCACGCACTCCCGAGTTTCTTTTTTTAATTTGATTAAATATTCAATTCATTATTAATATACATTATTTTATGAGAATACAAATTAATACATTCTACATTTCAAAATTATACAGGATGATCTGCTCAGAAAATTTATTTAGTTTACTGAAAATAAAAATAAATTTATTCGGCTTCCGATAACAGATCTACCTCATTCTCATTTTCATCCAACTCATCACTCTCTTGATACTCAGTGGGTGAAAGATCATTTTTTTCTTTGTCACTCGCATCTAAGAAAAATAAACAAAATTTTTAAAATTTTCCTAAAGTACGTGCCACATAGAAGGAAATATCTGGTAGAAAATCTGGTAGATCGATATCTACATTATTTTTAAATAGACTCAACTTTTTGAGAAAAAAAGGGTCTTCTAAAATGGCTATAAGTACTTCACTTTCTGTCAGATTTTGCTATGAGAAAAAAAAATCTATTCTTCGAGAGTTGTTTAACAATTGCAAATGTTTTCTATATGGTCATTATTCAGAAAAAAGTGGTGAAAATTAAATTAAAAAAAAAAGATTTTCCTGCATAAAAAAACCCAATTAAAATTAAATATCTTTTGAATGGAATGCAGTGTACAAAAGTCATGTGTACCCTTTTGAAGTGCTATTTCTTTAGTTCACTTGAAAACAAAAACATTACTCTATGATAATTGGTTTTCGAAAAATTTGAAAAAGTAATGTGCGTGAGCGTAATCGTGCGCGGATTGGGCAGTCATAAAATGCGCTCAGGCATAATAATTGAGAGAAAATATTAGCTACTTAGTTTTTACTTCCACATCCAGTGGAAGTATAGTAACGACAAAATTTTTTTAAAAAATTTGTATTGTTCAAATAGGCTTAAAATGTCATGAAACGTCGAGATTTTAAGTTTGAGCGAAAAAAAAATTTCTGTCTGTCGGTCTGTCTGTAACTTTTTTTGTGCGCACGTTTACTCTGGAACCGTTTAAGGTATTGACTTGAAATTTGGTACACATATGTACTTTTACGAGATCTGGAACTAGATTATATTTTCATCTTGTTCCGTCGAAGGGTTGGGGAAAAATTGGGGTAAATCAAGCAGGTAAGAGTCCATAAAATTGGTATTTAGTATATACAAGATAAGCTAAGGTCTCAAAAAAATTTTTGGATTAGCCACCCCCATTACCACCCCCACCCCGCTATTAAAGGGGATGAAAAAAAATGTGATTTATTGTATGTACAAGGTGACAATTGGGAAACGGACGATTTTGAAATAAGTGTTACACAATGCCATTTACGATGTGTATAAGTATGGAAGATAATGTCATCGAGATTGTGTCCATCACGTTGGATGCAGTTTTCGACCCTCTTCATCAATAGTCATGACTTCCTGATGAATGGCATTCTTCAAGTCGGCCAAATTACGGGACCTGTGAGCATATACACGACTCTTCAAGTACCCCCACAGAAAAAAATCACAAATTGACAGGTCTGGAAACCTTGAGGGCCACAGCACATCTCCAAAACGTGAAATGAGTTTTCCTGGGAACATGTATAGTCCGGGAGCCCGTGTATAAAATGGCTGACTATCCGGCGAACTTTGAAAATATGAAAATTGGATTGTTCTTATATAAGTTAGCAATGAATGGACCGTCAGCTGGTTGGGTAGCGGTGGGGGTGGCTGTCAAAGGGTTGAAAACACGTAAAAAAAATTGAGAAAAAAAACTATCCGGCGAACGCTGAAACTTATATGAGGGGAAGATTATGTTATATAATGAAAGTAGAACATAGTCAGCTGGACGGGGGGCGGTGGATTTACCGTCAGCTGATCGATCAAACAGGTCCAAAAATATGAAAAATTTAAATTATTCGGCGAACTTTAAAATTTGGGTATAAGATAATATTTACACTGAGATTCACGAAAAACATAGTCAGCTGCAAGTATGTGGGTGGAAAAGTCGTCAGCTGGTACAAAACAGTGCCGAGTGTTGATCACCTGCGAGGCAGCGTGCATCAGCTGACGACTTTTCCACCCACATACTTGCAGCTGACTGCGTTTATCGTTAATCTTAGTATGAATATTATCATATACCCGAATTTCAAAGTTCGCCATAAAGATTTAATTAGTAATATCGATATTGATAACTTAATGCCGCACGCACGCACTCCCGAGTTTCTTTTTTTAATTTGATTAAATATTCAATTCATTATTAATATACATTATTTTATGAGAATACAAATTAATACATTCTACATTTCAAAATTATACAGGATGATCTGCTCAGAAAATTTATTTAGTTTACTGAAAATAAAAATAAATTTATTCGGCTTCCGATAACAGATCTTCCTCATTCTCATTTTCATCCAACTCATCACTCTCTTGATACTCAGTGGGTGAAAGATCATTTTTTTCTTTGTCACTCGCATCTAAGAAAAATTATTATTTATAAAAAATTGATTAAGATTATAATAGGATGAAAAGTGAAAAGCACAAAAGTTTGAATAATTTACCAGAGGAGAACCTAAATAATGTCGTTAACATAATAGAGAAGTTTGTTTGCACGATGTATGGGTTTAAAGCTATAAAAAACGTTAATGTTGCTCGTGTAGCTACCTTCACTAAGGTGTATAAATTCAGTGAAAATGATAACGAATTTCGGTTACCACACAAAAATTTTGATGCATCTCTCTCGCCTCCGTCGAAATCGGAACTTGCACAGCACGTTTTAAGAACTGTATATGTATGTATACGATTTGGAACAACGCATACAAACAAGTGCCATCTACATTAGATCCCTTGGTTATGGGTGACAGCTTGAGGAAAACAAATTTAACTTGCAAGTGGTTTGATGGAGATCAATTACTTCCGTAAGTGGAAATGATTATCCGAGATGCCACAAATACTGAAGGTATTATATCATTTATGCTTTTCACTTTTCATCCTATTATAATCTTAATCAATTTTTTATATATAATAATTTTTTTTAGATGCGAGTGACAAAGAGAAAAATGATCTTTCACCCACTAAGCATCAAGAGAGTGGTGAGTTGAATGAACATGAGAATGAGGAAGATCTGTTATCGGAAGCCGAATAAATTTATTTTTATTTTCAGTAAACTAAATAAATTTTCTGAGCAGATCATCCTGTATAATTTTGAAATGTAGAATGTATTAATTTGTATTCTCATAAAATAATGTATATTAATAATAACTTGAATATTTAATCAAATTAAGAAAAGAAACTCGTGAGTGCCGCACGCACGTTTTCTAACATTAAGTTATCAATATCGATATTACTAATTAAATCTTTATGGCGAACTTTGAAATTCGGGTATATGATAATATTCATACTAAGATTAACGATAAACGTAGTCAGCTGCAAGTATGTGGGTGGAAAAGTCGTCAGCTGATGCAAGAAAGGTGATGCGAGCTGCCTCGCAGGTGATCAACACTCGGCACTGTTCTGTACCAGCTGACGACTTTTCCACCCACATACTTGCAGCTGACTATGTTTTTCGTGAATCTCAGTGTAAATATTATCTTATACCCAAATTTTAAAGTTCGCCGAATAATTTAAATTTTTCATGTTTTTGGATCTGTTTGATCGATCAGCTGACGGTAAATCCACCGCCCCCCGTCCAGCTGACTATGTTCTACTTTCATTATATAACATAATCTTCCCCTCATATAAGTTTCAGCGTTCGCCGGATAGTTTTTTTTCTCAATTTTTTTTACGTGTTTTCAACCCTTTGACAGCCACCCCCACCGCTACCCAACCAGCTGACGGTCCATTAATTGCTAACTTATATAAGAACAATCCATTTTTCATATTTTCAAAGTTCGCCGGATAGTCAGCCATTTTATACACGGGCTCCCGGCCTATTATAGCGTGCCAAGTGATACCGAATAAGGTGGGTGGTAAAGTTGAGAAATCGGTTTTTCGCAATTAAATAGAAGGGTAATAATCTGAGAAGAAAAATTCAAATGAGACAATCATGGGTATTAAAAAACTAAAAAATGAGCCCCCGAACGTTAAGATAGCTTTATTAGGGTCAGTAGTAAATTCAAAAAAACGGAGATTTTGAATTTTTTTTTTTAATTTTAGCAAACTTTTAACAAAATTTTTAAAATTTTCCTAAAGTACGTGCCACATAGAAGGAAATATCTGGTAGAAAATCTGGTAGATCGATATCTACATTATTTTTAAATAGACTCAACTTTTTGAGAAAAAAAGGGTCTTCTAAAATGGCTATAAGTACTTCACTTTCTGTCAGATTTTGCTATGAGAAAAAAAAATCTATTCTTCGAGAGTTGTTTAACAATTGCAAATGTTTTCTATATGGTCATTATTCAGAAAAAAGTGGTGAAAATTAAATTAAAAAAAAAAGATTTTCCTGCATAAAAAAACCCAATTAAAATTAAATATCTTTTGAATGGAATGCAGTGTACAAAAGTCATGTGTACCCTTTTGAAGTGCTATTTCTTTAGTTCACTTGAAAACAAAAACATTACTCTATGATAATTGGTTTTCGAAAAATTTGAAAAAGTAATGTGCGTGAGCGTAATCGTGCGCGGATTGGGCAGTCATAAAATGCGCTCAGGCATAATAATTGAGAGAAAATATTAGCTACTTAGTTTTTACTTCCACATCCAGTGGAAGTATAGTAACGACAAAATTTTTTAAAAAAATTTGTATTGTTCAAATAGGCTTAAAATGTCATGAAACGTCGAGATTTTAAGTTTGAGCGAAAAAAAAATTTCTGTCTGTCGGTCTGTCTGTAACTTTTTTTGTGCGCACGTTTACTCTGGAACCGTTTAAGGTATTGACTTGAAATTTGGTACACATATGTACTTTTACGAGATCTGGAACTAGATTATATTTTCATCTTGTTCCGTCGAAGGGTTGGGGAAAAATTGGGGTAAATCAAGCAGGTAAGAGTCCATAAAATTGGTATTTAGTATATACAAGATAAGCTAAGGTCTCAAAAAAATTTTTGCATTAGCCACCCCCATTACCACCCCCACCCCGCTATTAAAGGGGATGAAAAAAAATGTGATTTATTGTATGTACAAGGTGACAATTGGGAACCGGACGATTTTGAAATAAGTGTTACACAATGCCATTTACGATGTGTATAAGTATGGAAGATAATGTCATCGAGATTGTGTCCATCACGTTGGATGCAGTTTTCGACCCTCTTCATCAATAGTCATGACTTCCTGACGAATGGCATTCTTCAAGTCGGCCAAATTACGGGACCTGTGAGCATATACACGACTCTTCAAGTACCCCCACAGAAAAAAATCACAAATTGACAGGTCTGGAAACCTTGAGGGCCACAGCACATCTCCAAAACGTGAAATGAGTTTTCCTGGGAACATGTTGCGGACAACATTCATTGATGCGTAGGCACCATCTTACTGAAACCACACATTCCTTGGATTCATCCCTTTTCCTAACCGATTCCCGCTTCATGTTCAACTCAATTCCATATTTTCGGGCGGATCGTGAAGGACTTCTGGTGAGCGCCTCTCTCACTCGCTCTATGTTTCAGAGGTTCTTACGGTACGTTGTGGACCTTGTGACTTTTTATTCATTATACTGCCAGTTATTCACAAATTATTGACCCTCTTATCATGGTGTTTCAAGATGAATCAGCTCCCCGTCGACTAATATTAAAGTGAATGCGAAAAAGCCGTTGTGTAATTATCACTGACTCGCCATTTCGGATAAACGTGTCGTATGCAAATATTTGATGCTATTCTGTCCACTGCACTACTGTTACTGAAATGGCACAACATTACAAAGGTAGTAACATCGCATTTGCCCTCTTCTAACCGCTCCGTACTCCGTACTATGCGTTCCAAAAACATCCGGTTCCCGATTGTCACCCTGTACAAGAAGCAGAAACCTCAAAATATTTTTTTACTTCGTCCACCCCCCCCACCCCACTACCACCCCCTATCACTACCCCAACCCCACTACCGATGTGGGGTATCGTTTTATGGGTGTTTGGGGTAAAGGATTTCAAATATTATATTATTAAAGTTCCATAAACAATTATTTCCACATACAAAGTTTTTTCATTGTGAGTGACTTGGATAGAGAATCTGGATGTGGAAGTAGTGATTCCTTGGGCAGCGGTTTTATGTTTTATATTGTTAAAATGTAAAGGCAGTTGTGATTATATACACAATTATTTAATTTCATATAGATTTTTTAAAAATTACATTAAATTCATACACTCGTCACATAAATCACATACGCAAGCTTAACTTACGTCTTCATCCAACCTCATTCTTTTATTACTTTCTAAATCTAAATCTTCGTTTTCATCTGGTTCGTCTGGATTTAGCTCACCGCCTATATCTATATTTACATCGTCATTATCGTTAGGTAACTCAATGTTTTTAAGTCCAACGTTAAAAGTTTCGCCGCGACAAGTTACACAAATACTTGTACATTTCAAACCATGTCTTTTACAGCTGCAAGTCATTGCTTTATATCCACTTTCACATGCGCAACTAACTATTTTTAATAACTTTTCTGAAATTAACTTTTCTTCAGTATAAACTGAATTTAGACCATTTGGAGAACTGTCCAACCATATTGTAAATATGATCCAAATAAATGTTTTACGGCACCTTCAGGTGGTAATGGTTGATTGATTGATTGATTTACCAGCGTGTGGTAGGCATTTCTGCCACTCCCAAGGATTATACAGCTGGGCCTGCTACGTCCACGCTGGGTTGGACTAGGGTCATGCTTGTTGGCAGCAGCAAGTGCCACATGGTGCATGGTAAAGGAATGTGGGATGGGAGGTGTAGGTATTTGTGAGATGCGTTACCGCATTGTATCGTGAGGGAGCGTTTAAGCTCCCTTTTTTGTGTTTTTGGTTCGCCTTCTTTTTCTGAATCTTCTGATTCCTCGGTTTCCGATGCTGGGTTTGATTTGGGTCATGCTTGTTGTCAGCAGCGAGAGCCACATGACGCATGGTACAGGAGTGTGGGGTGGGCAGTGTAGTTGTTTTTGAAATGCGTTGCCGCATTGATGTTAAACCAGACACCAAAAATAGTGAAAGATCAACAATCCCTATCTGTGATGCTTTTCTTCCCTTCCATTCTCTTCTCTTTTCGACTTGTTCTATTGCATTATACCAAAAAGGCTGTACCTAGGTCTGGATTATGTCACCACTCACAAAATTATCAATCGCACGTCCCGAGGTATGTAGTACCCTTCAAACACCCATCACCCACCTGACAGCTCAAAATTGTTATCACTGTTGTTTCCCTTCTTCCTGTACACAGTCTCAGTTGGCGTGTTGTCGTCTTCTTGTTGGTTGTTATGATTTCGCCCTCCTGCTGGTGTATTATTTTTATCCTCCTCTTCAAGTTTGCTGTTGCTGCTATCGTCTCCTGCCCACCGTCTTTTCTCAGGTCCCCGATGAACGCCTCTGTTTTTTACTTGTTGATGCTATGTTGATTTTAACAGGGTTCCGGTTCGTTGATGGATGCTAGCATGAACGGGGTATAATAATCTATGTTGTTTTGTATATAGTCCGGTACTTCTTTTCGTTCATTTTTTGCTTTCTCTTCTTCCTCCGGTTTATCTCCACCGTTGCTGTGGTATGCCTCTTCTCGTGTATGTGTTATAATTTCTTCTGTATCCCCCCCCCCCCGCTTTAACGCCCCTGGCTCGTTCCCCCGTTTCTGTGCCTACCATGTGATCTTTCGTTCCTACGTTCTGTCTTCGATCCATCATTCTTGTGTATAGATACCATTTCCTAGGAAAATCTGTGCATTTCCATCGAACTGCAAGAGGTTCAGCGCCCCGGCGTATTTTACCAATAGTACGCCTCTGCTATGGTTGTCCGGTTGTCCATTTATTACCCAAGTCACGGCTTGTTTATCTAAGAAACCCTGTTTGTCTTAAGGAATAATACACTTCAATAATGCCATAAATTTATAGTGACGGCTGTCGATATTTTCAAGGGTCTAGGTGTCTAATCACTTCTCAGATTTTCTAAGAAAGTCGTTTGAATCAGCCCCTCGGCAGTTTATTACAGCATTTATAATGCAAAATATGCCACACCACCAAAACACACTCTTTTTAATACAAATACAAATTATGTCAGTCACTTAACACTTTAAAATTATATCTTTTACACTTTGTATATAGCCAGAATTTGGACCTAAAAAACACTGCTGTGGTTTTGTGGCAGACACTTCTTGTTAGTCATTAAGACATAAATAAACTTGGATAAATAAACTTGGGTGGCGGATAGGTACTTTAAGAATGAAAATGGGTATACTTAGCTTATATTCCCGTTATTTATTGCCTGGTCCTTTAAGCTCGTTTCTTTATGCATAATACTGCACTGGTCGGTTCTGCCACTAAATAACCCTGTATTGGTTATTTTCAAATATTAATTCTATTTCAACTTTGTTCTTTTGTTATCACATATCAATTTATGCGGAATGTTTGGGCTATAAATTCACCTAAGTTTTATCAAATTTAGCGGTCTTTTATCTGGTGTACTCGCGTTTAAATGGGAGTGTTTTTCGGTTGCGTCTGCTCGCTCGGAAAGCACAATTCGAACTCCACGGCACCTTCAGGTGGTAATGGAGGTGATAATTCTAATTTAAAGATTTACAAGTTAATTTTTGAAATGAGAATAAGCGATACTTATTGAGTGTCATGTTTTCGTGTTTTAAGCCGTATAAATGGCAAGTAATTTTGTTAACCGAATTGTTGTGACATTGTATTTGAATCATGAGAAACATTAGTAACTGTTTGTAAACTATCATTATTGGTAATTATTATAATTCGGCTAATTAAATTACTTTACATTTATACGGTTTAAAACACGAAAACATGACACTCAGTAAGTATCGCTTTTTCTTGTTTCAAAAATTTACTGGTAAGAAATCTATTAAATTAGAATTATTACCACCATAACCACCTATTTCAAAAATTGACTTGTAAGAAATCTATTAAATTAGAATTATTACCACCATTACCACCTGAAGGTGCAGTAACATGCTTTGAGAACATATTTACAATTACAATTTCGATTAGGAAAGGAAAAAAAACCTGCTCAATATGGTTGGACAGTTTCTCCAAATGGTGTAAATCCAGTTTATACCGAACAAAAGTTAATTTCAGAAAAGTTATTAAAAATAGTTGCGCATGTGAAAGTGGATGTAAAGCAATGACTTGCAGCTGTAAAAAATGGTTTGAAATGTACAAGTATTTGTGTAACTTGTCGCGGCGAAACTTGTAACATTGAACTTTCAGTTACCTGTCGACGATTACTATGTAAATGTAGGTATAGACGGTGAGCTAAATCTAGACGAACCAGATGAAAACGAAGATTTAGATTAAAATGTAATAAAAGAATGATGTTGGATGAAAACGATTCGTAGGTCAAGCTTGTGTATGCGAAGATATATATGCGATTTATGTGACGAATGCGTGAAATGAATGTAATTTAAAAAAAATCTATATGAAATAAAAATAATTATTTTTAAATAATTGTGTATATAATCTCAACTGCCTTTACATTTGAACAGTATAAAACTTTAAAACTAAGCAGCTAATATTTTGTCTCAATTATTATGCCTGTACGCATTTTATGACTGCCCAATCCGTGCATCGTTACGCTCACGCACACTACTTTTTCATAGTTTTCGAAAACCAATTATCAAAGAGTAATGTTTTTGTTCTAAAGTGAACTAAAAAAAAAACACTTCAAATTGATACACATGATTTTTCGTCACTGCATTCCTTTCAAAAGATATTCAACTTTAATTGGAATTATCTATGCAAAAAAATCTTCTCTTTTTCAAATTCAATTTTCACCACTATTTTCTGAATAATGATCACATAGAAAACAATTGCAATTGTTGAACAATTATCGAAGAATAGAATTTTTTTTCTCATAGTAAAATACAACTGAAAAGTGAAGTACTTATAGCCATTTTTTGAAGACCCTTGTTTCCCAAAAAGTTGAATCATCAAGAAATACTTTTTACCAGATATACCCTCTTATATAACACATACAATTTTGCTAAAATAAAAAAAAAATCAAAATTTCGTTTTTTTTTTAATTTACTCCTAATCTAAAAAAGTTTTTTAATATCTATAACTTTTTCATTAGAACTTTTCCTCTGAGATTATTAGCCTTCTATTTAAATGCGAAAAACCGATTTTTCAACATTACCACCCCCCGCCTCCCTTAACCGGTATGGCATCACTTGGAACACTATAGGGGATTATTTTAGATCTCCAACAACTTAAAACAAAAAAATCATAGTTATCTATTTTCGCCTAATCAAAATACAATTTGACTAGACTAAATGTAACGTTTGACAACGAGAAATTCGCAGTTTAAGAGAAATCTTAATTTTTAATGTCACAATAATGTTTCGTTTTCATTTCATATATTAAGGGAAGCTATTATATTTAAATATTATAAGAAAATGGCACCTAAACTGGGTAATTTGTTTTGTCCTTTATAATTCTATAACACTATCAAAATATAGTAGGGTAAATGACTGAAAAAAAACCTAGGTAATTAAAATTTAATAGTTAGTATCTAGTTGTGTTACAGTGGATAGACACGGAATGGAATGGATGGAATGAGGCTAAGATTGTGCTTGAATTTGGTTTGTTGATAATAATTAATGGTAGACTATTATTAAAAGTATTACTATACTAAAAATTAATCTTAATAATATATATTCTCTGGTAAGGCAAACATTTTTTTCTACATTAACTGTGAATTTTAAAGAGACTGTTTTTGTTAAACAATTTTGGTCCAGTAAAAGATACGAAATGTTGACAAGTAGGTGTTACTGACAAATATGTTTTGTACAGAGTTTTTGTTCAATCAAGGATTTTGTGATTGTTTTTGTTTGGCATGGATAGTCAACGTACTGTTTCTTATGCATAGTGTGAACAGAAATACAACTTTTATTATAGGAAATAGCGTGCAAATTCGTCGATGAAAGGTTACCGTCTGCAGTCGGTAATCGAAGAAACCATATAAGTACCAAAGTGTTTCCTCTCTGTAAAGTTTTGGTATGGCGGGGGATAGGGAGGAATGGGACATTTTTTTTTAATCGAATGGTTATCGATGTCTGTCCGCATAGGTAGTTAATAGGTTGTACTTCACATATCTAAATTACACTGCAGACGAACTTCCTGTCGGCGCGCGATAACCAGAAATTGAAAAAAAAATTGAGTTAGGTACCGGTCCAAATTTGGCGCAAAATGTTTATTTTGTCGTATACAGTACTGTACTGTTCTGGCAGACATTTTTATCGGTCGTTCTTTGAGCAATTTGCCAATAAAGTGGCGAAAACTGGACCAAAACTTTAAATTTGGACAAAAAATAGTTAAAATTTAAAAAAAAGTCTGCCCAGCCAGCTTATGATTCACAAGGCATTAAAAAACTAACCTTGGATAGCAGATATTTTTGTCAAATTTAACCCCCCAAACCACTATTTGACAGGTTAAAAATTTTTTTCTAGTTTTCCGTGTCTCCATTTTGTTTTTTATAAATATTAAGAAACGTCCTTTGAATATGTTATTACAGTAGGATATACGACAAACTTAAGTGTTGGTTCATCTTGATCCATCCATAAAGTTATTAACAAAAAACCAACTTCTTTTCAACCGTCCTTTACTCCAAATATTTGTTATAGTAAGAGTCATTTTTTGGTTTCTAAAAATCGTTAAGAAAATCAAAGAATGACTGTCCTATTATAATAATATTTGGACCAAAGCACGGTTGAAACAAAGTCGTTTTTTGTTAATAACATTATTAATTATGAACGGATCAAGATGGACCAAATCTGAAGCTTTCGTATTTCCTACTGTAATAACATTGGCTTTTTAAATTTTAACTATTTTTTGTCAAAATTTAAAGTTTTGGTCCATTTCTCGTTATTTTGATGGCAAATTTTTCAAAAACCGACCGCTAGAAATGTCTGCCACTACATTACAGCACTGTACGCGCCAAAACAAACATTTTGTGCCGAATTGTCAGGTAACTAAAATTTTTTTTTTCAGTTTCCGGTTACCGCGCTGACCGGAAGTTTCGTCTGCCAGCGTAATTGGGGTATGTGAAGTACATATACTAACTACCTATGCGAACAGATATCGGCAACCATTCGATAAAAAAAATGCTCATCCCTCTCTATCCTCCCACCATACCAAAAATTTTCAGAGAGAAAAAACTTCTGTACTTATATGGTCTCTTCAATTAACGACTGGCAGACGGTAACCTTTCATCGTGGAATTTGCACGCTATTTCCTAGACTATTTGTATAGTTGACTTCAGATTTACTTTGCAGACAAAAAATGTCGGCGCTTTTGATCTTTACCGCACCGTCAAACATGCCGAGATTTTTTACATGCAGAATAAATCCGAAGTTAACTATAACGTATACATCATTTTATTATTTAGTAAATTAGTTTCATCATAAAGTTCTTTTGTCGGATATACGTTTTCGAGTTTTTCGACCTTACTTTTATAACGTAGTTTTAAAGTTCCTAAATGTTTTAATGTATAGTTGTCTTCAGATTTAAGCTGCACTCAAAAAACGTCAGCGCCTTTGATCTTTACGGCACCGTCAACACGCCGACATTTTTTACTTACAGAATTTTTTTAATCAAAATTAATGTGCAAAAAAGCAGAGCCTAAACACTGTGTTTTGTCACACAATGAAGTATCGCTTAGATAGCGCTAGAGATATTACTAAATTACAGAACATGTAGAGGATTTTTTCTCGAATGAGGACGCCTTATTCAAAATTTTGTTGTCAACTGAATGAACTACCAAGTAAAGGTAAATCAAAATGTGATTAAATCCATCGAATATAACGAAATTACACTTACAGGATTATTGATGCAATCAGCATTCTCGTCACAGTTATACGTCGCTAAATAGCATTCGTCCTCATCGGTACATTGAGGACCACCGTCTGGTTTTACAGAATAGCCCTCTTCGCATCTACAGTGAAAGGAACCAAGAGTATTCACACATTCACCTGCCCCACAAATATTCGGGTTTTGTTTACATTCATCGATATCTGAAACAGGTCAAAACTCATTAGAATTTGATAAGGCAAATCACTTGGACAACATACCAAGGCAGGAAGTACCACCAGGTCCCGCTAGCAGACCTTCAGTACAATGGCAAATATAACTACCGATTGTGTTTGTACACTTTCCACCGTTACATATCCTTGGATTTTCTTTACATTCGTCAATGTCGGAGCACGACTTACCGTCAACATTTAGGGAATAACCAGAACTGTAAAAGGATCGTTAGTGATGAGGTGAATAATTAAAAAATATTTGATCATACCCACAAGAGCAAGAAAAACTTCCTGGTATATTTATACAAATATCGTCGCAAGGCTCGTATTCACATTCATCGATGTCTAAAACAAATACGCTTTTGTGAATTTTATCTAAACACTGAATTTATTGTTACCTTCGCAGTGAGATTTAAGGCCAGTTTGTTCATATCCTTCATTACAGATGCACTGATATGTGCCCATCATGTTTTCACACACTCCGTTAGAGCATATACCGCTGGACCGTGAACATTCATCAATGTCTTTACATGATTCCTTATCGGGCGAAAGTTCATGACCGATAGGGCACTCGCATTTGTAAGAACCTTCTAAGTTTATGCACCTTCCTCCTCTGCATAAACCAGGTATCTCGTCACATTCATTAATGTCTTAAAATATTACGATGATTATAATATTTATGAAGTTTCGTGCTGAGAACACTTACCCATGCAAATTTGCATTGGTGCCATCGTTCTATATCCCTCATTACATTCACATATGAAATCTCCTGGTATATTTCTGCAAACGCCATTTCCACATACGTTATCTGTTGTCAGGTTGCATTCATCGATATCTAAAAAAATCCTCATAATCTTTTTTTTTTGAAAATAAAAAAGTTTTTCTGTATTTATGGGTCAATAAAATTATAATCAGAAACGGAAAAAATACACAAAAAGGTCCATAGGTCGAAATTATCAAGGATAGTATTAATATCTGACCAAATTGATTGACGTCTTGTGCCGATTTAAAAAAATCAAAAATCAGATATATTGTTGAGAAGGAGAAGAACTAACTATAAAGGGGAAATACTTTTCTACTAAATTTTTCAAACACGTTGGAGATTTTAATTCAAGGACGACGAAATTTTACATGTGTATGTACTTACCTACACATTTTATTTTGTTATCATCGTAATCATATCCTTTATTACATCTACAACTGTATCCACCAATAGTATTTTTACATCTGCCATTTTGACACATTCCAGGAAACTCGGTACATTCATTTATGTCTTTCTTGTCCAAGAAACCAAGACCTTTAGGGCAGAGTTCAAGAAAAGAGGCAGTTCCTGGCCTGGGACAGGGCTCGCATCTGTCACCCCAGGCTCTTCCAATTTGAGTGCAACAGCATAAGTTCCTGTGAAAAAGTCCGTCGACAGCATTCACACATTTTCCGTGTTTATAACGGGTGTAACATTGTTCCTGGCGAATGTCTAAGCACTTGGTTCCTAAAATGAACATTCTTCTAAGCAATTACTTTTGTGATGATCAAGAATTTACTTACTAGTGTCATCAAGAGTTAATCCTGGGGGACATGTACACGTGAAACTGCCATCGGTGTTAACGCATGTTCCACCGCCTCTGCAAATATCTGGATTCAAGTTACACTCGTTAATATCTATGCAGGTTTTTCCGTCGCTTTTTGCGTAGCCCTTCGGACAGTCGCATTCATTTCTGTTACATCTTTCACAAGGCGATCCCCAGGCGACTCCTACTGAACAGCAGCACTCTGATCTCCTACTGAGAAGTGGTAAGTTATTTTCACAACGGCCTCGGTTCAGCGTTGTCCAGCAAGTACCTTTTCGATTATCTAAAATATGATATATTCATTATTATTTATAATTTCGCTAAATGAAGTCACTGGTATCTTTAACACTAGCTTAATATACTTAGTACATGGAAACCTCTATAACTTTGTATACGAAGTTCATATCTAATTTAGAAATAACAGTTGATAATTTTTAATAACAGGGACATAAGAGTTTAAATATTCATTTACGTATTTTGTCAAATAGATTGCAAAATCCAGCTAAATAATAGAGGTAAATTAAAACACATTTATATTGAAAACAGTTTACTTGAACACGATTGGACTATATATTATTTATTATAATTATTTTTACCTATTATTCAACAAATGAAATTTTAAGTTACTATTCATATAAGCAAAGGGTTTAGAAATATATTACTTCTAGTTTTACTTCCACGTCCAGTAGAAGTATAGTAACGACAAAAAAATTTAAAAAAATTTTGATTGTCCAAATAGGCTTAAAATGTCATGAAACGTCGAGATTTTAAGTTTGAGCGAAAAAAAAATGTCTGTCTGTCTGTCGGTCTGTCTGTAACTTTTTTTTGTGCGCACGTTTACTCTGAAACCGTTTAAGATATTGACTTGAAATTCGGTACACATATGTACTTTAACGAGATCTAGAACTAGATTATATTTTCATCTTGTTCCGTCGAAGGGTTGGGGGGTAAATTGGGGTAAATTTGGGGTAAATGGGTAAATTAAGCAGGTAGGAGTCCATGAAATTGGTATTTAGTATATACAAGAGAAGCTGAGGTCTCAAAAAAATTTTTGGCATTAGCCACCCCCATTACCACCCCCACCTCCTTATTAAAGGGGATGAAAAAAAATGTGATTTAGTGCATGTACAAAAATCAGAAACCTCAAAATATTTTACTTCATCCACCCCCCCCACTACCACCCCCCTATCACCACCCCCACCCCACTACCGATGTGGGGTATCGTTTTATGGGTTTTTGGGGTAGAGGATTTCAAATATTATATTATTAAAGTTCCATAAACAATTATTTTCACATACAAAGTTTTTTCGTTGTGAGTGACTCGGATAGAGAATCTGGATGTGGAAGTAGTGATTCCTTAGGCAGCGGTTTTTAGTAAATGAATGATCTCAGATATCAATCAAACCATTAGCAAATAGAAGAAATAACAGGAGATTCAGGTTTGATCCCTGTGCTACTCCAAGACAGTAACAAAATGCAGGGTGAGTAAAATTCAGTTTTTAAAAAATTATAACAAAATTATTTAAACTGTTCAAAAAATTTGATTTTAAAATTAAGATACTACATATATGCGAATTTTATTTTTTAAACACTACGTTATCGAGATGTCGACAATCTTGCCTACAGCACTCCTCCAACCTGGCCCTTAAATTTTGAAAAACTCGTCGACACATTTCAACATTCGCACTTTTTTTATTCCGGCTCTTCAGAACTTTCCTGGATACGACCCCAATTGAACCTGGTTTCAACAGGATGGTGCTATGGCACACACAGCAGTAGCATCAATGACCAGTCTACGTGAGTTGTTTCCAGGTGTGCTCATTTCCAGATTTGATGATATCCCCTTCCCCCAAGATCACCGGACCAAACGCCCTCCGGATTTTTTTTTTTGTGAGGACACTAAAAGAGTATTGTTTACATCAATCCCCCGGCCAATACGAACCAGTTAAAGAACAACATTCAGGAGGCCATTACCAAAATTCCTGTTGAAATGTGTCGACGAGCATTCCAGAATTTAAGGACTAGATTGGAAGAGTGCTGTAGGCAGGATAGTCGAAATTTGGATAATGTAGTGTTTAAAAAATAAAATCCGCATGTATGTAGTATCTTAATTTTAAAATAAAATTTTTTTAACAGTTTTAAAAATAATTTTATGATTTTCAAAAAACTGAATTTAATGAGTCACCCTGTATTTAAATTCAAAACTATTATATACAGCGAATTTACTCTCATAGAAATATATGAAAGTGACAATTACTTCTGTCATTAAGTACATTATTATTAGTGGCAAATATTTCAAGACTGGAATTTCGTGGAGGTTGTCTCCAAAAAAAGGATTAGTAAATTCTAATTCGATTGGAATCCAGAATGTCTTTTTGAAAAATAAAAATGTGTAAAAAATCGCAGTATTTTGCTTTGTTCTGTTTACTCTATTTACAATGGTATTTAACAAATCTAAATAAAACGATTAAAAAAAAAATGTAGAAAATTGGGATTTTTAGAAGGGCGAATTTTGGACCAAAACTTTTTTCGTTTTATGAAAACTTTTGCCTCATTTTTCTGCTTTTTTCAATATAAAAAGCAATGAATTGGAAGAATTTTGAGATTTCTTGCACTTGTTCAAAATATTCTTCAAGGGCTGTCTTTTTTTTGAAATAGGAATCTAAATTTAGTTCAACCCCAAACCACTTATACCTACGATTAAGCTACTTTTAATGTAATGTATGTATGATATTGTACAGTCCACGGTTTTTTATATCTTTCTGGATTCCCAACAGAGTTAGATCCATGAAGTCAGGGTCCCTTTTGGACATTCAAACAAGGGGTTTAAGGCGACAAAAAATTCTCGAGTCATGAACAATATTATTCTAATGATCCAACAATGTATCTAAAATTTGTAATAATTGATATATGTTTGTCATTTTATCAGTAAGATTTACTAGTAGATTTGAGAAAAGTTAATGAAGTTTATAAGTGAATAATTATAAAAAAAGGGTGTTCTAAATATTAGTGCACCAGAAGGAGAACACACCGTAATAAAATGATCACAAATGTGAGGTGTATAAAAATTAACGTTATTATGGACTAATTTTCCAAAGATTCTAGTCCGCCTTTTCTTAAAATGAAAATAACTTTTGTAGAGTCCCTCTTAAACGAGCGTTAAACTATAAAGAAAAATTAAAGGCGATTATCTTTGTTATTTTATAAGAGAATCTTAATCTCTTAAAAGTATCTATATGTAATGCCGGGTCCACATCAAGATGCAAAATGAAAACAAAAATCTACAAGTTTTCTAAAAGAATTTTTTCTTGAAACATTTTTGTTTTGTTTTCATATTGTTTAGGTTTTTGAGAACATTTTCTTTTCCTGCCGTAATTGGGTAAAAAACAAACAGGTTTCTATTTTTCTTTAATTTTAAGCGATTGTATTGCCTTGGTATGGATGCAGAAATTAATAAAAAACAAAAACAAAACAGTGCATCCATCGCTGCGACGCACATTGACACGAATCGTAATTTTTTCGATCAAAATTATCTAGAGCACTTGTTTCGCAACCGATTGGGATACATTTTTTTAAAACACTCGTTATTTAATTTTTAAAAAACATAAGAGAGCCGATTTTTTAATTATGGTAATCAAAATTATTGATCTTAGCCAAAATGACCATTTTTTAATTAAATCTTAATAAAAATTAACAAAAAAAAACTTTTTTCTTATCCAATTTACATAAATCTTGTTACTCGGGGGTTCTTCAAATCGCTGATTATGAATCTGATATCCAAATTGTCATAATCCAATCTGCAAGATGGCAGAATTAATGGCAGCTATAAAATGCTAAAAAATGATGAAAAACATTTTTGTTAAAGTTTATGCCGAGCGGTTTTGAATATTTCTGATAAGTACTTTTAAGTTAAATAAATTTTAAGTTCCATAAAGAAATTCAAGATGGCGGATCCAATATGGCGGCAATAAGATGATAACAGTGACTTAAAATTAAGTTAAATGCATTAAACTAAATAGGTTATTGCTAAGAATTAATAAAAAAATTTAAAATGAACAAATTTTCTTTAATTTTCAAATATATCCAATATAGCTGCCATGTATTAATTATCTGTCATAAATATGCGATTCAGTCCTCCATTAATTTTGAACATAACCTTGAGTATGACATATTAATATTTCTTTTTTTTAATCTGCTTATAATATAATAAATACCTAACACCAAGAACTTTAAAACAAGAATATTAAACCTAACATAACCTGAGGCAAGAAATTTATAGCAATAACTCTAAATTAAGAACTATAAACCTAACATAACCTAGGGCAAGAACTTTACACCAAGAACTTTAAACCTAACATGGTGTAAAACTCTTGCCTAAACTTCTATTAGGCTTAGGTTATGTTAGGTTTAATATTCTTGTTTTAAAGTTCTTGGTGTTAGGTATTTATTATTAGCAGATAAAAAAAGAAATACTTACGTTTAGTGGAAATTAAATAACGAGTATTTAAAAAAAAATGTATCCCTATCAGTTGCGAAACAAGTGCTTTAGATAATTTTGAACGAGAAAATTACGATTCGTACCACTGTGCGAAGGTACATGTTCATTCACTTCTTTCTTTTCAGTGTGGACACGAGTTTCGTTTTTATTTTGTTTGCCATTTTTGCATTTAGTTAGGACCCGGGATAACATGGATTTTCTTATATCTTCTTAAATAATAATAAGTTTTTGACAATTATGAAAGTTGTTGGTCTTACCTATGCATATTCGACCTGTATTGTCAAGTACAGATCCGGGATGACATTCACATTTGTAGGATCCGTGAGTATTAACGCATTCCGCGTTGAAACAAGCCTCTGGGCCCAACTCTCTGCATTCATCAATATCCTCGCAAACAGAATTGTGTAGGTTTAGTTGAGTTCCTGTTGGGCATATACACTGAAAGCTGCCTGGGGTGTTTCGACACTGTCCTCCACTGCAAACCTGTACAATTGATCTAACAATTCATAATGGCAAAGTCTTTTAAGAGTATTATTTTAAAAAATACTAATTTGTAATTATCTAAACATTACTGAGAGGTAACGAGAAACATGGCACTGTGCGAGTCCCTTTTTCTGTCATGATTTCACTTATTATTATATACTCCATTGCCACAATTTAGTGACGTAAATATAATGAGACCTAATCAATGTGGATTTAATTTTAGAATATAATTGAACTAAATATCTATTCAGTCAAAGAAATTCCGTTCATAGTTAAAAGTTTTTTTTTAAAATAGAACATGTTAATGTTGTATTGAAATATTAGTATAGACCACAGACAAGAGTATAATAATGATAATTTGTTCGATTTTTAGTTTTTAATTGATATTTTATGTTTTGACTCAAAACGATTTATGTTTTTTTTACATCCTTTAGTCTATCACTGCTCATTTTCACGAGGTGCCAAAAGTTTTTTTATTTCCTTCACTTACCGAAGAGAAATATTGTATTTATGAAAAATCACTCTCCAAGATTATCTTGATTTTCACGTTTAAGTAGATTACCAAAAGTAAAGTGTTTTAATTCCATCAGTCTGTCCGTCTGTTTATCTATTTGTCGGTCTAGTGCCTGTCTGTCTCTTAGCGCTATATCTACAAAACTCTTTGACAGGAGAAGAATAATTGGGTGAAGTCTGACTTACCGGAAATGCGTTATGTCAAAACGGTTTCCATGGTAACGGTCGTCATAGTTACCACTACCCAATGGTACTACTCCCATGGTGGGCACTCGCTTAGTTGTGAAGTTAGGTACTCCAGAATAGTGGAAATGATCCACAAAGAAGCAGTTGCTGTGGTAATGCTTACCACGGTTACCAGTACCTTAGGGTACCACTCCCATGGTGGGCACTCGCTTAGTTACGAAATGATTAGCTGTATTAGTAATTTTTTTTTAAAATTCGATTGTGTTATATGTCAAAATGGTTTCTATGGTAACGGTCGTCACTACCCAATGGTACTACTCCCATGGTGGGCACTCGCTTAGTTGTGAAGCTAGGTACTCCAGATCAGTGGAAATGATCCACAAAGAAGTAGTTGCCGTGGTAATGCTTAGCACGGTACCAGCACCTTGGGGTACCACTCCTATGGTGGGCACTCGCTTAGTTACGAAATGATTAGCTGTATTAATAATAAAACTCAACTTTTTTTATTGATTATAATAAAATTAAAACAAAAATATAAGTTACATTAAATTTTTGAACGGAAATTTTCATATTCTAGCCGTATGGCCACGGATTTCGAGACGGCGACCGGTCGCACGTTATTAAACTGAAACTGCTTTTTCGTATATCATTTCCACTAATCTGAAGTACCTAGCTTCACAGCTAAGCGAGTGCCTGCCATGGGAGTAGTACCATTGGGTAGTGGTAACTATGACGACCGTTACCATGGAAACGTCGACCGGAAATGTGTTATATGTCAAAATGGTTTCCATGGTAACGGTCGTTATAGTTACCACTACCCAATGGTACTACTCCCATGGCAGGCACTCGCTTAGTTGTGAAGCTAGGTACTCCAGATTAGTGGAAATGATATTCACGAAAATAAAACAAATGAATCCAATAGGGATTTACTTTCGATACACACAAATTCACCAATATGTGACAGCGATTTATATATCATGACAAATTTCCGCTGTTACTTTACTATGCAAACTTTTCCTTATACGTGAATTCCTTTGTATCGAAGGTAAATCACTATTGAGTTCATCTGTTATATTTTCGCGAATACAAAGAAGCAGTTTCAGTTTGATAACGCGCGATCGGTCGCCGTCTCGAAGTACGTGGCCATACGGCTAGAATATATAGATTTCCGTTCAAAAATTTAATGCAACTTGTATTTTTGTTTTAATTTTATTATAATCAATAAAAAAAAGTTCGGTTTTATTACTAATATAGCTAATCATTTCGTAACTAAGCGAGTGCCCACCTTGGGAGTGGTAACCGTGCTAAGTATTACCACGGCAACTGCTTCTTTGTAGATCATTTCCACTAATCTGGAGTACCTAGCTTCGCAACTAAGCGAGTGACCACCATGAGAGTAGTACCATTGGGTAGTGACGACCGTTACCATGGAAACTATTTTGACATATAACACATTTCCGGTAAGTCGAATTTAAAAAAAAATAGTAATACAGCTAATCATTTCGTAACTAAGCGAGTGCTCACCATGGGAGTGGTACCTCAAGGTACTGGTAACCGTGGTAAGCATTACCACAGCAACTGCTTCTTTGTAGATCATCTCCACTATTCTGGAGTACCTAACTTCACAACTAAGCGAGTGCCCACCATGGGAGTAGTACCATTGGATAGTGGTAACTATGACGACCGTTACCATGGAAACCATTTTGACATAACGCATTTCCAGTAAGTCAAACTACAGCCGAATAATTTTGGTAGGTAGTTGACGCTACTGCTAACGAAGAATTAGGGTATTCCAGTGAAAAATATACAGGGTGGACGCTTAGAAATAATATTTAAGGAAAAAATGTGACGGAAAACTGTAATATTTCACATGCAGTTAACACAACCGTCAAGGAAGAAAAATATTATAAATACACTGTGTCCCCGGATGTATCTGACATTATTGATTTTACGACGAAAAATCATCGTTTATAAAAAATTCTGCTTGTCAAAGGAAGAGTTCCATACAAAAATCTTAGATCAGATGTACCGGGTGTTAATGAATTAAGAAAACATAAAAATTCCTCAAGATAGAGGTACCTTTATTTATCATTTTGGACAAAATGTTTATAAAAGAAAGTTATAGTCTAGGTGCCCGCATACAAAAATGTAATTTATACATATCCTCGTATAACTTCTTGTACGGCATAATTGCGCCTAGTCTATCATTTTTTTCCTCTGCGGCGTTCCTCCTCGGCATGAAAAAGACAATTTCCACACGTCGGACTAGAAAATCGGCAAATATATTTTGTCCGACAATTCGAAAATTGGATTCTACATATTTTTATTAAGCAATCTTGAAAAAATCAGCTGGTTATCAATAAATGTTTTAAAGTTATGTTATGTTATGTTTCGGGTGGTCTTAACGTTCCAAAATTTTTGTCGGACAGTTTGTAGAAATATAAAGAATATATATGTAGAATCCAATTCTCAAATTGCCCGACAAAATATATTTGCAGATTTTCCAGTACGACGTGAGGAAATCGTATTTTTCATGCCGAGGAGGAACGCCGCGTTTACGAAAATTTTCGCAGAGGAAAAAAGTGATAGACTAGGCGCAATTACGTTATACGAGGATATGTATAAATTGCATTTTTGTACGCGGGCACCTAGACTATTATTTGCAATCCAAAATAAACAGTAAATACAAATTTTGAAGTCTAAATTTTGACTTTTAAATTTATGTCAACTTCATTTTTTTTTCAAACATTAACATAACATTATTTCATTTCATTAACCGCTTCTTATATTCGTGCTGTTAGTTTGCTCGGTCATACGGTAGGTCTTTTCCATAAACTATCTATTTTAAAACACCCCACAGAAAAAATCCATTGGTGATTTTGCAAAAAAATTAATTGGGCCAGATCAATATTATCGACAGCATACTGTTTTTTATTTGAATTCTTATTAATATTCATCAATTCAACCTAAAAAGATAAACATAATAAAAACATAAAAGTCAAAATTTAGACTTCAAAATTTACGTTTAGGCTTTAATTTGGATTATAAACAACTTTGTTTTATAAACATTTTGTCCAAAGTAATAAGTAAAGGTACTTTCTCAACCTGTTAAAAAGAATTATAAGAATTTTTGCGGATGGCTCTTACCTTGAGTATTTTTCATTAAATTGAAAATAATATCAATGCCCAACCATTTGTAATGGTATTATAAATACAATGGTATATATAGTGTAGGCGATATACTGTTGATTTTATGGAAAAACCTCAAATTTTGACACTTACTGTCGATAGGAGACGCCAGTGAATTTTCGATTATAAAACTTTTTTCCTGAATTTTCCACTCGAGACGTAAGCCAAACAATCTGCCAATTTTTTTTTTTTACTGAGATTTTAGCAAACTCATTGATGATATCATCAAAATAGATTTCATTCGCCATTTTGTGCTCTACTACTTAACGTCCATGGTTTATTCTGTATCTGTCTTTTATGGTGGTTGAACGCAAATAATTTTTTATGAATGGTTTTACTAAAAGCACTTTCCCTAATACTAGGAATCACTAGTAAATGTATTGACACACATAAACACGCACAATTTAATATGTTTATTGGAGGCCTGAGGAAAATTGATCCGTCTTATTAAGGGCCATCGATGTTATCGAGTATCGATTCAAGAATGTTTCAACCTCTAACAAATTAGTCACATGCTTTTTATTTATGTAAAAATACCTGCGAAATACCTCAATAATACATCACGAATACGAAACTCAATCGTTGCAATTTCAGTTAATATTTAGCCCAACATACAATCGTAATAAATATTTGTTCGTAAACATCAGACACCGTCAATTACAAAATCCAAAAAGATATTTCTACTTACCAACTCTTCAACCTCACATTCATTAATGTCCGTGCATATTTTGCCAGTTTCATCCACTTCAAATCCAGGATTACAGATACACCTGTAAGTGCCGATCATATTTTCGCAGGCCCCATTTTGACATATATTAGGGTTTTGGGCGCATTCATTGATATCATTACCATCAAAAGTGGAACCTGGTCCATGCGGACATAACAAGTCAAAATCAGTAGTACCAGGCATAGGACATGGTTGGCAACTGGTTCCCCAACCCATTGGTTTTCCAGAGATTATTGTGCAGCAGCAACAGCTGGATTTAGTCACGGCAGTCGTTGATGGGTTGAAGCAAAGACCATCGCGGTATTCCTGGTAACACAGGTCCCTTCGCGTGTCCAGACAGGAACGACCGTCCGGACCGAGGCTGAAACCTGGATGACATTCGCATCGAAAGCTGCCTGGGGTGTTGTAACAAGTACCGAATTGGCACGGGTTGTTGATACATTCATCTATGTCGATACAATGTCTTCCATCGGAGACTAGACGGTAGCCGGAATCACACACGCAACGGAAGGAGCCCTCGATGTTGATGCATTTTCCATGATCGCACATGCCTTTTGAAGAAATTGTGTTTATTAGATTATTAATATAGCAAGAATAGTAAAGAATTCGCCAATTAAAAAAGGCAGTGGATAGGATTCCGCAAGTTGCGATTCGGTAAGGTTCACGTCTACGTATTTTGTTGCTGAAGTCCGTTATCGAAAAAAAAAAACGCGTTTTTTGGGAACTGGTCAATAAAGCAAGGATTTGGCTGAATTTTGTTTTAAGGTTCCCATTATTAAATACGAAACCCCCTACAATTCAGAAATTGCCGATATTGCTCAGAGAACTGTAGGAGTATTCGGAAAAATCTGTTAAATAGAAAAAAAAATTGAGGGCGAGTTGTACCACCTAAGTTCAAGCCAAGTTCATCTTGATCCAAGATCAAAAGCTAATGTTACGGTCCTTAATAGCACAGGACATCCAATGGATGTCCGATTAAGATCCAGTTACTGTACAAATGTCCAAGGACATTGGATGGACGTCCTAGGGATTCTCATTTTATGTACGTACAAGGACGTCTTCTATGGACATCCTAGGGACGTCTATTTACTGTACATGAACGTACAAATACTTTATGTTCCTGCTTGTACAACTAATGAATGTCCCGCTGAAGCCCATTTATTGTACAAACGTTCACGGTGAATAAATTAACGTCCCATAATTGTCCCTTTTATGTACATAAAGGACATCTTCTATGGACGTCCATTTATAATGTACATAAAAGAAAGCACCTTTTACGTTCCTATTGTGTAAATATCCCGTTAAAGTCCATTTATTGTACAAATATATATGCACAGAAGATAAAGGGATGTCGCCTAATTGTCCATTTTATGTACGTAAAACGATATCATCTGTGTATGTTTTATTTGTTCCTACGTGGACCATTATATTCATTAAAAATAAAAATCCTCAGAAAGTCAATAACAGCAGAGTTTCCCATACAGATTTTTTGGCAGACACTGTATGAGTTATATTTGTAACTCGAAGATAAGCTTCATTAGAATATATCAGTAAGTAAATTATTGAACATTACATGAAAATAATTATTTGTTCCTGCGATTTGTGCCTTGCAATATGTGACATTGCAATGCAATATTGTCGCGTGGACATTACGGCCATTGCATCTATGTTACAGCAAACTAAATATTGATTCCTTGAATGTTACAGTTTCCAAGATAAGATTATTTGTATTAAAATGCTTTATAGATTTTGTGTTTATTCACTAATATATTTTTTTTCCAAAATGGCTTGAGACTTTAGAGACACCCATTATTGGTCCAAATAAGGACAATTTTTATTGGTCCAAATAATGTCCACCATGGACCATCATTTAAGGTCCAACACTGGAGGGCATTTGTACAGAAAATGTATCTTAGTTTAATTGGTCCAAATAATGTCCATCATGGACCACCGTTAAAGGTCCAACATTGGACTTCCATAAATTATTCAAAGTTGTGACATTTGGGCGTCCCTGGGACGTCCAACTGTACAAAAAATGGATATCCATAGGACGTCCCGAATGTCCCGTGTGGACGTACATTGGACATTCATAGGATATCCATGTGCTATTAGGGGTTGTTACAATAATCATATCCACGGATTTTGATCCTGGATCAAGCTAAACTTTGCTTGAACTTAGTTTGTACAACTCGCCCTAAAATGCGAAGAACCTGATTTATTTTAAATATACCAAAATAAATTGGTTCTAACATTTCTGTGGCTTCAAAAACAATAATATTTATTAGAAAAATGACAAATTTTAGAAAAAAATTAATGAAAATTGAAAATTTTAAAGCAAAAAAAACGAGTGTAATACAAAATAATTTAAGTCTTAAAATATTTGATTCTCTTTGTACATATGATATATCTATTTATATTATAACTGGATTCTGGATTGTTTGGCGGGGGGTGAGCTTGCGTTCACGTGCATTCAAAAAACAAACTCATTTCCAATTTATAAGCTTTATTTTTGATCTTTACCATTTTTTCGCTAAAACTAATATTGAATGAGACATTTGCAAATAAAACAAAAATTTTACTTTCTTTCCAAAATATTTTTATAATTTAAAGTGCAATTTTTTCTAAAGCAAGTGTTTTAAACGGGAAAAATAATTGGTACCTTTTTGAGAATTATCTCTTTTCATTACTCAGGGCGAGTTGTACCAACTAAGTTCAAGCGAAGTTTAAAAAATGACGTCAAAATGACATCGGTCTACTGTCTGGATTGCGGAAACGTAGTACAAATTGATGGGGTTCCTCAATTTGAGGAACTCTACTAGAAATGCTAGTATTCCACAACTTTCAGGTTATACAGGGTGTTTCTTGTCAATAAAAAAAACTGGTAATGGGGAAAGACTAGACAAACAAGAAACCTTTATGACTTTTCCCTCTAGGGGCACTTTGAAAAAAACTGATCTAGGTCAACAATTTGAATATTAAGGTAGAAAACATTTGAGAACAACTGCTTTTCTTGGTCAATGGACTTGTAGTTCCCAATTATACAACTTTTAAATTGTCATAAAAAAAGTGCAAAGTCCTCGCCGGCACACGCGGTCAAAGGAAAGGCCTTTGATGGACCGCCTTTGATGGACCATCTCAACCGAACTGAGTCAATTATAAAGAGGTAAATAATTCGTTATCTCTTTCTGCACAACTTCAAGCAAATAATGGCCATAAAGGTTTAAACAGAGCATTTATTTACATGTGTGTTTTTTAATTTGGAACAAAATATTGGATTATTGTTTATAATTTAGAAAATTTAAATGTGATTTATTAACATGTGTAACATAAATGAGTGTCCTGGGTTAAAAGCTTACCTACATAAATTATTCGAAATCTCTGCATCGGCATCAATACACAGTTCGGCACGTCGAATTAAGGACATACTCACTCCGTTCAACACGTTGTCAATAAATAAAAATAAAAGAAAAACTTGGTCCAAAATCCAAAAAGAAACACAGAAAGAACGAACAAGTAAGTTGTGTCTGTACGTAATCAAGAACTTAACGACTTGAACGGTAAGTCAATAAAATAAATCTTAACTATAAATACAGTGACCCGAAATTCAAAAATAACAAAAATAACGAACGGGTTGGACATGTGTACATAACGAAATACCCACACTAACTAAAATATTGCCCAAGGGAGAATCAGAGTATAGTTTCCTTCAGATCTACTAAACACTCAGAAAACGTCGACGTCTTTCATCTTTACCGCACTGCTAAAGACCGCCGACATTTTACAGCTATGTGCACAAATATCGAGTATCATAGGCAAAGACATGCGACGATCTAAACCTACCTCAATATTCCAGCAGTTCTCAAACAATATTTTTGAAAATTTGCGAAATTCTTGTTTATTTTTTTTTTTCTTAAACTGGGTTTTAGACCCCATGTTATATAAGGTTTTTTGTTCGTTTAGTCGTCCCCCTCCACCAGTTTTTTTTAATGACATGAAACTGATTACACCCTGTTCAAAGCAACAAAATCCGCAGTCGCGAACCTTGCGGAAACCTAACACACTCTCGTTCAGTATTAACCAAATGATATGAGATTTATCTCGAATAAAGGATAACTGAATAAGTTTCATCTCTCAATATTTTTCGCTTAAACCAATAGTTTTCTAGATATTTGCAAAATTTACTCCTTTCACCGCTAATTTGGAGATCTTATTCAATATATTTGTATTCGAATATTTTGGGTGTTGAATTGTAGTGGCTCATTTCAGTAATAATAGCTAGGGAGCTGGTGGCAATACGGGTATACGATTTTATTGTAATTGACAATAATATGGAATGAAGGTATTCATACCGAGCTTGGCTGTTGCTGATTTTTTAAATAAATGAATTTCAAATTTGCAAAAAAAAACGCTCCTATATTACTTCATTATTTCAGCCATTGCTATAAAATTGTTCATGTATCAAAAATATAAATAAAAAATAGTTGACTGAAATCCATGACTTTATTTTTTTATAAAACTAATTGTTAATTTGTAAAAAAGCGCTATTAAGTCTGTTTATTGTACTTCGCATTTTCGGCAAAAAGAAATTTCTATCGTGTCAGTTTCCCTCTGCTACCCTTAGGAGATAAAAGCGGGTTGTAAATAGAATTTTTTTTTATCCAAAGTGGCTTCAGCGCATCAAAATATTTCAGAAAAGTTAGATCAGAACCTTAGAACAAGACCATTCTTTTTGCCCTTTTTTAGGAGATAAAAGGTGTGGTAGACAAAAACTGATGCGGTAGATTTTCTTTTAATATCAGAATCGGTTTCAGTATGTCAACAAACATATGATAAGACGGTTTTGATCAAAAGAACACACTATTTTTTTGTCAGCCTACGGCCTATGTAATTATTAAGAAACGTCAGCCAATGAAATATCAGAATAGCAGATTTCAGCCACTATTACTTCCACGTCCAGTGGAAGTATAGTAACGACAAAAAAATTTTTAAAAATTTTTATTGTCCAAATAGGCTTAAAATGTCATGAAGCGTCGAGATTTTAAGTTTGAGCGAAAAAAAAATTTCTGTCTGTCGGTTTGTCTGTCGGTCTGTCTGTCTGTAACTTTTTTTTGTGCGCACGTTTACTCTGGAACCGTTTGAGATATTAACTTGAAATTTGGTACACATATGTACTTTAACGAGATCTAGAACTAGATTATATTTTCATCTTGTTCCGTCGAAGGGTTGGGGGGTAAATTGGGGTAAATTTGGGGTAAATGGGTAAATCAAGCAGGTAAGAGTCCATAAAATTGGTATTTAGTATATACAAGAGAAGCTGAGGTCCCAAAAAAAATGTTGGCATTAGCCACCCTCATTACCACCCCTACCTCCTTATTAAAGGGGATGAAAAAAAAATGTGATTTAGTGCATGTACAGAAACCAGAAACCTCAAAATATTTTTTACTTCATCCACCCCCCACTACCACCCCCCTATCACCACCCCCATATCACCACCCCCACTACCGATGTGGGGTATCGTTTTATGGGTTTTTTTGGGTAGAGGATTTCAAATATTATATTATTAAAGTTCCATAAACAATTATTTTCACATACAAAGTTTTTTCGTTGTAAGTGACTTGGATAGAGAATCTGGATGTGGAAGTAGTGATTCCTTGGGCAGCGGTTTTTTTTCTTTGTATTTTGCAAATAAATAAAGCTTCCTGCAAAGTGGCTGACATGGTAAAATAATATAGAAGCGTTTCTTTTTACTCCATTTTTGAAAATTCACCCCATTGAGTTAAAATATTAGGCTAGGCATATTAGGATTCTCAGAGGAAAGTTTTGCTATAGTTTTTATTTTCTCACCCTCTATGTTTTTTGGGTCTCTGAACACGAATTTAAAGTTTGTAGGCAAAAATTTGGCCCGGAACTTTTTGCCCAAATTTTGGCATTTTTCTCAGTTTTTGGCTTATATCTCAGAAAGGAGGCGTTTTTTCGACAAACCCATTCTATACAAAATTAAAGTAAACAAAATTTCCTGCATTTCTCATGTATCACTTTTTTTGTAAGACTAACCATTCCACCGCTAGAGCGCGCCAAAAAAAAACACATTTCCGGACCCAGTATACCTTACATGAATAATGAATATAGGGAAAGTAATTGAAAAAATGGAGACAAACGAAAGAAATGCAGTTATTACTAATGTAGTTATGTACAGTGTATTATAGTCAGTAGTATAATATATACTCATGTCATTATAATGATAAATGTTGCGAATGATGAATGTCGCTGCCGTCATAAATTGGACTACCTTAATCATCTGGAACAAACAGGAGATGTTATTTATTCATATTCTGAACAAATCTTTAAAATACAAAAGAAAACTATCCGTATAATATTCAAGATGAATTTAATTGGCAGTTGTAGAGGAGTTTTTCGGAAAAATAACTTGCTAACTTTAGCCGGAATTTATATATTTCAGTGTATTTTATTTTTAAGGAAACATCCAGATACATTTGAGCATAACCTAATTTGATTTGCTATGAGTATTTCACGAGAAGAGCTCATGATTACAATTATCCCGCACATACTTTATCCTTGACTAAAAAAGGACCACAATATGCATGCTTATATCTTTATAACCATCTACCTAGAGATATAAAAACTATTTCATATTTCACAAAGTTTAGAAAATAAGTTTTTAAGTACACTGTTGATGAATACTTAAGATCAATATAACAATTTACTTGTTGTCTGTTTCTCCCTGCATCTTTTATATATTTAAATTATTTTATTTTATTTACAATTTTTAACTTGTGTATGTGTGAAAATTTAAAAAAAAATACTTTAATGTTAGTTTTAAGATTTGCACCTTTTGACTTGTTTCAAACTTTTGTAACACAAAATTCGTTTTGCAATAAATTTGTCTATCTATCTATCTATTTTATGGATTTATTGATAGACGAGGTGAGTAGTAATCTGCACATGTTTACTGTTGAAGATACTGTTGTACATAACCTTCTTTTTTTCAAGGAACTGTCACATCCTCTTCAGACCGTTCTTTGCCACACTGATGCGTTGGAACAGTGTGCTTGGATTAACAGGGAGAATGTCGTCGCCTACTTTGATCGCGTTGTTCATTATGGCAAGAGGTTGGACTCGATCACTCCTTTGGAATTTGACATCACCAAAGTTGAAGTTTTTAACTCATTTTGGAAATTTAGAACTTTATATTCAGCAATCATGACAACTCATACAAAACATGCGTTCATTATAAATCATTTACGATCAGTTAAGTATCATAGCAAGGGCGATTTCCGCGAAAACGGTGAATTTCACTAGATATGGGAATATGGCCCTATTTGGCGCGCTCTAGTGGCGGACTGGTAGTCTTCCAAAAAAACATTATATATGAAAAATGTAGGAAATTTTGTCTACTATAATTTTGTGTAGGATGGGCTTGTCGAAAAAACGCTTCCTTTCTGAGATTTAGGCCAAAAACTGAAAAAAAGTGCCAAAATTTGGGCAAAAAGTGCCAAAAAAACAAAGTTCCGGGCCAAATTTTTGCCTGCAAACTTCAAACTCATGTTCAGTGACCCAAAAAACATAGAGGGTGAGAAAATCAAAATTATAGCAAAACTTTCTTCTGAACCCCCATTTTTTTCCTAATATGCCTAGCTTATATAAGGATATGGCTTGCTGTTCAAATTTCCTATACAGAAACGGCACCGCTAGGAGTGGCTAAACGTCGGAACAAGATGGTGGTTTTGCCAGACCCGGACTATTTAAAATTATAAGAACTTTGTACCCCGCCCCGACGAGACGGCCTATCTGAATAACGCAAAAAAAAGTTGAATTCAATAAATGCAAGATTTTTAGCAAAAAGAATTAGAACAAACATATTCAAATAAAACACAAAATAAACAAATTAATATATATTTATTGACCTCTAAATAATAAAATTTTATTATATTTAATTAGGTGTTTTTTTCTAATGCAGCTCTGTTTGTTGTTTACACTACCTATGAAATGTTATTTTCGTTAATTTTTTCTTGTCAACATCATCTCTAGAAGAGCAACTTCTTTTGGCACACGACACCATAGTCCTTTTAATGTTTACTGCCCAAAATTTAAAAAACTATCAATAAAAATCACAATAAATCGCACGGAAAACAAACTGTCACTATTTGACGGAAAAGTAGTAACATGGCGGCCAAGTGATGCCGTTTTTGATCACGTGACTGCTTCTCCCATCCTTCTAACTCAATGATTCACCCCCTTTAAACGCAGCAGTATACAACAGGTGATTGAAGTTTGTTTCGTCGTTTCCAATAACTTTGCAAAACTTTTGATATTAAGTACACAGATAATAATAAATTCACTTAATTTTTAGTACATCATAAATTAATAAAAAAAAATTAAATTGCAAAAAAACGCAGACACAGATTTCAGCCGACTACATTTTTATCAGTCATATTGACAAGCAACGTTTAAAACAAGTGGCCGACACAATACAATCATATAAGAGAATTTTTTTATTGCATTTTTAATTAACTGTTAACGTTGAGTGAAAAGTTATTTTCAATCAACGCTGTTAATTAAAAACTTAGCAACGCCGTAATAACTGAAATGGCTTTTTATCATCACATCTTTACACTTTTCAACTTAATTAACACAATAAGATCATATAAATATTTCTGCCACCAGCTATCTAACTATAACGCCTTATACTCGAGCCATTTCCATTATTCACAATAAAAGGTTAATTTTACTGGGATATTATTTTACCAAAAGAATTATCACTTTATGCAAACAAATGATATACAATATTTGTTTTAATAGAACAATCAATTCTTTTTCTCTATACCGCCTACTTTAAAATATTTTTATACAGATTTGTTTTTACCTGTTGCTGAACATTCATCCAAGTCGCTACAAAACGTTCTGTCACTGGATTCGACAAATCCCGGCAGGCAAGCACATGTATATGAGCCAGGGGTATTTTCACATCTTCCATTTAGGCAAATTCTGGGATTTTCGTAGCATTCGTCAATATCTGAAATCAAAGTGGGAAACATCGAGTTCATTTTGCCCAAAATAAATTTGTATGTTTAATTCAATAAATGCATTAAAAAGGCTTTGCCTCAGTCAGCAAGCACGTGATGAGGAATTATATTAACAGTTTTCATTTAGGCTTTCGGGATTAATCACTTAATTGTCGGTTTGTTTGTTGTATACTCTAGAGTAGGAAGGTTCTTATTTTCAACAACTTTTCGGTTATATTTTTTCCGGGACACCTTCCTCTTCTGTTAGTTGAGAAAATAATTTCTATAAAACTAATAACTACGCTCAAAAGTAGAACAAAAAGAAAAGAAAATCGTAAATTAAAAAAATTGTGTTGAAGTGACATGAAATGAGTTTTTCCAAAAAAAAAATAAATAAATAAATAAATAAAAAATTATACTAAATTGTAGTTACAATTCGGACAATTAAGTTGCATACATTTTTTTGTCTGTTGTTAAGCAAGTGAAAATACAGAAAGCCATTAAATGAGCTAATTTATCCACAAATTTTTAATTCAATTGTAATATAAATATCGGAAGATATATGTTTTTAAACATTACACGGGTCAAAAAAAAAATGTGCTCCAAGGACTAAGCCTATCATGCCTCAAGTATTTTTTGCTGAACTGAATTTTCAATTTAAAAAATTTTCTACCGCGTTGATTTCGAGTAAACGTCAAAAATTCTCAAAAGACCGTATTTTGACGATAAAAACCGGGATTTACTCGAAATTTATGAGGTAAAAAATTTTCTACCGTATAGATTTAGAGTAAGTCCCGGTTTTTATCGTCAAAATACGGTTTTGTGACCATAAAAACCGGGATTTACTCGAAATATACGCGGTAGAAATTTTTTTTATTTGAAAATTCGGATTCAGAACACAAAAATACTTAGGCATGATAGGTTTAGTCCTTGGAGCAGAATTTTTTTTTATAGACCTGTGTTATTGATATAATAATTCTAACAAATTATTAAAACCTCTGCCAAAGTAACTATTATTATGATCAAATGAGGGAATAAATTACAACTCTTAGGCAAGGATAAAATCGAATCAAACGAAAGGACCAGGATTTACGAAATTAGTTGTAAGGATGGTAATTTGAAATATGTTGGATAAACATAACATCTAATTATAACATGATTCAAGAAACATATGGCCCATCAAGAAAGTAGAAGAACTGAAAAGTCTGATAGTGTTGCCAAATATATACTTTTGATAACAATCATATAATAGATATCAATAACTTAAGGCTATTTAGAAATATAACAAATAATAGGATCATACAATTATTGACTTTTGAGCTTTTCTACGTCGGAAACGGTCCATAGGTTAGGGTTGTGGTAATGCAAACTTTGGAACAGCACAACTAGAAGTGCAAAATTGGCGTAATTTCAGCCAAATCCGCCGAATCCATTAAAAAAAAACGTTTAAAGGAAATAGTGTTATTGCTAAGAAAAAAACACAAAATAGAGCAAAAATTGGTGTTTGTCCCATTTTTGAGAGTGTTGTCCTAAGCACTTAGTAGGAGTCTTGCTGGCATATGTTTTGGGATCTTGAAATCTACATTTTAAAGCAAACGAAAACTGGGTATAAGTAATATTTCATTCTTAAAACTTATTCTAACTGGACTACAGATTGAAATACTATAATTGACATTTTTTTAATATATTTTATTTACTTATTTATTTATTTATTATACGGCTGAGCCATTTTACATTTTACAATTCAATAATGAGAGCATAATTACATAAAAATAGTTTTGGAATAATAAATAAAAACAAGTGAAATAAAATTTTTTATAAATACAATAAAATTCAGCTACACCATGTATTAGGCCTAATTTAAATTACTTATACAAGATTTAACTTGGTTTTTAAATGAATATAATGACGAGCCAAAGAGTTCTATATCATTATGGAATGAGTTGGCTGATCGGAGTAATCTGCTTATGGGCTCATTTTGTCCATAATTTGTTGGATGAAAAGGTATTTTAAAGAGTTCTGAATTTCTTGTTCTACGATCGTTTAAATTAAAGCTAATCAACTGAAGTATCTCTGAACAGTTCATATTACAATTAATTAATTTATGCAAAAAGCATAAATCGAGTTGCACTCTTCTCCGCTCAAGTGATAGAAGGTTGAGTTCACGTAAGATATCACTGTAGGAATATTCGCCTATCGGATGACCCATCATGAATGCACATTGTCTAAAGAATTTTGATTGGACATTCTCAATGGATTCTTTATCGACGTTATATGCTGGATTCCATATCACACTGCCATATTCTAGTAGACTTCTTACCAGAGAAGAGTAGAGCAATTTATATATTTTAATAGAAAAAAGGTAGAGTCCCTACCCAGATAGCACAATTTGATTCCTGGAATATTCATTAATTATACGTTTGGAAGATTTGATTATTCCTAAAAAAATATTAAATATTCCAGACGTTACAGGAATATTCTTTTTTATCCAAATGGTACAGTTTATAGATATTCTACGATTATCCAAAACGCATATTATAGGAATAATCAAGTTACTCTAGGAATATTTTAAAAATATTATAATAATATTTCCCCTCAATAGAATATTCCTAGATTATTATTCCACTCTTTCATGAATATTATGGGTATAAGCTTATATTATTCTCACATACAGATTAATTCTTATTTTATTGGATTTTTATGTTGCATTACATAATATGTAATAATAAATTGTCGAATTATAACCAATTTTAAACTGAAATGGCATTTACCAGTTATATATGATTATTTTCTTGACTTATTGTTTATTATACAAGAACGATACCGGAATGGACCGAAACTACAAGAGACACGATAGTTGCTTACAACTATCGATTTTTAACTGTTGGTTATCGTCAGAATCATCAGTGTAGCGCATATTGCATGTAAGATTCTGTCTCAAGTTATCACACCGGAGAATTATGTTAGATTGCCAATACGAATTATTAGGTGAATACTCATAGACCAGTAGTAGGACTAAGTCGGCGACTTATAACCAAATTTATCTACAAAAATCTCTCGCAAACTTGGAAAGGCTTCGAAATGAGTCAAATACCAATAAATACGCGATTAATTCTAAATACACGTGACTTATAACAGTTAATTGCCTTCGCTGACATTATTACATAATTGGCATTTGACGCAATCTCTTACCTATAATTCCAACCGACGTTTGAGTGTTTAGTGGGAATATTCCTGTATTATTTTTCCTGGAATATTATTGTCTTCTTCTCAAAAATCATATATCTTCTAATAATATTAGACTATTGTTCAAAAAGAATATTCTTTTATTATTCTTGTAAAATATTCCAAAATCAACATGTTATATTGTATATATTCTTAGAATAATAGAATAATATTTCGAATATATACATTTCTCAAAGGACATTTACAAATCATTCTTAGAATATCTTGGGCTATCTGAGATATAATAGTGGTAATAATAATATATTGGTATTATAATAACAAAATTATGTAGGTTTATATAATTACCTATAATATATAAAAAATGTAATAGAAATTTTACCATATTATCTTGATATTAATTAAAATTAAATTAATAAATATTTAGAGATAATATTCTTATATTATTTTCCTCGAATATTATTGTTTCCTTCACAAAAATTTTATATATACTAAGAATATTATACTATTGTTCAGAAAGAAAATTATTGTATTATTTTCTTGGAATATTATTGTTTCCTTCTCAAAAATTATATATATACTAAGAATATTATGCTATTGTTCAGAAAGAATATTATTTTATTATTCGTATGAAATATTCTAGTATCAACATGTTAAATTATATATATTCCTGGAACAATACAATATTATTTCGAATATATATACTCCGTAGAGGACATTTACAGATCATTCTTAGAATATCTTGTGCTATGTGGGTATTGATGCAACTTAACACTTTCAGTGCTTGTGATGTGATTTTTGATATATGAGGTTTGAATGTCATCTTGAAATCGAATATTACACCTAGATCTTTTACGCAATTTACCCTGTTTAAGGTAATTTATTGAGATGGTAATCGAATATTACAGGATTATTGCCTCTCGTGAAAGAAATTTGATTAGACTTAGCAGGGTTAAGTTTTAATAGATTGATGTCACACCATCGAACTAAATTATCAAGATTACTTTGCAAAAAAGAGGCATCATAAGAGTTGTCAACGATTCTGAATAGCTTCAAATCGTCAGCAAACATTAAATAATTACTGTTAATGAGTACCTCGCTAATATCATTAACCACCAAGTTAAATAATAATGGACTGATATGCGATCCTTGAGGAACGCCGGAAGTAACTATAATAGAAGATGATACGGCTCCTGAGCATCTGACAAACTGAGTTCGGATATATAAATAACTATGAATCCATTCAAGCATGCAACTCTCGACAAACAAAGCCCTTAGTTTGGCTTCGTTTAACCCCCTGTGCAAAAACGATCCAATAGGATTGAGTTGTGACAATGATAACTTTAACCAGCATCATTTTAATTACAGAATGTCGTAGTTTCAGCCTAATCTTTGAAACCGCATTTCCATAAGAAAAGTGCAGGATTATTTCTGTTTAGGTATATATTTAGTATCTTCCTAGTTTTTAATAGTACCCTACAATTTCAACTAAACTAGATAATACTTTTGACTTACCTATGCATGCAAATCCAGTGGCCGACAACTTAAATCCCGGCTTACACTGACATTTAAAGCTACCATCCATATTGATGCAAATTCCATTCGTACACATTCCTATTTCGGCGCATTCATCGTGATCTGTGCACATGGTGCCATCCGGTGATACATCAAATCCAGGCGGACAGAGGCAATTAAAGCTGCCAGGCGAATTTGTGCAGCGCCCGTTTAAGCATTTTCCCTCTCTACATTCGTCGATATCTGTAATTGCAGATTTGAGGAATAAGATAAAACGATACAAATACAAGAGATGTTAATAATGCATGCAGTGGTTGTATTCAATGTGAATTTACCAGCTAAATCATTCTGAATTTGCGGATAAAAGGGTAAATTTTAGTTTGTAAAAATTGAAATAAAAAATTAATATTGTCGTCTTTGTTAGTTGATGCAAATATTAAATTAATAACACTACGGTATTAACTTATTGCCATTTATTCTAAGTTTATTTAACAAATACACCCTTAAAACGTCTGGCATAAGCGCGTGGATTCTCACACTGAATCGCTGTGATGTGTATCTTTATTAGCTGGGTTAACAAAAACGTACTCTCTACAAAAACTGCCAAATGTAAAAACCATTAATTAATTAAAATACATACAATATATTACAAATATATCTTATCAAGACCACGTTTGTAATCGGTTTCACATATCATTTTATTGTACGTTTAGTAATTATTGTAACTTGTAACTTAATCCGCTATGCAAACTTCTATTTATATATAAATTATATTAGGTACCTCATTTAAATTTGTCATTTAACAATCACATTCTGTAATTGAGCGATTAAATTAATTAACATTATTAAATCCAAAAAGAGAACTGTGGATTTGAAATTGGATGTGTTAGTTTGTCTTTGAAAAGGTAGAAAACTTTATTTGTTACGGATCAGTTCACAATTCTCCTGTTAGATGGCAGCACAAACACTACATTCTATTTTAATGAATTATGCCTAAAATTACAATCGTATACTGTCGATTGAGATAGATGAGAATGTGAAAAAACCATTTTAATATTATTTACACCTGTTGTACAAATTTTTCGATAATTTCTAGGCCATAAACAATTTGCTTAGTAATTTTTATTTATATGCAGTGAGAACTAATTTCTGAACCAGGCAAGACAGAGATATCTAGCAAATACTGAATCAAATGGTATTGGTCTTATTTACTGAGCTGAGCAATGAGCTGTATAGTCTTACTGCTTTTTATCGTACAGCTTAACTCTACAAAGATGGCACTGGAAGCACTACCAGCTATCGAAATTTTCAAACGGCAAGGGTAATCATGTCTCTGCCAAAAAAGTCTCATCGATACATAATCAAAACTTTAAAAATAGTATCAGTTTTTTCAATTATGAACTTTCATGTTTTTGTGAGCTGAACAACAATTTTTTAAGGTTACTAAGACAGGAGTATTTATTATGATCCTCTTTACTTGCAAGGTTTCATAAGTTTACAGAGTAATTGAATAAATATGCGCACCAACGATTTGCTAAGAAACTTCATTATAAATTTTATATGCATTTAAAAAGAACTACAAGAAGAGTTGTAAATAGATTCGGGATGTTGATTTCCTGAATAGGTTTTAAAGATAGTGATAAGAACTGAAATAGCTCCTGGAGTAAAACAAATTTTTAATAAGAATTTACTAAGTGTTGTCCACATTTGTAGGACTTTATGAACAATTGTAAGACAGAAACAATTTTCTTGTCTTCATTTAAACCGTTTTTTTATTTGTTTATAATTTTTAAAATTCTTGTTATAAACAAATGGAAATAACTCTGGATTTTTTACCAAATCAAGAACGGTAAACAAATTATGAAAATAGATATAATATCTAACATTTTGCTAGAAGAAATAATGATCTACTTGCATTTGTGGCTGAGATATATCAGTTTTTACGTCTCGGTAGCTTATAAATAAGCAAATTGATATTTTTTCTTAAAATTTTGACTGATTATTCTTCAATCTCATATTTTTGTCTCAGCTAGTTGAAAACAATCCTGAAGCACAATTATTAATAGATAGTGTGTACAGAGCTCCGAAAGTAGAGCCTAGCAAAAGATCCAAAAGTTAGGGATCCAAAAGTCGCCAAATAGGTCCAAACGTAATATTATTATTTTACAATAATTTTTAAACACCATATTTTCCTGGGTGCAGATAGACCACCAGGGCTGGTCTACGTGTTTTTTCGTTGAGAATTTTTCCCGTGCCAACTACCAAAATTCATCAGTGTTACGACAGTTTTTATAAAGTGCTTTTAATTATTTTTAGATCTTTTTATAGAACATTTTTAAATTTTTTAAGTTCGCCTGTGGCGAACAGGAGAACTAATTCTCCAAATCTTTCTGCGTTAAGCCGAACCGGACTTACTTCATCCAGCCCTTCAACTTCCATAGCGCTACCCGCCGTGGATGACTGGCTGGCTCCGGGGAAGCACTGTTCATGTGCCTAATATTTAATAACTCAATTTTCTTCTTCTTCTCCTTCTTCTTCTTGTTACATGATGCGGACGTCTCGGGTTCAAATCCTGATCCCCGCTCATTTTTTTATCACTTTTCGCGACAAAAATTAACAAAGATATAAAACAAAAATTGTAGCCTTCAGCCCAAATTTTAAAAAGAAAAAAAAAACTGACGTACCTCGACCCCAAACACAAGTAGATTCAGGCGCGTGCTGAGACGATTTTGGGCCCCGGTAAAACACCTTAGCAAGGGCTCAGGCAGAAATCTGAATTTTTTTTTATCTCTAAAATGAAAATTGGTGAGCGGGAGGGAGAAAATTTCAAAAGAAAAAACTCCTACCCTACAAAATAAAAATATTCAACAGGGAAGGCCCTTGATGAAGGGCCCCTTAACGAGGGCCCACCGGGAAACTCCCGGTAACCCGCCTGAGCAGATTATTATTATTTTTTAGAAATATGTTGGTTTTTTTCATCTACTTTCATAATTTGAGTTATTTAAATTTGAAAATAATAAACAAATTAAAAAAAAAACGCAGTTTAATTGAAGATAAAACTATTTTTCTTAATACCATTATAAAGTACATTAAAAATCTACATTAAAAAAATGCTTTCCTATGACTCAGTGCACTTCGACAATAGGCGATTGAAATTTCGAAATCTTTTTTTTATTTTTAGGCGTTTAAATAAATATTTTGCGCTAAAATTTGGCAGACAAGTTTAGTTTAATAAAGAGCATTGTTTCACCAACTTTCATTAAATTTGGTGCATCATTACTTTATATTTCTTAAATTATCCAAAAAAGGCAATTATTAGTGGCTTCTATTTTTTTTCAAATTAATTATCATTAATTATTTGTCATAGGACTAGTTTTCTTCAAAATTTTATTGCGAACAATTTAGTATTTTTATTTATGCGATGCGACCGGGGTAATAAGGAAAATAGCAGAAAATTTCAATGTTGAAACATAAATTGTTTTTAAATTTTATACGAAGCAATGGATCGATGTAACCAAAACTCCTCATTATACTTATCACATCAAAATAAATTAAAACTATAAAATTGCTGCAGCAAAACAATTAATTCCATTTATTTTTTTCATTTTGACTAATATAAAATATATTTTGAAAATGGTCATTGAAGCTATAACTGCTTGACCGTTAGTTAGTTGGTTATTGGAAACGACCATAAACGCGCATATAAAAGTAATATAAACTCATAAAATACATTTTGGGAATGATCGTCTAACTGTCTGACCATCCTTGGAAATGCTTTCAAACATGTTAAATACATAACTTTCTCCGTGTTTTATTTTAAGTTATGCAAGCCTGAAAATATTGTGATAACTGAAAACATTGTTTTTCATATTTTAATGTATTTTTGATAAATCACATTACCTGTCCAGCGTTACATTCAAATTTTAAACTCGCAGTCTCATGTCAGCGCCATATCTCAAGGCGTAGTATACAACATGCATAAAATCCAGAGAAGTGCGGAAGAAACTTTCCATATTTGATAAAAGTCTGTAAAAGGCCGGCCCGGTGGCGCAGTGCTTAGGATGTTAGGCTTGCGACCACGGAGTCCTGGGTTCGAATCCTGGATAGGATGTATAGTGGCGTTTTTCACGTGTTACCGAGATGGTAGCAGTGGGCTAGACTGCGGCTGTGTGAGAGACAACACGGTCTAGTCACTCTCCTCTCCTGAGTTCGAGTCTCAGCTGCGGCAGATGGCAATGTCGCAGGGAATGGGTGTTGTGATGTTGTCTATGTGTGAGTGTCTGTCCTGGTAGAGTGAAAGATCAGCCTTCGGCTGAACTCCGCCAGGACATTGATATAAATAAGGCTAATAAAAAAAAAAAAAGTCATGTATGCATTTCTTTGGTATCAAAATGAAGCTTACATCATCATGAATCAGATTTCACCATAAAATAGGCTATCAATATACCCAATGGAAAGTTAGAAGGAAAACTTCCTGGAAACTTTCGGAGTTTTCAAAACGGAAAGTTTCCAGGAAGTTTTTCTTCTAACTTTCCATTGGGTATATTGATGGGCTATATTATGGTGAAATCTCACTCGTGATGATGCAAGCTACATTGTGATACCAAATAAGTGCATACAATTATATTATTTACATGGCTTTTACAGACTTTTATCAAATATGGAAAGTTTCCTCGGCACATCTCTGAATTACAATTTTCTTAGGTTCAGTTATTAATTAATATTAACACATTGATTAATGATTAATCATTGAAACTAAGTAGTCGATCCAGTAAGTAGATCTGGGTCAGAATTGGATTACAAGATTTAACCCCGATTAGCAAGTGAAGTTAAATAAAAGCTTGTAATGTAATAAAATAGCACTAGCCTTCACACACATGTGATTTTCCTAATCGATATCCTGAATCACAACTGCAATTGTATCCTTTTTCCGTGTCGATACATTTTCCTGGTCCGCAAATATCTGGCCGTAAATCACATTCGTTTACGACTGTTATATGTCCTACTTGACCGCTATCGATCATGTGACCAGGGATATGCACGGTGACTCCACCAGTCGCAGGAGTTGGATGAGGACGTACTTGACAAAGTTGACGGTGATCATCTGAAATAAGGATCATTACGTTACGTTCTTGAAGTGAAATTTTTCCACTTACCTTCTCCAAATACTGGACATCGAATGCACTCGTCGCCCTCAAACATTGCCCATCCTTGGCCCATGTTAAGACCGCAGCAGCAATCTTTTTTGGATAAACGCATGTGCAGGCTGTTTCTGCAATATCCCTGCGGGGAGCGCTGCGTATAGCACAAACCTTGTCGTCCATCTGTAAAAAACAAGATACTACTTGTAATTTAAGTATATGTCAGACAGTTTAAATAGAAGTGGAGAAATTCCTATGAAACGATGCGTGTATGACAACGACTGACACCCACATCAATGAGACAGTACGCAAAGTCTACCTCATGTCCAGAAGTTTGTACCCTCTGACTAGGAGTAGCGGATAGAAATAATTAAAAACTGCTGTACACTATGGTGATCAGGCCAGCAATCACATACCCGGTGCCGGCATGGTGCGGCATATCGGCCACGACAATGCGCAAACTTAAAGTTCTAGAACACAAATGTATACACCTCGTTTCAGACTCTGATAGGTACACGTTCCTCAGAGATCTCTATGCACGTTACCATGACATAATCCCACTAGCGGACTACGTCCAGGAAATCTCCCAAATTGAGCGATAATCTGCTAACCCGCAACATAACCCAAATCAGACAGCATAATGCAATATCATTCAATCTGAGACAGCCCATATCATACCAGGCGTTGCCTATTTTCCGGCAACTCCTTTAGCCAAATCTTCCCCTACCATAAACCTTTATAAAACCCTTCTATCATCTTTCCTAAATTTTATTTTTAATCCTCACTTTCCTTTTCTGTATGTTCGCTTGTTGCTTCTGTTTTTTTATCTCATTTGTTCTTTTCGTCATTTTGTTAGTAAATTCTCTTTAGACCGAAAAAATTCTTGAAAATTATAATATTGTAAACGATACTCTTTTACTTACGATACTTCATAACAAATAGAAACAATAAGCTGAAACCGTGGATGACCCAAGGGATAATAAATTCCATCTTAAAACGTGATAAACTTAAGCGAAAACTTATGAAAGATAAGGGAAATAGACAACTAAAAGAATACTATAGTAATTATAGAAATACTGTAACAACGCTAATAAGAGCAACGAAAAATGATTACTACAAAGAAAAAATACAATCCTCTGGGAATAATTACAAAAAAATTTGGGACTGCATCAACGAAGTTTCAAATCACAAGATGAAATTCACTGATAGTATTGACAAGATCATTGATAACGATAAGGAAATTATCGATAAAAAGGAGATAGCTAACACTTTTAACAATTTTTTCATTGAAATCGGTGAAAAAATCGGAAAAGAAATCCCCGGCCAAATACAAAATCTGACAAGCAACGAAACCGTAAACGAAAACCTCAATTCAATGTTTTTAGAGGACGTACACGAGCATGAAATAGAGGAAATAATATCCAACTTGAAAAACAACGCCTCACCAGGGAAAGATGGTATAACAACAAAGATCTTAAAACTTATATCTAAACACATTAGTAAGCCCATTGCTTACGTCATTAATCTTATATTTAAAGACTCAATCGTTCCTAAAAGTTAAAAAGAAAGCTCGTTGCACCAATATATAAAAATGGCAATAAAAATGATATGACAAACTATCGTCCAATATCGCTAATAAATAATATTGCAAAATTTTTTGAAAAGTGTCTACATAACAGACTTCGGTCATTCCTAGACAAAAATAAGATAATATCAAAAAATCAATATGGTTTTCAAAAGCATATTGGTCCTGAGAAACCTCTTCAATTGTTAACAGATACTATTCTAACTAATTTCGAATCGAACAAAAAAGCTTTAGCCATATTTTTAGATCTACAAAAGGCTTTCGATACAGTATCCCATACTCATCTACTTAACAAATTGTACAAAATAGGCATCAGAGGAAAAGTACATAACTTATTCAAAGAATATCTATCTAATATACCACAGCAAGTTAAAATAGTTAACGCTTATAGTGCAACAAAAATAATAAAAACCTCAAGGAACTATCGTAGGTCCCAGCTTATTCCTTATATACATAAATAACCTCTTACAGAAAAACTACGGATGCAATATTATTTCATATGCAGATGATACGGTACTAATTTGTGCGAAGGAGACCTGGGAATCCACAAAGCAAAAAGCTACCGCTGCAATTAGCAAAGTAAAAACTTGGCTAGATAACAATCTCCTAAAACTAAATATTATAAAGACTAAGTTTATGCCCTTTTCCCCAACAAAATCTGGAATGACCCATGGGCTAGAGCCTATACTCATAAACGAATTGGTTAACAGTTGTATACATAATGCCGCTACCATAAAATATTTAGGACTGGTACTAGACCCACACTTGAAATGGGGAAATCATATCGAATACTTAAATGGAAGAATACGAAAACTGATCTATAAATTTTATAGACCAAAGGGTATACAATTTTTAATGTTATTATTAGTTTTTAAGTTCGCCTAAGACGAACAGGAGAGCTAATCTTCTCAACTAATTATTCGTTAAGCTGAACCGGACCTGCCTCGTCTATGCCTACATTCACCACGACGCTGCGCACCGTGGTTGTCTGGTTGGCTCCGGGCTCGGTTCCAGTAAGGCACGTATTGTAAACTTAAATTGAAAATAAATTTCTTTTGACTTGACGCATTTCGATAGTAAAGCAACGTTCATCGTGGATAGTACTTGGATGGGTGACCGTTCGGGGAACTACAGCGCCCCCTCGCAAATTCTTCCAATGTACATCAGTGAACATGCAGAAGCTGTGCAATCTTAGGTGAGGATTGCGTAGTTGATATACCATCCTTTGGAGATTGGAGAGGACGTTAAGCAGCCAGTCTCCTGTCAATTAAAGCCAGGTTAGGTTAGATAAAAACAGGTACTTTTCTAAAGAGATTCGGCAACGAGTGACCGTAAAATAAGATGAAAGAGTGACTCCAAAAACAGTGGTTTTTTAGCCCGTTTGGAGGTCCGCAAATTTTTGAATGATTTGTAGACTTAATGATACCTTAATCGTAAAAAAATTTTGAGTTGAGCATAAGAAAGGTTTCAAAGATATAGAGGGTCAAAGTGATCAATATCGAGTCACATAGCACAGTAAGTGAAGATAATAATTCAATGAAAAATATCAATTTCTTTATAAAATTCCTTGTTCTTTTCTATTTTTTTTTTGTTTTTCTTTAACTACCTCTCGTCGATTTTTATATTTGAAAGCGATAAACTCAAAAACTACTCAAATGATTCGATGCAGTTATAACCATTATTTAAGGGAGCTCTTGGAGACGGTTATAAGCAATTTATTACGTTCATATTTTCAATTGCAGCTAAGTAATTAGCAAAATTAGGTAAATAAGATGTACATAGTCTATGCACAGTATCATGAAATACATGTGCCAAATCCCTATATATGTAATATGTCACTGACCATATAGAAACAATAACTCAAAATACAAAAAAAATTAAAAACCTCTTTGTAGATTAGTATCGTGACGCAGTAAAGGGGCTCATTATTATTATTACTATTATTATTATTATTATTATTATTATTATTATTATTATTATTATATATTATTATCATTATTATTATCCTTATTATGTTTTACAATAATAATTACAACCAAATCTAATCTATTGACCTTCTATATCTCTGAAACCTTTCTTATGCTCAACCTCATATTTTTGTGTGATTAATATCTTATCATAAGGTATCATTTGGACCACAAATCAACCAAAATTTGCGGACCCCCAAACGGGCTATTTTTCTCCTGTTATTGTAAACTCCATAAATCCGCAAGGACATAACAAAAAAAAGGAATCCGCTAAAATGTTTTGGTATTTTTTATTAGGGGACAACTACCCCCTATTAATGGGGTAAAACCCACTAAATAAGGTGAAAACAAATAATGTTGATATAATTATTTGAAAGTTAATTTTAATAAAAGTAAAATGTAACGGAGTAAGATGCTACATTATTAAACAAAGCATATTTTTAACCCAAAGAGAATCAATACTTACAAAAACGACCCTCAAGTGGGGGATGCTAATAACTTAGAACATAAAATATACGTATAAGTACTTCAAAATATTATTCACCATTGCTAAAAAGTTTGTTTCATCTAGACCCACTCACATTATTTCATCCCCTATAAATTGTAAAGCACTCACTTGGGTATTGGGGTATTTTTGTACTTACTGGGTCCCTATGGATTGAAATAATGTCAGTGGGTCTAGATAAAACAACTTCTTCATTTTAGTAATATCTAATAACAAGTTAAAGAATATATACGTATATTTCTTGTATTAAGCAATTTTCAGCACCAACTTAGGGTACTTTTTCTACCTATTGGTTCTCTGTGATGGGATTGCTGCGGTTAATAATGTAGTATATTACTCCTTTACATTTTATTTTAACTAAAATTATCTTTCAAATTACGAGGCATTAATTTAGGCTAAGGTGGAATACAGTGGTGTGCAAAGGAAGTAATAAGACAAAGGAACTGTCAACCAGTCGATTGCAGGTCGATGCACGACTAGTATGGAATTGCTTGAATGTTCTTAAGGACCTAAGAAGTCAGGAAAAGTTACCGTGGCTACACACTGGCTAGAGAAGTCACGTCTAAGGCCTTAGTAGGATTCGAAATCTTCTGCGGTGTGGCTAAGGCAAAGCCATGCATACAAGAATCCATTAATAAATGGTTACAAACCGGCCAAAGGATTCATTACAGAACGATCGACATTTAACCATTATCTCAAAATAGAAAGACCATAAAGGTAATCGTGGGTTTTCTAACTGGATACTGGATACTGTCAGTTTAATAGACAGTCTAATGCATTTGGAAACATGCAGATATGAATGTCTAGATAGAGTGCTGGCGAGGAAAAAACCAAAGGCTGACAACGATACTAAGGAGCCCTTTTCAAGGTTGTGGAGTCTGATATAAAGGACAAACTGAATATAGAGCTTTAAGGAGAACTGGAACAGGGCAGCCACAATAAATCCACATTGGGCATTTTTGCTTGGTAAAGCCTTATGTTGACTGGAATATTATGCGTTTCTACAGTACAAACGATACGGAACGGACCTACAGCTTCAAATTTAACTTATGATGCGTAGGAACTTTGAAAGTATATTTTTGTATGTATGTATACTTACCAATGCAATACGTTTTGTCCTGACTTTGGATAAATCCGGGGTTACAAAGACAGTAGAAGCCTCCATTTGTATTTACGCAACGTCCATCTTCGCAAATGCCTTCATCTTCACATTCGTCCCTGTCATCGCAAGTATTTGTTGCTGGGTTTCTAGCTTGTCCTGGTGGACATTCACAAGTAAAGGAACCCACTGAGTTTATGCAACTGCCACCAGAACACAGATGTGGAATTGCTTCACATTCGTTAATATCTAGAAAAAAATGATTTACAAAAAATTAAAATGATAATAATAATAACAAATCTGTACTTATGCCCGTGAAAAAAACAGAAATAAAGAAAATAATCTTTGGCATCTATTATCTTAATGTTCTTACCGACACATTCCTCAGTTTTCAAATTTTTCAAAAATCCAATGTCACACTCCAATCTAGAAGGACAATGCTCACAAGGATGCCCCCAAGCTTTACCAACAGTAGCGCAGCACAAGGTCTTAGTACAAACTACTCCATCCAGTTGGTTTACACATAAAGCTCCACGATGGCCGGTGTAACAGGGACCAGTCCTGTAATCTAAAGTCATGTATTAAATATCTAAAAAAGTATGGCAAGTAACTGTTGTTAGTAAATACGTATACTATAGAATTACCTGTTTCACAGTGGTTTCCAGAGAATCCGTATACACAGGCGCATCTGTCGGGCCCAATACATCGGCCTCCATTTTTACAAGGATCCAAGCATATGGCTATAATAAGGTGTTTGTTGAATGTAGGAAATAGTTTTGATCATTATGTTTCTTGACGTGATTCAAAGCGAGATATTAGTGTGTAAATTTACTTCAGAAACAAAATCCTGTTGGCCTTATATTTCTTGACAAAAACAGTGAATGGTAGCTATATGTATTATTACTTGCGCAAATACTTTTGTACTCAATTTTGTTTCCAAAATAGAGTTCCAAAGTTCTACAGTACGTAGTATCGTTGAGTGAAAAGTTTACCTTCAATCAACGGTAGTATTCATCAAATTAGGTCAAAACAGCTAGCGTAAAACGTATTCCTAAGAAGTTGCAGGCCTTTAAAGGGATTCATATGAAATTTGCGGTTTGCTATTATTTGAAGAACGATAAAAGTTAAATAGATCGAGTCCCGCTGCACAGTAGCACGAATCGTGATTTTTTCGTTCAAAATTATCTAGGACATTTGTTTCGCAACCGATTGGGATATATATATTTTTAAAATACTTGTTATTTAATTTCCAAAAAACGTAAGAGAGCCGATTTCAGCACAAACTTTAACAAAAACGTTTTATTTTTCATAATTTTTTAGCGCTTTATAGCCGCCGTTGATTCCGCCATCTTGCAGGTTGGTTTATGACAATTTGGATATCAGATTCGTAATCAGCGACCTCAAAACCCCCAAGTAATAAGAGTTATGTAAATTGGATAAGAAAAAAGTTTTTATTTGTAAGTTTAATTAAGATTTAAATAAAAAAATTGCCATTTTGGCTAAGTTCAATAATTTTGGTTAGCATAATTAAAAAATCGGCTCTCTTACGTTTTTGTAAATTAAGTAACGAGTATTTAAAAAAAAAGTATCCAAATCGGTTGCGAAACAAGTGCTCTAGATAATTTTGAACGAAAAAATCACGATTCGTGCTAAACGGACAAATCCCGATGTGGTCCCGGATCCGCTTGCCGGACAAGCAGATTTACGCACGACCCAGACCAATCCGAGTTATTTCACTTGTGTGTGGGCAAGTGTTTATTTGTTTTTGCCGATTGCATTATTTTTAAATGCCTCGTGGCAGTCGTGGCCTATTAAAAGGGTCTTTTGAAGATATTCTTCCAAGTAATTGGTAGGATATATAACGCAACTGTATTTTAAAACTTTTGCCAAATGCCAAAAATCTTAATGTTGCCACTAGAAGTATTGCTCTGCATCCCTCATGAAAGTATTTTGCCTTTTAATGAGAAATATTGCTAAATTTAACAATTCTTCAAATGTAATATAATCAATTCGAAGATAATCTACAAAATCGGTCAATACGTACGTTGTTGAGCGTAGTTGCTATAATGAAACGATATTACTCGGACCGTCTGTGTAGTGTGTTGCAAATAAAAAACCGCTGCCCAAGGAATCACTACTTCCACATCCAGATTCTCTATCCAAGTCACTCACAACGAAAAAACTTTGTATGTGAAAATAATTGTTTATGGAACTTTAATAATATAATATTTGAAATCTTCTACCCCAAAAACCCATAAAACGATACCCCACATCGGTAGTGGGGTGGGGGTGGTGATAGGGGCGTGGTAGTGAAGGGTGGATGAAGTAAAAAAATATTTTGAGGTTTCTGGTTCCTGTTCATACACTAAATGACAATTTTTTTCATCCCCTTTGATAAGGAGGTGGGGGTGGTAATGGGGGTGGCTAATGCCAAATTTTTTTTTTGAGACCTTAGCTTCTCTTGTATATACTAAATACCAATTTCGTGGACTCTTACCTGCTTGATTTACCCATTTACACCAAATTTACCCCAATTTACACCCCAACCCTTCGACGGAACAAGATGAAAATATAATCTAGTTCTAGATCTCGTTAAAGTACATATGTGTACCAAATTTCAAGTCAATATCTCAAACGGTTCCAGAGTAAACGTGCGCACAAAAAAAAGTTACAGACAGGCAGACAGACCGACAGACAGACCGACAGACAGACAGACAGACCGACAGACAGACAGACCGACAGACAGACAGACCGACAGACAGACAGACCGACAGACAGACAGAATTTTTTTTTCGTTCAAACTTAAAATCTCGACGTTTCATGACATTTTAAGCCTATTTGGACAATAAAAATTTTTTAAAATTTTTTTGTCGTTACTATACTTCCACTGGACGTGGAAGTAAATAAAAAATCGGTCCGCGTCAGGTCGCAGTTGCGGTCGGGTCCGGGTTTGTCTAGTGAATGACCCGCTTTTAGGCATTTACTTAGTTTTTCATTCTCAATAAGATACGCTAGATAATTTTTGGTTATTCAAATAATGGTTGTGTCTTTTAGGTGGAGGGCAAGGGTGTTCCACACTGTAACTTTCTTTTGTTTCACTTTAGAATTTTTTAGAAGGTAAACTTTTTGGGCATTTTTAATTAAAAAATACCACTTTGTTTAAATCAATATTGGCAACCATTTTAAAATAAAATGACTTTGAAAATATCCAGATTTCATCTGTTTTCAATTTAAACTATTATAATTTTGAAATGAAAAACCGCTGCCCAAGGAATCACTACTTCCACATCCAATTCTCTATCCAAGTCACTCACAACGAAAAAACTTTGTATGTGGAAATAATTGTTTATGGAACTTTAATAATATAGTATTTGAAATCCTCTACCCCAAAAACCCATAAAACGATACCCCACATCGGTAGTGGGGTGGGGGTTGGGATAGGGGGGTGGTAGTGGGGGTGGATGAAGTAAAAAAATGTTTTGAGGTTTCTGGTTCTTGTACATACACTAAATCATAATTTTTTTTCATCCCCTTTAATAAGGGGGTGGGGGTTGGTAATGGGGGGTGGCTAATGCCAAAAATTTTTTGAGACCTTAGCTTTTCTTGTATATACTAAATACCAATTTTATGGACTCTTACCTGCTTGATTTACCCATTTACCCCAAACTTACCCCAATTTACCCCCCAACCCTTCGGCGGAACAAGATGAAAATATAATCTAGTTCTAGATCTCGTTAAAGTACATATGTGTACCAAATTTCAAGTCAATATCTCAAACTGTTCCAGAGTAAACGTGCGCACAAAAAAAAGTTACAGACAGACCGACAGACAGACAGACAGACAGACAGAATTTTTTTTTTTCGCTCCAACTAGACGTTTCATGACATTTTAAGCCCATTTAAACAATAAAAATTTTTAAAAATTTTTTTGTCGTTACTATACTTCCACTGGATGTGGAAGTAAAATTATCAAAATATTAAAATTACGGATATTTATGGCCGTCCATCTGGAAATGCACCTTGAGCAAGGCGTCTGTACTCGGCAGCAGGCCCGCGCCTAGCGGGCTTGCGATGCGTGCAGCGCACGCGGGCGCATGCTTCTGGGGGCGCAAAATTACTTTCTCTCTCCCCGCTTATCAAAAAAAAAAATTTTGGGGCGAAAAAAAATTTTTTTCGGATTTCTCCCCCTTGCTCATCAAAAAATTTTGGGACGAAAAAAAATTTTTCTTCGGATTCCCCCCCCTGCTCATCAATTTCAATTTTCGAGGAAAAATATTTTGTTATTTTCGGCACGCGGCTGTGTTACCCCCCCCCCAAGCTCAAGGTCCAGATCCGCCCTTGATAGTGTAAGGGGCGCCGAATGAAGACTTGCACACGGGCGCGCACATCCTTAGGCGCGGGCCTGCTCGGCAGCCTATCCGAACCGAAGATGCCGTGTCGAAAAGTTTTTCAAAACATTCATCGATGCTAAAGAGAGAGTGGCTATTTGATGGCGAGGGGAGAAGATCGTGGTAAAGTCAGATTTGTAAGAACATCGACGCACAGTACCCTCAAAGTGATTTTTTTTAAATTAATGCTTAAGCAGTCGGAATAATTTTTTTTAAATCTTCGTTTTTTGATTGCCTATAGATCAAAATGAATTAACATACTTTAACTTTCTGTAAACCACTGCAAAGTATTAACAATCTTTTAATACGAAATGCAAAAAACAAATACAATTAAATTACCGGAATTACATATGGATAATACAGGCACACAAAAAAATAAAGGTCATGTACTTTTTTACCGACTGTCAGATCCAATCCATATATATTTTGGGGCGCTGAAACCGAATCCGAGGACAGAATTGTCATATGTTATCAATATTTTCATGTAATCTCCAAAAACAGCTTAGAACAAGCCTGCAACCGGGTAAAAAGTAAATTGACAGATTAAAGGAGTTAATCCATGTTTTTGTACGTATTAAGGGGCGCCGAAACCGAATCCGAGGTCAGAATTTTCTTATCATGTCATGATTTTGACATAACCTCAGAAAAATCTCAAAAAGGGACAAAATGCATGTATAGGCAAAATAAAAAAATTTAAATGAGCAAGTCATCATACCAGCACGTATTTTTGGTCATTAAAATTAATGACCAGAATGAAATTCACACGTTAAAACGTTTACATTTAAAAAAAAAACCGTAAATACTAATCCAAATTACGTTTATAAGATAAAAAAAGATCGAGAAAACCTAGACTTTGACTGAAAATTCGTAAAAAATCGCTCTTTATATATTCCTGTGATATCGTACTCGTTTTGACTCAAAACACCTATGCAGTAGGTTTCTCTTCCTTTTCTTGCCACTGTCTGGCAAATCTTTTAAGCATACAGCAGTAATCGGCCATCATATTTACGTCCCATTTTCCTTGGTAGCGACGCTCTATCTCTCTTATATCTTGGTGGAACCCTTCACCTTGCTCTTCGCTATAATTTCCGAGATTCTCTGGGAAGTAATCAGCATGAGAATCTAGGAAATGCAATTTTAAATTTATTAAACATTCCATTTCTGCTACTACACGTTTATAGTTATCACTTTTTACATTTCCCAAAAAATTCTCCTCGACGTTTTTGAAACTAACCCATGCAGATTTTCGACGTCATTCATCTTGGTAACAAATACAGGGTGACATTCGCGAACCGGATGTTTTTGAAACGCATAGTACGGAGCTTAGCGCGGTTAGAGGAGGGCAAATGCGATGTTACTACCTTTGTAATGTTATGCCATTTCAGTAGCTACTAACAGCCACATGAATGTATTGGACGATTTTGAAATAAGTGTTACACAAAGAATTTGCAAAATAATAATAATGAAGCATACACAATGCCATTTACGATGTGTATCAAGTATGGAAGATAATGGCATCGAGATGGTGTCCGTCGCGTTGGATGCAGTTTTCGACCCTCTTCATGAAATCGTCCATAACACGCTCCAACATCGCTTCATCAATAGTCATAATTTCCTGACGAATGGCATTCTTCAAGTCACCCAAATTACGGGGCTTGTGAGCATATACACGACTCTTCAAATACCCCCATAGAAAAAAATCACAAATTGACAGGTCTGGAGACATTGGGGGGGGCACATCTCCAAAACTTGAAATGAGTTTTCCTGGGAACATGTTGCGGACAACATTCATTGATGCGTAGGCAGTATGTGCCGTGGCACCATCTTGCTGAAACCACACATTCCTTGGATTTATCCGTTTTCTGAGTAGTTCTGCCATAAAAAAAATTTGGATCACCTGAACGTAGCGGTTAGAATTAACGGTGACGGTACGCCTGGCTTCTTTAAAAAAATAGGGACTAATAATGCAAGTAGAGTGAATGGCACACCACACTGTGACTTTTTCAGAATGAAGAGGTCGTGGATTTTCAGTACCTGAAGTACCTGAAGTTCTGTTTATTAACTGCTCCATTTAAATGAAAATGACCTTCGTCGCTCATTAGAAGCTTATCTTCCAAAATCACTTCTATTCCAAAATCACTTCTATTCCAAAATCACTTCTGTTCTCGTAGCGAAATCCTCACGAGTTTCAAAATCTCTTTCCTTTAATTTCTGAACAATATGTAGTAGGGGTGGAATTAAAAAAAAATTAATTTCTACCAAAAATCTTAAATTTTTATTTAGAGTACATATTGATCATTGTTATGAAACATTTTTCGTATGGCTGTTAGTAGCTACTAAAATGGCATAACATTACAAAGGTAGTAACATCGCATTTGCCCTCCTCTAACCGCGCTAAGCTCCGTAATATGCGTTAAAAAACATCCGGTTCCCAATTGTCACCCTGTACTTCATCCCTTAGCATAGTCCGAATATTGACAACATGTGATAATTCTGATCTCGGATTCGGTTTGAGCGTTGATTTTTCACTCAACGGTTTGAGCAAACCAAAATATGTATAAAACATGGGCCAACTCGTTTAATCTATCAATTTACTTTTTACCCGGTTTCACGCAGACTTGTTCTAAGCTGTTTTTTGAGCTTACATGAAAATATTGATGGCATGTGATAATTCTGGCCTCGGATTCGGTTTCAGCGACTCAAAATAGTTATAAAAACAAGGGTCAACACTTTTAATCTCTCAATTAACTTTTTACTCAGTTCCAGGTTTAGGTTACTCTGAAGGAGCGGGCGATTGGCCTTCCCCCACTGCGACCTATAACGTCTATTGTAGTACTCCTTTTTGTGTGCCTCAAGGCTCCCCATCCAAACATGGTCTTCCTAGACTTCGAGTCTGTTGATAAGGGCCCCCAGGCACGGTTATCAGCCTCTGTCTTTCTCTCGCCAGACTTGTTCTTAGTTGTTTATTGAGCTTATATGAAAATATTGACGATATGTGACAATTCTGGCTTCGGATTCGGTTTCAGCGCCCCAAAATACATATAAGACCATGGGTTAACTCGTTTAATCTGTCAATTTAATTTTTACCCGGTTTAAAGCTTGTTCTAAGCTGTTTTTGAGCTTACATGAAAATATTGACGACATCTGAAAATCCTGACCTCGGATTCGGTTTCAGGTGTCCAAAATATGTGTAAAAACATAGGTCAACTCGTTTAATCTTTCAATTTACTTTTTACCCGGTTTCAAGCTTATTCTAAGCTGTTTTTTGAGCTTACATGAAAATGTTGATGACATGTGACAATTCTGACCTCGAATTCGGTTTCAGCGCCCCAAAATGGTACATGGTAAAAAAGTACATGACCTTTATTTTTTTTGTGTGTGTCTGTGTAATTAGGACATAACATTTCATGTGCCCAAAAAACAATAAAATTGTGTTGCGAACACTAAACGTGCATAAAGCGAGTCAAACGAGATACATTTTTGTTTATTTTATTCATTATGACATTCGCCTATGGCTCATGTCATAATTCTCATGTTCGTGTCTTATCATTAAATGATCGTTGGATAATATACTATTATTTATCTATTTTTATAAGCACTATTATTATATAAAATGTCAACTAAAAAAAAGGGGAAAGAATCTAACTTTTTATTATTAATGAAGCAATAAAAATAAAATGTGTATTAGCGAGGAAAAAGATATTTATTCACCAAGAACTGAGAGTACGAAAAAATGTACTTATTATTGTTATTATTTTAAAGGAGCCGTCACCAGGTATTATAATAATCTACAACGATCGGCTCCTACGAAACACAAGGTCAAATGAGAAAAAAACGGGTTTTTAGAAAAAAATCGGCATCTTAAAAAAATAAAAGTTTTTTCCCCATAAACCAGTGACTAAAAAAGATTGTATCAAAATAATATTAATTTTTGTGAAATCTTGGTAGTGAGAAAATTTGGTTAAAAAAACTCGCATTTCTCTTACACCCTGTAGATAGTAATGTGCTTCAAATTAAAAGAATCAGGCAGAACTCGCTACTTCACAAGTAAATTATCTCTTAAATCCTGAAGAACGCATATTGATATCTATTCCCTTTCTCAAAAAATGAGGATTTAAATTCAACCTAAAAAATTCCTTGGTTCATTTAAATTGACCAGCAGTTTATTTACTTAAGTTAACAAATAAAATCTTTCTTAAAGAAATATCCTGGAACAATGTTTGAAATAACGACGACAGTATTTTTGTTATGTATTGTAATCCACTTTGAGTCACGTCAGGAGGTAGTGGCGCTCTATAGCTGTGCCACACATTCTTAATTTATATCAAGTAATCAATTTTGTGGTTCAGCTATCGATAAAAATAAAGGTGATTACGTTCTGTGCAAAATTCTCCTGTGTATCCCGCTGCGCAAACACATTTTCCTTCTACGCAGGAGCCGCCATTCATACAGATAGCTCGACAGGATCGTCCATCGCTTCCTAAAAAATGATTACAGTTCAGCAGAAATATTAATTAATTATAACAGATTGATTTTATTATAAGTCCGATAATCAATGTTTCATAATTTTCTTTATTTGAAATAATGAATTTTGGCGGTAGGTTCAATGTTATAATTCAAAAATTAACATTAACAACATTAACAACATTAACAGAATAATAGAGGAATTAATTTTGAATTAAAGACAGGAAGTTAAATGCCCATCCTAGAAAACTGTATTCATTAACGTACTGCGATTGCATTACACTCATCCGACGGAATAGAATCAACTACATATTAGATTTATTTAACTTCCAGTCCAAATTAAACTAGAAAACAATGATGGACTACATTTCCCTAGATCTTATTCTAATAAGAACGAAAAATACAGTGGATAAGAAACATAGCTGAAGAGAAGTGTCAGAATGATGCATTAATTTTACATCAAGTCTTATGATGACTTGATGTATAAAAAAATATTTTCATTGGCCACAAAATCAGAAAAGCGAAAATAGTACTAATACAGGATGTGCAGTAACTGTCCTGCCAAACGAAAACTTCAAATTCTATAGATGTTTGTTTTATGTCAATTCGACATAAATTGCCATATCCAAAATTACTCCCTAATAGTGGAGTCAAATTAGGACTAAAAAATTCGCAATGGTCAGGGCAGTTTTTTTGTTTTAACGTGTTCAGGGATCAACTTAAGTTCACAGTTCAGTTTTGCAGTTTCTGCGAGGTCGGCTTATTGTTTACTAGCTGATGTCCGCGACTTCGTTCGCCTGAAATTTCAACCCCCCCCTTTTTTACCCTCTTGGGTGTCGTATTTCGAAAAATCCCTTCTTAATGGTTGCCTACGCCATTCGAGGAACCTGTATGCAAAGTTTCTAGACCCCAGCGGATTGAGCTGTGCGTTGATAGATCAGTGAGTCAGTCAGGGTATTCTTTTATATAGATAGATTTAAACAATTTAATTTTTTAGACCATGTTTTCCGTCGGTTTTCTTTAAATATCTCGAAATCTATAAGTCCTATGGAAAACAACAAAAATAAAGAAAATGTTCGTTATTAGCTGTACAATAAAAGTACATAAACTATAATTTATTCCAATTCTTATTATTATTTAGAAGAAATTGAATACTACAAAATTATGCGTTTCTAAACAAATCACTGGTAGTTCAAAAATAATGGATAATATTCAATGAAATTTTTGAAAAATATAGCTCTTATAAAGTTTAATCACCACTTAATATTTCAAATCAAAATGATTATTAAAACGGCTCAAATATACAGTTGTTGCTAAAAGCTTGCACCCTTGTGAAATCCTGCCATCAAAACCAAGAAATGTGTACGATGGCTCAAATTGTAGCTTTTTATAAGTAATTTAAGATTACGGAGAGAGATTTTTTTTTTTTTAAATTTGAACACTTTATTGCAGTTATTTATAGTTTTCGAAAATTCAAATAACTCTCTGTTTTTTTATGAAAACAAAAACGGTAAAGGAGTAATGAAAATACATTAAAAAAGCCAACTTTTGAAAAAAAAAAAAATGAATGCTCTACTTGCATTTGGAGCTAAGATACGTTAGTTTTTACGTTTAGGTCACTTATAAATAAACAAATCTATAATTCTTTTTGTAATTTGGGCTGATAATTGTCCAATGTCTATTATTTTGTCTCTGTTACTTGAAAATAATCCAAAGCTACAATTGTTAAAAGATACTGTATAGACTCCCGAAAGTGGGGTCTTCAGCATTTTGTTAGAGATGCGAAAATCACCAAATATGTCTAAATGTTATATTATGTTTTTACAAACCAGACTTTAGTCGCTAGATAGCCCAGTCAGTAAGGCGACTAGCATTTTTTATTGAAGATGCGGACGTCTCGGGTTCAAATCCTGCTCGAGAAATATTTTTTTATTGTATCAGTAGTATTAAAAGTTTTACAAAGCCTGTATAGATTAACATGTTCAAGTTAGGTTGGTTTTCCATTTTCGTGACAAAAATTAAAAAAGCTTTAAAAAAATTGAAAATATACATTATATGTTCTCAAAGCCCCTTTATTCGATGTTATTTTAACAACTGTAGCTTTGGATTATCTTCAAATAGCAGAAATAAAATAATAAGCATTGGTGAATAACCAGCTCAAATTTCAAGAAGAAATACAAATTTGTTTATTTATAAGTGACCGAAACGTAAAAACTAACGTATCGCAGCTCCAAATGCAAGTAGAGCATTAACTTTTCTTTTTCAAAAGTTGGCTTTTTTAATTTATAGTCCATACGAAACTTGCAAAAAAAGTCTAAAACCCCAAAAGTGCAAGGGTAGCGACAAAATATGTCTACTCCCCCATTTTCGAGGACGGCCAACACGATGGTAATACTCGTGCGGTCCCTACCCCTCTCTAACTACCCCTAAACGCATCTTCCATTTTTTTTGTTAGACATGCGAGGATTTGTTGGATCGTTTTTTTTTGAGGAAACTCAATATGTCCTGTAAAATTTCGCAATCAGACATCCTAACGACTTTCGGGGGTTGAAACCACCCCCTCCCTGGAACATGCAAAAAAAACATCCAAACGTGGTGAAAATTGTTTTCTACACGTTTTCAAGGGCAGGGAACACGATGCTGATATTATTTAGCTTCCCATTCCTAAATAGGGGTAGTTGGTTAGTGGTGGGAGGCCAAATGATATCAGCATCGTGTTCCCCGCCTTTAAAAACATGTAAAAAATAATTTTTGGCACGTTTGGATGTTTTTTGCATACTCCGGTATTGAGGGAGGGGGTGGTTTCAACCCCCGGGGGGTCGTTAGAATGTCTGGTTGCGAAACTTTACAGGACATATTGAGTTTCCTCAAAAAAAAAGTCGATCCAACAAGTCCTCGCATGCCTAACAACGAAAAATGGAAGAAAAGGGGTGGGTTTCTGCGTTTAGGGGTAGTTCGAGAGAGGTAGGGACCGCGCGAGTATCACCATCATGTTGGCCGTCCTGGAAAACGGGGGAAGTAGACATATTTTGTCGCTACCCTTGCATTTTGCAACTTTCGCATGGGCTATTACTTTCATAACTCGTTTACCGTTTTCGATATCATAAAAAAATCAGAAAGTTACTTGAATTTGTTTATAACTAAAATTTCGAAAACTATAAACAACTGCAATAAGAGTTTAAATTTTTTAAAACGCATAATTTTGCAATGTTCAATTTTTTTAAAATAATAATAACAATTGGAATTAATTATAGTTTACGTACTTTTATTGCACAGCTCAAAAAGAAAATTTTCCTTCTTTTTATTGTTGTCCATAGGACTTATAGATTTCGAAATATCCAAAGAAGACCGATGCAAAACGCGGTCTAAAAAATTAAATGGTTTAAATAAACAATACGCCGACCTCGCAGAAACTGCAAAATTGAGCTGTGAACTTAAGTTGACCCCCTGAACTGAACACGTTAAAACAAAAAAACTGCCCTGATCAGACAATTCATGTTAAAATCCTAATTTCACTTCACTATAACGGAACTTTGAAGTTGGCACCTTGTCATCATTATTTTTTCAAAGATTGATTTTGAATAAGGTGATTTACTTTGAATCGACATAAAAATACAAAATCTAAGATTTTCGTTTGATAGGACAGTTTCTGGACGCCCTGTATAAATCAATTACCTAGATGCATCAACCAAGAGTATTGTTAAAAATAAATACACAAATTTTGGAAGATACTGTAACCTCTCAAAAATGCTAACTAAAATCAGTAGGTATCAAATCATTACATAAATATCTCCATATACGAAATGACTACAGAGAACCACAAAATATTTTTGCGGGTTACGCCGAACCAGGCCCAGTGTTTTTGGGGTCGCTGAAACTGAATCTGAAACTCATTTTGCTCCATCACGTCAGGATTTTTTTTAAATTAAAAATAATTTTTTTTTAACAGGCTTCATATTACGAGAATATTCAAAGATTTGCTGGAGTCGCCTGTAATATCAATTAATTCATATACATTACTACTTAATATCGATTGAAATCGGTGCAAAAATACCTAATTTCAATACTGTTTTTTATAGTTCATGCAAAAAAATAAAACCTTCATTAAAATTTTCACTTACGAAACTGGCATTATACAGGAGCAATACTTACACCGAATGCAGCAGACAGGCAGGACCAGGTCAATACAGTAGACAGCGAGAGCTCTAGTTGAGGCTTCTGGACATATTTTGTCTCGGATTGTATGGTTCATAGCTTTTTTCGAAAGAAACGGGACTTGTCTATTGTTCGGGGATGGCAAGTTGTTGGATTTTTATGGATGTGGACTCACTATTGGATAAAAACAGACCATCGGCCTGTCTGCGGCTTAAGGATGTCAGATTATTCAGGTTTTCGAGAGTTATTCATGGCTGTACCGGTTACGAACAGGCCTTTGGCCTGTCTGTGGTTCAAAGATGTCGAGTTATTGGGGTTTATGAGCGTTGGCTCACTTCATTCGATAAAAACAGGCCGTCGGTTTGCCTGCAGTTTAAGGATGTTGCGCTATTATGGATTTTAGAGGTTAATTCATGACTTGTCTGGTAGAAAGCAGGCCCTTGGCCTGTCTGTGGTTTCAACATGTTAAATTATTGGTGGGCTTACGGCCTATTCGATAAAAACAAGCCTTTGACACCTCGCAAAAATATTATACTTTCCACTAATAGGTAGACGGATAAAATTTCTTACTTTTTAGAGATATTTTTTGAAGATTTTTTTGAAGGCGGTTCGATTTAAAAAAAAAAAAAATTCAACCTTTTTAGTAGCTTCTTTTATTTATTTAACTTTTACATAATCTAGGAAACTATTGTGAAATTCTCTTTATGTTGGGCACCAGGTGAATATTATATTCTAGGAGCTAGTGTCGAAAAGTGAAAAATTTATCAAATCATTAACCCAAGTGGTTTGATGATAATAATCGTTCAAACAAGCAAACTTGTCTCTTGTGAATATGGGCCTTACGGGCCGGCAATTTATATCGCGGGCCTGTGAAAAATTGAACGTATTTCATCGTAATTAAACCACTAGGTTCTTCGGTTTGATTGTAGCTGTAGGTGAAAGGATTGCATTGATACAGTCGGTGAGAGTTTTCTCATTGAATGTTGCGGTGCGCGCACTCAGAAAAAAAAACCGAATCGCATTGTAATCAAATCGGCCAAAGTTTGTGGCAAATGTTTCCAGTTGTCCAAAAAATGAAAGAAATACAATTGGCGGGAATTTTGAAAGAGGGGAGGAAGACATATTGGGGCAATTATGAGCATAAAATCCAGGTTTACACTGTAAATGTCGTCAAACAAGGAATTCAAGCTAAAAACTATCGCCTAAATTTTTACATACTCCAAACACCTTATAAAACATTATATTATCATCGGCGAGAATTTTTATTAAAATCAACCCCCCCAAAATTACCCCATTGCTCGAAATTGTTAAAGACGGCAATATAGTTAACGTTATTACGATTTACCCCCAATGGGGAAGTTTTGATTTTAATAAAAATTCTCGCCGATGATAATATAATGTTTTATAGGGTGTTTGGAGTATGTAAAAATTTAGGCGATAGTTTTTAGCTTGAATTCCTTGTTTGACGACATTTACAGTGTAAACATGGATTTTATGCTCATAATTGCCCCAATAACTATTACTCCCCTCTTTCAAAATTTCCGCCAATTGTATTTCTTTCATTTTTTGGACAATTGAAAACATTTGCCACAAACTTTGGCCGGTTTGATTACAATGCGATTCGGCTTTTTTTTTCTGAGTGCGCGCACCGCAATGCTCAATGAGAAAACTCTCGTCTACTGTATCAATGAAATCCTTTTACGTACAACTACAGTCAAACCGAAGAACCTAGTGGTTTGATTACGATGAAATACGTTCAGTTTTTTAGAGGCCCGTAATATAAATTGCCGGCCCTTAAGGCCCACATTCACAAGAGACAAGTTTGCTTGTTTGGACGAATACTATCATCAAACCACTTCGGTTAGTGGTTTGATAAATTTTTCACTGTTCGACACTAGCTCCTAAAATATTACTACAAAAATAATAATACTCTATTTGTGAATCAATTGATATTACCGGCGACTCCGCCAAATCTTTGAATATTCTCGTAATATGTCGGTTAAAAAAATGTTCTTAATTTAAAAAAAAAATCCTGACGTGATGGGGCAAAATAAGTTTTAGATTCGGTTTCAGCGATCTCAAAAACATAGGTTACACTAGGTCTGGTCCGGCGCAACTCACAAAAATATTTTGTGGTCCTGTGCTATCAGAAGAAATACGACAAAAAAATTAAATTGGGACTTTTGAATCTGGCATAAAGGATCCAAATTGCTAAAATCTAACTTTAGCGAGTAAGAAAGTAAAACTTAAAAAATTGTAGGTATACAAAACTTCACGCAACTGTAACAAAGTATACAAGCCCACAAGTATAACAAATGAAACATATATTTAAGAAGGATATAGCAATTACGAAGTCTATAAATCATTAGTTGAAACGATATTAAGAAAAAGAAAATCGAAGAGCTAATTAAAATAAAAACCGCTGCCTAGATTCTAGATTTCCCATGCAAGTCTCTTACAACAACAAAAATGTCGATACTATTTTTGCGTTATCCAAAGATCTAGGTGCCGGATTAGTGGAAGTAAGGAGTCGGAAAGTATTCAAAATCGTGGTAAAGTTATGAAACCTATTCTCCCTCCGTTTTCGAGGGTGCTGAATACAAATAACATGGTGAAATAAGTTTTTGGTCATGCGCATCCCCTTTAACGGCTATAAACCACCCTTGTTTGCTTATTTCTTATACGACAGCTTGCCATTGACTGTTTTTGCAGGGATTCTTTGTTTCCTCATGGGTAAATAACATATGGTGAAAGGTGAGTCAGGTAGTAGACCTCAACCGCCCTCAAGGGTAGAATCTACCCTGTCAAGGGGTGTAAAATTGTTTCTTTTTTTTCTTGTTATAGACTTTTAACCTCGTTTTGGAAGATGCTGGAAAATGGCAAGAGTGAATTGTAACAACCTCAGCGGGTTAGTTCCACCCCACCAGGGTGTGATTTTTTTTTTCTAATTTGTATATTGAGTGGGAGTGGTTTCAAAGTCACCATTTATCCATTTTACATCCTCATCAAAAATGAACCTATCCTCGCAAGGATTTGAAATTCATGTTCCTTAAAACGGGATATAAGGAAGAGGTAAAAATTTCTGTTTTTAATCAATTATATATACAGGACGCGATTTCGAGTTTAATATAATATTTTTTACAAGACATTAATATAACCTAGGGCGCTCACAAAGAGAATTACATGGTTCATATTCCTCGAAATGAACATCACATTAAATGCTATTGCCTCCTTCTTCATCGCACGCATCGTCCGTTTCCGATTCATGATCGGAAGTATACAGTTCGGGTATAAACTATTGTAACGTGTTTCCACCCCTAGGAAACCACCCTTGCAAATTCCGTGGGTTCCAAAAATTATAACAAGAGATTGTCCATTAACACACTTTATTAAATAATTTACTGGATACTTCACAATACTGATTATTAACTTGAATGAACTTTGCTGACTAAAAATAACAATGTTTATCACTTTGTTTTCACCTTGGAGTCTTAACCTCACTTGTCACTTGTCAATTCAAAACTTTCTGAACTACCCGCCGAGAATGTCTTTTATACCTAAAAATGACAGATCTCGATTTTTCTGTGATGACGCCACCATCTCCCTCATAATTCCGGATGTCATCGCTCTAGAACTTCTGATAGTTTCTTTCTCGAATAGGTGCAAATACATCTGAATTAATAGAAGGGGTTGCAACACATCACACTGCCCCCTCCTTAAGCCTGAACGTCCCGGTCAGGCAATTTGGAATCATCGGTGTATTTTGCCAGTCTATCCAAATATACGATCTTCATCTTGGACTTTTTGCTTCGTTGAATCCGATAAACGACATCATTAATTCGGGTAATAACAGTATACGGTCCATCCCAAGGAGGTTGAAGTTTCGGGGGTCTCCATTCCTTCCGCTGTGGGTTGTACAGCCAAACCAGATCTCCCACCTTGAATCCCCCTGTACTGGCATTCTGATCATAACGAGCCTTCAATCGGTTACTAGTTTTGTTCATCTGCTCTCGGTCATTCTTCGGCTGTTCTCGACTTCCATTTCTGTAGTTGCTCAGGGAAAATGGTTCCCCACGGGCAGCACAATTCTTACACTTGCGACACCAAGCCTCCACATCCTGGCGACTATTAACCCAATAGAAATGTTCCCGTGCTCTACTCAATGTCTTGTTTATGCCGAAGTGTCTGCTGAACGTTTCATTATGCGCTTCCTGGAGTACTTCTGGTACACGACACCTGGGAATCACTAGACGCATGGCAACCTGCTTTCCATCTGGGCTTTCCCATGCTCTCCTCAAAAGCCCATCTACGACCGTAAGTGAATCCCATTGTGACCATAAAGCCTTCAGCCCCACTTCTTTGTTGGAAACATCCTTCCATACTGGACGCGTTCCCCCTTCTTTTGCTCTCAACATTTGTCCGATTTCTACATCGCGCAATTGCTCTTCCCTCAGAGTTTTCTTTGTCCAACTGTCTGGAAGATCGACCTTGACAGTGTTGACTTCAACCATGTTCGGCAATTTTCCCACCTGAGGGTAGCGCTTGCAATCTTCCTTGTCTGGTTTTCTGGATAATGCAGGAATTTTGACTGCCTGCGTTGTCAACAGCCTTCTTGTTTTCTGGCATTGGTCGTTCACTTTTTACAGAATAAATTGTTCGTTCCCAATCCTTAAGACTCGCTTTCCTACGTCAACAATAAATCCATACTGTTCCATAATGTCCAGTCCCAAAATGAAGTCATCCGTGATGTCAGCCACGATGAGCCTGTGGTCCAAACTTAAATGCAAACCCTGTGTCGATCGTAAACAAACATTTTCTTCCATTCACATAGCCTTGTAACAGCAGACTATTTGAAATTTCTCGAAGCTGGGAAATCTCTATTTCTCTGGGGGTACTGCATTCCCTAGCCAGCACAACCCCCCTGGTATAGTTTTCCTGCTTCTCTTCAAGATTCGCAGCATTTATTCGATTCTCCGAGTTCTGCTGTTGACAGTCTCGTTTCATATGTCCTACCTTGCCGCAGTTGTAACATTTAATACCACCACTCGGCTTTCCTTTATTTTGTTGTTTTTCCTGCTTTCCAAGGCCATCCAATTTGTCGAATAATTTGGTGAACATTTTCTGCATCTCGGTCAACATGGGGTTCTGGTTAGTTTCTGGTTATGATTCTTCGAGAATCACAGCTCGCACTCTCGACCTTGGAGTATCTCTATAAGCGGCTTCTATTTCAAGTACACGTACCAAAGCTTCGCTACTACTTTGGTGTCTCGTCAGCCTCAGAACTCGCCTGACTTCTTCGTCCCTTATGCCATCTAAAAATGCCCCCACGGCTAATTGTTCCTGGAATTCTCTAGGTGCACTCGTATACGCCAGGTGTGCCAGTCTCTCTATCGCAGCTTCGAATTCTTGTAAACTTTCCCCAGCTTTTTGTGTCCGTGATTTTAGCTGAGCCTGGTATACTTGGGTGAGATGTTGGTCGCCATATCTCAAGTCCAATGCAGCTTCCAAGACGTCCCTTTGTTTCTCCACTGGAATAGTCTGAAGTAATTCCGAGGCCTGGCCCCTTAACGCCAGAACTAATGCCATAGCCTTTTCCTCGTTATCCCAGTTATTCGCCGATGCTGCTGCCTCGAATTGTCTCTTGTAGGTTGTCCATGAGCTTCGGCCATCAAAGGAGGGAGGTTTTACTCGAGGGCCCGATGATGTTACTAGCTGGCCTCCTTTTTCTCTCAATTGTCGTTTAAGTCTCTCCATTTCTCCTTCGAACTCGCTCATTTTTCCTTTGATGTCACTTACTTCCCCTTTTACATGACTGCCTTCCGTCTTGACTTCAGAAACTTCAACCTTGACTTCACCTACTTCAGACTTTACGCTACCCATATCATCTTTGATTTCTTTCTTTAGTTCCTCAGTGGTGGAAATGATAGCGTCCGGTTGTATTTTCATTTGTTCATTCAGAATTTTCCTTAATTCTTCCTGGCGTTTTTCTTGCTCCTCTTTTTCCTCTCGATGTCGTCTTTCTTGTTCTTCTTTCTCCTCTTGCTGTCGTATCTTCAGGTCCTCCATAATTTTTCTCAGTTCGGTTTTTTTCTTCTTGACGTCGTCTTTCTTGTTCCTCTTTTTCCTCTTGACGTCTTTTCTCCTGCTCTTCTTTTTCTTCTTGGCATCTTATTTCCAGATCTTCCATAATTTTCTTCAATTCGTTTCTTTCTTCTTGACGCCGCTCTTCTTCCTCTTGACGTCTTCTTCCTTCATCCTCTTGGCGCTGCTGGTCCATCATCTTCTTAAATTCCGCAAGTAGGTCCTTCATTTGTTTCTCTCCTGCCATACTTCTTGTTTCTATGCATAAGATTATGTTAAAATTAAATAAATTTAACTGTCACGTCAATATTGGTAATGGAACTTTCCAGAAAAATCTCGAAACAGCACGAAAACATCGTATCCAGAGTCTTTTGTCACTATGTAGTTCAGAAAATTTAATAATCTCCACTAATGTCCAAATAGAAAAGTTCTAGTAATTTTCGCGCACTAACACAAATGAGTCTTTTTCAGTGTCTCTACCACTTCTCAGTTTAAAGGATTTAATTATCACACTAATGTCCTAATAAAATGTTCTACAATGCACTTAACACTGTTTTCCTGTTCGAAAATAACCCTCGAACAATTTTCAGTAAATTAGTCCTCTGTGTCAGCACTAACCCTCGAGAATACTTCTCGAACACTTCAGCACAACTTCAGCGCTCCTCTTGTCATAAAATTCCGCTTTCTGACACCAATTTGTAACGTGTTTCCACCCCTAGGAAACCACCCTTGCAAATTCCGTGGGTTCCAAAAATTATAACAAGAGATTGTCCACTAACACACTTTATTAAATAATTTACTGGATACTTCACAATACTGATTATTAACTTGAATGAACTTTACTGAGTAAAAATAACAATTTTTATCACTTTGTTTTCACTTTGGAGTCTTAACCCCACTTGTCAATTGTCAATTCAAAACTTTCTGAACTACCCGCCGAGAATGCGGTCTTTTATACCTAAAAATGACAGATCTCGATTTTTCTGTGATGACGCCACCATTCTCTAGATAATTCCGGATGTCATCGCTCTAGAACTGGTAGTTTCTTTCTCGAGTAGGTGCAAATACATCTGAATTAATAGAAGGGGTTGCAACACATCACAGTATTATCATTGGTTTCGTTTGCTTCTGTGTTTAGTTCATCATCTTCATCCTCTGGCGCACTATTCTCACAAAATTTACCTTGACAAGTCTTACAAAAAATGGTACATCGTAACCTAATTTCATGCATCCGCATCGTTTCGCACATCCGCCTTTACAATTACAATTATAGTCTTTTAAAAAGGAGTCAGGAACCAATTAATCTTCTGAAAATTTTGGTACTAAGCAACCGTTATTTGATATATTCATTCACCTCGAGGACACAAGATTTATCCAAAAAACAATAAAGGCAAGGAAAACAAATAAAATGATAGTACGAGTCCCTAATATCAGCAGCATACGCATTGATCACTCTCAGAGAAATGGATAGACTCCGGGGGTTATCATGCGCTAACCCTATCCAGAGAATTTGGTCGACTATGGATACCTCGAGGACACAAGATTTACCCAGAAAACAGTAGAGACGGCGAAAATAAATAAAATGATAGTAGGAGTCCTAATATCAGCCAAGTCGAGCTACCTATTATTATCATTATTATTATGAAAGGGGTGGTTTCCGACAGTTTAAGGGTGAAGGAAGAGTCGAACTAGCGTAAAGCCATTTCTTTCTTGATCAGCATCCTCGAAAACGGGGAGTATACGTCTTTAATAAGAAAAAAAAAACAATTTTACACCTCCTGACAGAACAGATTCAGCTTTCAGCATCTGTTATATCCCCATGGAAAAACAAAGAATCCCTGCAAAAACAGTCGACGCCAAGCTGTCATATGAGAAATAAGCAAAAAGGTGGTTTTTGGACGTTTCAGGGGGTGCACATGCCTAAAAACATTTTTCATCCTCTTATTCGTATTCAGTACCCCCGAAAATGGGGGGAAGAATAATAACTTTAGCACGATTTTGCTTTTTTTCGAGAGAATCCCGACTACTTACTTCCACTAGATAAGTTATCCTAGAAATAAAGCATATTTATCTGGTGGATATCACTATTTGTAGGTGAAGATGCTTATCTCTGGAATTAAGTTTATTCTTTAGAATAAATATCACTATTTATCTATAGATGAAAGTACCAGACCTTCAGAGACAGTAAAACCTAATGAAAATAAAAAAAGAATCCAGTAATAAATACACAAAACCATGTCTAAAGCCGCATTAGTAATGTGATATTTTCTAACGTTATTGATTATTGTTTTAATGTATATTTTACTATTTCTGTATTCCAGAATTTTCATTTTTGATAAAAAATATACTTTCGTGTTAACATTGACCTGGGTATATAAACTAGCATAGAGCCGTTTGTTTAACACAAACCAAAAATAATTTATACACATTATTTAGGTTTTGTGTGTTAAAGTTATTACCTTGTATTTGTTTGTAATTTTGCCTACAAGAAGAAGCTTTTTGTCCTCCTTCACACATGCACATGTTTGGAGAAACACATTGTCCAGGTCCACACGGCCTTGAGCAGACAGCTGAAACAATTCTGTAATTAAAGCAATTTTAGAATGAGATAAATTAATGACTTACGAATTATACATAATCCTAATACGTTATGTCGTTGCCATCCAGGACAGCAGTAGGTCCTCGTTCTCGATCGACATACATTAGGCCTGAAAGAAACAAAAACAAATTAGTAATTGTTGACAAATAATTAGTGAAGTAACACGTATTCGACAGTTAAATCAGTTCTAGAATTTTGTGTTCTCTCATCGATTACTAATAATAATCAATTTATTTTACAATTATATCACTGCAAATTTAATGTTACAAGACGAATAGCATAATAAACAATACTATGCTACGGTGAACGCTGCTGAAAATCATAACGAAATATTCCTGTTTTCAACTAAAACATATACAGAGTCCGTCATTGAAATGAATAAGAAAAAGAAATTCAATGGATTTTTACAGAAGTTATCATGAGTGACACTATATGACCAAAGGCCGATTTCAAATGTCATTTGCAATAACAGAAATAGTAGTATCGTCCGCAGATGCATGTTGTAACCATAGACTGGCGGTACATGACCAGTCAGGTGCAATGTTTTTAAAATGCATGCCAATCATATATATGAATGTAATTACCATGAATATGCCAGAAACGCAAATTTTAGGCAGTCGTCGTGTGCAAATCGATTTTTTTTGTTTTTTTGTGTGTTTTTTTTTATTTTGAAATGGATGCCAATAGTGCTAAACGAAAACCGTGAAAAAAAAATCCAGCGAAAATTCATTGGCATGCAGTTTCCGCGCGCAAAACAAATTTTGGTGAGCACAAAATTTTTTGGTATTTTGATTTTGGATGATTTTGATTTTGGATTTTTTTCACGGCTTTTCGTTTGGCACTATTGGCATCCATTTTAAAATAAAAAAAAAAACAAAAAAATTATGTATTTTAAAAACGTTGCACCTGACTGATCATGTACCGCCGGTTTACAATCTATTGTTAACGTAACAGAGTAGAACACCAAGTTTAATAGCATATGCCTCAGATCTAGTAGCATTTAGGATACGATCATATTTCTCCTTTCCATAAACGACTTAAAAAATATTCAGTTGAATTGTGGAAAGCTTATTGACTAAAAATTTGGTGCATACCGTGTCAGATGTATTCGATGAATCAAATAGTAACGAAACAACCACTTTGCCACTGACTAAACTATCGTATATACAGGGTGTTTCGAAAAGATTTAGACAACGCTTAGTCGTAGATAACTGACATCAAAACAAGTCGATTTAACTCGAAAAGTAGTGGTCCAACTCTTTTCGTTTTCAAGATACAGGGTGGCAAAGTAAAAAACTGTTTTCGTAATTTGTCTCTACCTTGGAGACTAGAACACGTATGTACTTCAAAGTTGGTAACGAAATGTTTTTTAGGTCGATAATTATAATGGTGGTATTGCCGATGTTATATTTTATAGATGGCGCTAGTTACAGCACTTATATGTGACACTTTAAGCCATAACTTTTTTGAGGTTAGGTTTTGGACATCGTCTTCTATTATAATCGAAACGCAATTTGGTTTCCTAAAGAAAAGGTGTACTTGTTTAAACGCGATAAAATGCACCCTTTCAGAGAAATACGCGATTTACAACTTTGTCACACACCAGTTCGAAGAAATTCATCACCCCGGATGTTTTGAAAAGATTGGGACAACACTTAGCGTAGACTCTTGACATCAAAACAAGTCGATATAATCCAAAAAGTAGTGGTCTAACTCTTTTCGTTTTCAAGATACAGTAAAAACATAATAAAAAAATTGTATTCGTATTCTGTCTCTATTTTGGAGAATATTATACGTATCTACAACAAGCTCTGTTGACGATTTCAAGACATCATACTTGACGTACACCTACCAGATAAGAAACCGCTTTTAGATACAATTGAATTTCTTCGAACTGGTGTATGATAAAGTTGTAAATCACGTATTTCACTGAAAGTGTGCATTTTATCGCATTTAAACTTGTTTAGGAAATTAAATTGCGTTTCGATTATAATAGAAGACGATGTCCAGAACCTAACCTCAAAAAAGTTATGGCTTAAAGTGTCATATAAAAGTACTGTAACTAGCGCCATCTATAAAATATGGCATCGGCAATATCACCATTATAATTAGCGACCTGAAAAACATGCCGTTACCAACTTTAAAGTAGATACGTATAATAGTCTCCAAGATAGAGACAAATTACGAATAATTTTTTTTTTACTTTGTCACCCTGTATCTTGAAAACGAAAAGAGTTAGACTACTACTTTTTGAGCTAAATCGAGTTGTTTTGATGTCAAGAATCTACAGCTAAGCGTTGTCCCAATCTTTTCGAAACACCTTGTATAATTCAGCATACGAATGAAGCTGTTTCCGTCGATTTATTGAATCTAAAGACAAAATTAAATGGGGTCAATTTGTGTTCGATCGTGTTTTATAGATAATTTTTTAAATTATTGTCATTTAGATATCAGTCAATGAAAATAGATCAATTGAGGTCAAATCGGGTCACTGTGGGTTCCACTGTTTTATATTGTGTTTTGTCGATATGTTCTTAAAAATACGTAAAACGTAAAAAATAGATCGATTGGAGGCAAATTCGTGATCGATGGCGTTTAGACAAAAAAAAATTATACTTATTACAAATTGATTATTACTAATAATATGTTGTAAATGCACACTGATGTGTAAACATAAATTACTTGAGAATGGTTTATCGAAGTGAATCTTTTTATTTCTAGTGAAATGAAAATTATTTTTTTTATAAGAATCTTTATAAATATGTAAAAATAAAAAAGTTAGAGGTAAAATATTGACAGCCACCGCCTAAAACTACCCCTTAAGCAGAAGAGAAGGTTTGACTGGTACTATGTAATTTGATGTCCATATCTAAATTTAAAATATGAATAATATATTTTAAAGCGACCGGAAGATATTGCCGAAAAACTGATATTTAAAATCCCCCTTTAAAGGGGTATAATTTCCTTATTATCTATTTAGAGTACCTTTATTTTTGGATGCACTATAAGCCAGATAAATATCCAGAGACAATTTTGGACCACCGTGTATACACGGTTATGTTACTCCATGTGTTAAGTTAAAAAGTAGAGTGATCGCGGGGTCCGAAAGGATATCCTTGCTCTTTAGTACGTAGTACGTCGTGAAATTTCTGTGATTATCTCAGGGAGGGGCGCCAAAAAGTGCTCCCGTCCGGGTGGAAAATTTACCTTGAGCCGTCCCGGCAGATAGTCAAAAACCAATATAGGTGTTATGAAATCGATTTTTAAGAAACAAACAATGTAGTTCGGTAATCGAAAAAGATTGCCGATCGCGGTTTGTGCCATGGTTTCTCGAAAATCGAGCTCAAGACATCTATATTGGTTTTTGTCTATCTGCCATAATTTTAGAGAAAACCCCAAATCCCATTTAATTTGGTCCGCCCTGTACATATAGAGAATTCACAAATAGGAATTTATTTTATAGTATTGCAAAAATGTTTTGCATATATTTTATTATTATTGTCACTCATCAATAAAATTGTCGCGTGTGCGGTAACCATAAAACATTTTTTGCCATAAAAACAAATGAACGGCACTAAAAATACATTTATTTATTAAGTGTTTATTTAACGAGTGAAACAAAAATAAACATTTAAATGTCGTTGATGGTCTATAACAAGTATGGAATTTTAATAGCTGTTTTTACTTCTGAACAACCATAAAATATCACCATTCAAAGTAAAATACACCAACGGATCTGATCAATCTCTGTAATTACAGAGTTCACTTCAGTATCTAGTAGAAAATTATCTGAAAGCTTTTTTTACGAGTAGATCGGAGATTGCCTGGTTCCAAACACTTCAACATGTGATAATGTGGGATTTAATAGAGGTTAACATAATGTGTCATTAGTTGCGCTTGCTGTTGAGGCACACAAATGTTTTTAAAGTTTTAATTAAAAAAGGGCGTGTATTACTCAGAGCGTCTCGTAATTAAGGGGACATAGAACAATTATGTGTGGATAAAGTCAAATTATGTCAATTTAACCTAATGGTCTAAGAGCTAGTGAATTTTTTTGGTACTAATTTTTCCACTCAGAGTAGTATTTTGGCCTAGGAGCCAAGGTTAACGAGATACTAACTTTTTACAAAAAATGTGCGATTTTTGCCGTACATCACCACAACTCTCATATAATATAATTACATAATAATAATCTCCGAAACGAAAAAAAAATAAAATAAAATAAAATCGAAATTCTAATGAAACCAAAAGATTCGTAATGAAACGAACACGTTTTACGTTTTTTTTTTTATGCTAGCTCTTACCACTTCTGAGATATAGGCGAAAAATATTTTTAAAAAGCATGCAAAAGCATTTCGGAACCGAAAATAGCACACAAACATGCAATCCTAAAACGTTCATATTTTTCGAAAAACACCTGCTGGACGGCCGTACGATGTCTTGACGCAAAGAGGAAGAGTTCTAGTTGATCCGCTTTGTAAGTTGCATAGAGCAAATCGAAAATTCGGCTCGGCACGAACGAATCAAAAGTGGAATTTTTTGACATTTAGCGAAAACGGCAAAAAAATGTCAGTCACATGGTGAAGTTTGTATCTCATGGCTGTCATACAAATTTACTGCCTGAACTATACTGCGCATGCGTAACCATTGACGCCACGGCTTTTAGCGGGAACTACCATTTTCAAATTATAAATTGAACTTAAAATTATTTAATGTCCATAAAAAAATTGCCGTTGCATATACTTAGTTATTACTAGTCCTAGAATGCCAATTTAATGTAAATACAAATTATGAAATAACCCCATTGTATCCAAAAAGTAAAGAAATTTCGTGTTGGTCATGTATCTTGTCAAATACCGGGAAAAGTACTCATCCCACAAGGAAAGTCATAGGTAATGAATTTGTAGTAAATTTATTTGGCTTTAATTTGAGCGCTTAGGCCCAATAGTTCCCTCGAAAATGGCACAAAACAAAAATTTCGGATAAAAGTGTGTGACGCTCTGTTGCTTACTCCTGCAACGATATACTTTTTGAGGAGTCCATCATCATCCAAGAACCTCAGGAAAAACTATTGGCCAACGATAACAACAAGAAGCGCCTCATCGCACTGCTTCGCTATCCATTTGAACAGCAGGGCGTTGCAGTGAAAGTTGCCGAAAAAGACGCTGATACGAACATTATTGTCACAGCAGTCCAATATTTGACTGTGTTTTCATTATTGGAGAAGACGCGAACCTCCTGCTCAATGGTTTGGGCTCAGCTGCAACGAACGTCTACCTCTACAAAAGTGGCAAATATGAAGCTGAGTGTGTCCATTTCTCAAGCTCATCTTACACTCATGGGGCCACACAATACCCGCAAGGTACCGTCCTTTTTCTGCATTCCTTCAGCGGGTGCGACACCACATCTGCCCCTTTCTATCAGGGATAAACAAATTTGGCCAGCGTCCTCCAGAAAAATCATCATCTCATGAAACTGGCTGCAGTTCCGAGGGAGCCATTGGGCCTACGGGCGTCCTTTTAAGCTCAAATTAAAGCTAAGTAAATTTACTGCATATTAATTACTTATGACTTTCCTCGTGGGATGAGTACTTTTCCCGATATTTGGGAAGATACATGAAAAACCCGATTTTTTTTTTTACTTTTTGGAGACAATTGCCAATTTTTGTAGCAAATTTAATCTACTTTAAAAAAGGAATAACATTTTCTGTAGGCATACTTTAGGAGATATTGAGCAAAAACCGAAACAAGTGCAAAAATTTCGCTGTTTTTTGGTTTCTTACTATTGCCATGGGTCCTAACAACATATTAAAGAAGTAGAACTACATAACTTTTTGCGGATGTATAAATTGACTGGGCTAATTCTAAAATACCAAATATCTTTCGATAGACACAAAGAAATATTTTTTGGTTATAATTTGCAATAAAGATTGCCTTATATTATAAAAAGGACCAAATTCGAGACTTTACGATAAAGAAAGTTTTTTCCTAATTATGCAGTGGATTTTATAAATTCAAGGGGCCTTTTGACATTAAATATTACTTTATTTTGATTATGAAACTGGCTGGAAGGGCCTATAAACTAATTAAAAGGTAATTAAATTCTCTACAGTTCGATTTTTACAATAAAAATTGGTCACGTTATGGACATTTGCTCAGATATATGTTGTTAAAAAAATATGTTTATGAAAATCGAAATTGCAAAGGACTTGCTTGGTTTCTTTCGTAGAATAAGATGCCGTAATAAACAATATAAATTTGAAAAACAAAGGTGTTATTGAAGAGACCTTGAAGACTTCAACCGAATCAAAGATAAATAGCTCTCCTTTAAAGAGAGAGAACAAACAACTTTTGTTCGATACATTTTTTTCGAAATTGCGCTGTTCCCGAGATATCACATTGTGCAACTTTAATGGGACACCCGGTGTGAGTGTGTGTATACATATTAGGGATCAAAACCGAAATATATTTCAGTTCGGTTTCGGTTTTAAGAACAATGATAATTAGGTTTTCGGTTACGATTTTGAAAGTGGAGAAAAAATTATACTAACTTATATTTATACATTTCTGCAATAGTGAAGTAAAAACTAGTGGAAGCATTATACTCTTCGCCGATTTACTGATCTTTTTATATAATTTTTACACATTCTATAGGATACTCTTCGCAGTTTTCTTGTAAATAATGTTAGGTTTTGGACATTATAAATTTTGTGATACCAACTTTGCTGTGAAAAAAAAAATATATGAAAAAAAAGCCCAATCTGGGATTCAAAAAAATATATATAGAGAATAAAATTTCGCAAGATTTCTATTTTAGTATAAATGATAAAAATTAAGAAAATATATTTTTTTAAATTTAAATGATTAATAACTTTTTTATTTACTGATTGATTTTTTTCAAAAACAATAGGGTTCTTCCTCTAGCTAACGCTAACTTACTTTCCAAATTTCAATACAATCGAATATTTCTTTCTTAAATTATCGTGCTTACAAGAAACGTGACAAACGGACAGACGGACATTTTGAAAGTTGTTCAGAATTCGTTCACTAACATAATGATATGAAATTATTTTCTCTACGAGCGATATTTACTGTTTTAGAAATGTGCTGATCAAATGCAATATACTTTTCATTTTTGCGAAGAGTATAATAAATGTCAAAAAAGTGTTTCGGGAGAGGATTTTTTTGCTGACATTAGAAGTACACAAAGAAGTATGACTGATAGTTTTCGGGCAAGGTTGGGAACATATCCGTTTAAGCAATTGAAATTACATAACATCATTTTTTGTAGCTTTTTTGCAAATATTGTAAATGTTAATAATACTTAATAATTTCATATAATCCAGGCAACGAATGCTCAAAAAAGGGTGTAGAGGGAAATGTTAGAGACAGAAAATTTGACTTCGGAACTTTGTTTGAACTAGTCTGGAGATGAATATATCCCCACTTCTAGGTGGTGAGCGGGGGGGGGGACTTTAAAGGTCCCATTTTTTGTTTTTTCGCCTATATCTCAGCCTATATATATGCGTCGTATGGAAAAAGGTAATCTGTGCAAAATTAAACATAATTAAATTTCCTACAAGAATCTCTATATTCGTTTTCTTCCTATGTGTTATAGTTTACGAAATATTCGCCAGCCAAAATACATAATTAAAAAAAAAAGTATTAGGTACCTTGAATATTTCTATCAAAGCGGTTTACCGTGGTCTGCTAATAAATCACAGTCACAAAACAATCTTTATTTTACAACACTCGACGTATTTACTAACGTAATGTTTTGTCGAAATCTATGCATTTCCTTAAATATACAGTGTGACTCACTTAAAATGAACACGCCCTTATAACTTTTTTATTTTGTTTCCGATTAGAATAAAATTTTACTCAAGTATAGAACAAATTAGGATCTACGTATGACCAGAAAAACATTCGCCTGCTACAAAGGCAAATCCACCTGTGGTACCAAAATGTGCTGAAAAAAATAAAAACATTTTGAATGTTAAAAATTCTAAAAAAAATGCATCGGATCGGCGCCACAATCGTAAATACACCAACATTCGATTTAGTTATGGATGGGGGATTTTTCATACATAAGCTCATCTGGCAAAGAGGGTCCTCAGTTTCCGCAATTTGTGGTGGATACGAGAAATTCGTCAAGACCCATTAATATGATTTTTAATATTTTTCAGCGCATTTTGGTACAACAGGTGGCTTTGCCTTCGTAGCAGGCGAATATTTTTCTGGTCATAAGTAGATCCTAATTTGTTCTATACTTGAGTAAAATTTGATTCAAATCGGAAACAAAGTAAAAAAGTTATAAGGGCGTCTTCATTTTAAGTGAGTCACACTGTATATTTAAGGAAATGCATAGATTTCGACAAATTATTACGTTAGTAAATACGTCGAGTGTTGTAAAATAAAGATTGTTTTGTGACTGTGATTTATTAGCAGACCACGGTAAACCGCTTTGATAGAAATATTCAAGGTACCTAATATTTTTTTTTTTAATTATCTATTTTGGCTGGCGAATATCTCGTAAAGTATAACACATAGGAAGAAAATAAACATAAGCATTCTTGTAGGAAATTTAATTATATTTAATTTTGCATAGATTACCTTTTTCCATACGACGCATAATTTCCGAGTTATAGGCGAAAAACACAAAAAATGGGACCTTTAAAGTAGTATTAACACCTAATTTTGTTCAATTTTGAAATTAAAATTTTCAATGATATAGGTACTAAATTACAAATTTTTTCACTTTTCTGTAAAATTTTGCGAAACTGACATGTACTATTTCACAAATAATAGATTTACTTATATCTGAGTAGGTATGTCCGATAGCATTTATTTGTTTTTTAAAAATGATTAACCTATTATACATAATATATTACATCCTACACCTCCGCCTAAAGCTATTTTTGGTCTTTAGGAAACATCCGTCAGATAATTCAAAGCAATAAATCTCAATGCAACAGTAACCTATGGTTCATATTTATAATTACAGGCACACAAAATAAAAAAAGTAGTCTTTTTTCTGGTACTTCATTGGGTAATTCATATGTATTTTGACGTGTTGAACACGAATCAGGTGTCCGTTTAGCTCCAGTCGGCACCATTTTTTTGTAAATGGTGAAAATAACCTACAAAAAAAAAAATTAGGTTCATTTCGAGATTTACTAAAAATTGGTGGATAACGGAGCTAAACGGATACCTGATTCGTATTCAGCATGTCGAAATACATAGGGACTGCCAAATAGAGTCCCAGAAAAAGACCTTTTCTTGTGTGTGTGTCTGTGTAATATATGAATATCATCGGATCCTCCGCCATTTTCTAGAAAATTGCGTATGCAAATATATTACAAATACTACAGGAGCACACTCGTAAATTTATTTATCCCCCGATCCTCGGGGGCAATATTTTTCATAAAGATTAAAGCCTAAGGAACAATTTAAGATACGTCCCCCCCAAAAAAAATGGCTGCACTAAAAAAGATGGAGACAAATAAAATTTTCTACAATTTTGTTCCTTAGGAGTTACCATTTTCCAGATAAATGATTCAACTATTAAAATAAAATATAAAATTCAATATAAAACGTAATACTACGGGGGCCCCTAACTGTCCGTGCACCCCCCCCCCCCTCTCCCGATCCTTGGGGACAATGTTTTTCATAAAAACTAAAGCCTAAGGAACAATTTAAGACAAGTCTCCAAAAAGAAAAACTGGCTGTACTTTCTAAATGGCGTCCGAGAAAAAAAAATTGCAAATATTGTTTTGGTCACTTAACACAGAAACTAAAAAAGATGGAGAAAAACTTTCTGCACAAAACACAACGTGCATAAAATTTTCTACAATTTTCTTCCTATGCAATATTTGGATAGGAGTTACCATTTTCCAGATACCATTGTTACCGTTTTCGAGATAAATGTCTGCAAATTATAATATTATTATTATTATTAATTTTGTTTATTTTATTATACTCTTCGCAAAAACGAAGAGTATATTGTATTTGATCGGCACATTTCTAAATCAGTAAATATCGCTCGTAGAGAAAAAATTTTTATATCGTTATGTTAGTGAACGAATTCTGAACAACTTTCAAAATGTCCGTCTGTCCGTCCGTCTGTCTGTCCGTCACGTTTCTTGTAAGCACGATAACTCAAGAAAGAAAAATCCGATTGCATTGAAATTTGGAGAGTAACTTAGTGTTAGCTAGAGGAGGAACCCTATTTTTTAACAAAATAGATTGGTAAATAAAAAAGTTATTGAAACACCCCATACCCCCGTCGTATATTTATTTCTCTCTTTTGAGTGAGACAGAAAAATATACAAAGTTGGCCATTTATGTGATCGTCTAGATTTTTAAAAGTAGGACCCAAATTTACGTTGTGATTGTAATTTTGTTTAACCATAGATTCTTTTTATAAAGTTTGATATTACTTGCTTCTATTTACTGATCAAATTTATTTATTAATTTTGGCAACACTCAGTTATTAGATGATTTTACCTTGGTACTGTTTTATTTGACTGTACTTTATTTAATACTGATTTCACTGTAATTACAAATTGCATTTGTAATTGATTTATTTTGTCTAAAGAATTATATTCTTATTTAAAATCTCACTTATTCCTGAAAAATAGAATATTGAAGGAAAACACAGAAAACGTTTTAATACGTTTATTTTAGACAACTGTCATATTAATTTGAAACATTGCATTATATAATTGTTGGGCAATTGCCACAGTTTACATGGAAAGAAGGAAAGCATTCGTTGGGACAATTGTCACATTAATCCGTCGAATAATCAGGTCAGCTATGCAAACAATAAAATAAATTGTTTACAATGACAATAGTCATTTTCCTGAAGTATTTATAATGGTCGTCGTCATACGTAAAATTTGACACAGCTCGGGAAATTTCCCAATCATGATAATAATATGGTGATAAAAAGGCAATCAACAAAATCTTATCAAATTGCTACGACAACTGTCGTTTCGAAGCGTAGTGTTGTTGTTGAGGCTAATTACAAGTGCACTTGGCCGAGACCAATTGGTCCCATTTCGTTGTATCGTTGTTATTTGTATCTAGATGAAGTGACAACCAACAAAATCTTGTGCTTGCCTTTCGAAAATCTTCGAAATTAAAACTGATAAAAAAAAAGAGCTGTGTTCAAATCTTATCATATGTAAATGATAATTTGATGAGGTATAAATGCAGAGATGGCAATTAAGAATTCTTAAATGCAAAAGCTGAAGACTAATAATTGTAAAATCTGCAATAGACTATTCGCGACTGTACTAAATATTATTTACATAGCTGAGCGGAGTATTAAAACAACAATCATTGTAATAACATTTTAAAAACCCAAAGAAAACTTTCCATTAATTAGACTACTAAAATGGTTGCAAATCACAATCGTGAGTTAATTAATTTGAATACTGAAAATGCATACTTTTACATAAATAAACTATTATCAAAGTACCACAATGAAAATCCAAACGAAAATTATTTTTGAGTTGACTTCGCAGATTATAGAGTCGTAAATTTTAATTAGGAGAAGAAAAAAACGATTAACGTTGTCATTAAGTTAAATTTAGTAAATTTAGAAAAATAAAAATTCGAGTTTAATTTCATATTAAAGTTAATGGACAAACCAAAAATGACAACGTCTCGCATATGATTAAATAATTTTTTATACTTATTGTTTGATATACTGTGAGGTCTCCAGTTAAATCTCCCCCAGCTCCCATAGTAGCGTCGGCGTCGTGTGCGTCGCCCATCTTAAGAGCGAACTTGAAAGTACACAGTGCTAACGAAGTTAACTAACATTTGCCTTCTCCCACAGGACGGGCGAGTGACCCACGGTAGGCACCTCACGGTCTAGCCAAGAGGAACCCCAGAGGGTTACACTCGGACAGACAATGAATTACCCACTCAAAGCACTCGTCGCTCTGTGCGGAGATTGAAAAAGCCAGTAAACCTTTTGATTTCAACGGTCCCTGCTTCGTCGTTCAGCCTTCACAGATTCGTAAGAAAATCTGTATAACTACGGAATCATATAGGATGATCCGCACTACGAAACTATCCACGGATAGCCCGCAAATACGTACCATCTGACGATGGTCGCACTACGAACCACCTTTGGGGGTGGCCGCGCAGCTGAACTCAAACAAAAGTAGGTACCGGAGTAATTAATACGGCCAGCAAGTGTACTCTCGAAGAGCAGGTCAATAAAAGACAAATTTGTTTCCCCGGAACCTCGCTTATATACAGTTTTAAAATAGAGACAAAAATCCTCAAACTGAAAGGATGAGAAGGACAGTAAACCAAGCGAGCTTCGCGATCTACGTAATATTTGTCACGTATGCACCTAACGCCCGGCCAACCCTTCGGTTATCTAAATTACCCATTAATAAGAAATTTCGAACTTAAGTCTTTAATGAATATGGCTTTCAATCGTTTACGTTGATGATCTTTCTGTTTATGTAGCACATTCTTTTAGCCGATACGTTTGTGAGAACCTCAACTTTTGCGTCGAAATAAACCCTGTTAAAACTGTACACAATATTATATAGAAAATAATATTTCTGTATTTAAGTAAATTATGCATAAAATTGATTTAATTGTTATCGTAAAATATTTAATTTTGATTGGAATTGTTTTAAAGTTCTGAAATATGTAAATTCTATTTAAATTTTAGGAAATTAATTTGTAAATACATGACCTAGGTACAGGGTGTTACATTATTAGTAATTTAAAATTTAAAAAAATATTTTTTACATTTTTTTATGGTTTGTAATAAATAGAAACCTTGCGAAATGTTATTTCCTATCACTATTTTTTTTTAATACATTTTACTAATGTGTGTTTCCTAATAATCACAATAAATTTTCTAATTTTCTAATGGCATATATTGCACTCATTAACAATTTTAGTAATAAGAAATGGTGGTGTAGCGGCAAGAGTTTCGTCTCGCAATCCAAGGGTCCCTAATTTTTTAAATCACAGCTTTTATCTTTCCATCTTACCTTCCTTGTCGGCGATCAGACCGCAGGGCCGTCATTTGTTCGAACGGGTTTTTTCGTTCAGTTTTCCCGTGTCAATAACCAAAATTGTGTAGTGCGCGTTCGCCAATGTTTTTAGAGCTGTATTTATTTTTAATTTACTTGTAGGTCCATGTGGACAATAAAATATTTTAACCTAGTTTTTAAGTTCGCCTGCGGTGGACAGGAGCTTCTAGCCCCCCACTCGAACTATCTCTAAGCTGAGTCGGGCCCACCCCGCCCAGCCCCACACCCACCTCGACGTCACCTGTCCTGGTCGTGTGGCTGGCTCCGGGTTGGGCTTCGAGGAGGCACATATTGTACTATTAATACTGAATAAATACTATTGATTGATTGATTGCAATCCAAGGGTCCCGGGTTCGATCCCTCACATCGTGATTTTTTTTTTCATATATTTTTTTTTCACAACAAAGTTGGTATCACAAAATTTAGAATGTCCAAAAATTAACATTATTTACAAGAAAAATGCGAAGAGTATCCTATAGAATGTGTAACAATTATATAAAAAGCTCAGTAAATCGGCGAAGAGTATAATGCTTCCACTAGTTTTTTGGTATGTTAATAATATAAAGTTATATTATACGCCTTACAATAATTATCACAGTTATTTCCTCTAAATGATTTACCGACATATGAATTTCCATGTTTTCTTAATTTTGAATTCATTTATCTGGAAAATGGTAACTCCTATTAAAATATTGTATAGGAACAAAATTGTAGAAAATTTTATGCACGTTGTTTCTTGTGAAAAAAGTTTTTGTCCATCTTTTTTAGTTTTTGTGTTAAAAGACAAAAACAATATTGGCAACAGTTTTTTTTAACACATGGCCGCCATTTTGAAAGTACAGCCAGTTTTTTTTCAGGACATGTCTTAAATTGTTCCTTAGGCTTTAATCTTTCTGAAAAACATTCAGGATCGGGAGGGGGGTGCACGTAGAGTTAGAGAGGGCTCCCCGACTAAAAGATACAAAAAAAAGTGAAAAGTGATCTGTTTCTGGGACTCCATTGGGTAACCTCCAAGTATTTCAGCATGCTCAATACGAATCAGGTATCCGCTTAGCTCCGTTACCCACCAATTTTTAGTAAATCGCGAAAATAACCTAAATTATGAGTTTCTTTTAGATTATTTAAGCGATTTACAAAGAAATGGAGGCCAATGAAGCTAATCGCACACATAATTCGTGTTCAGCCCATCCAAATATATATGGGTTACCCAATGGAGACCACAGCGTCATGAGTTTCCGATGAGCATTTCTTATGCTCTAGGCATCCATTAGGAATTATTTTTTTGTTTAATTCGCTCTAACTTAAGAACAGAAAAATAAATTAGTCTCAAATTTTTACCATGTTATTATTATAGAACCTGGCAGAATCGACCTAAGTTGATGAATAAGTAAAAACTTCGACTTAGAAAAAATGTATTGAAAGGCAATTTGGAGAATAACTAAACACATTTAAGGCACCAGCGCCGAAGGCTGGTACAAAAGGACACGTTCGCAGAAATGTAAGGCACAACAAGACTCACAATTCAAAAGTACGCCAAAATTTCACTTTCATGTCTTCTGCAAGAGACATTCGTCCTTGCCCTGCTTGGGAAGGCGATTCAATTAATATTTTCATATTTTTTTTTAGATAGTATTGCATATTATTATCTGCATTCTTTAGATCAACCAATATATGGTATTATTTGAACTTTTGCATTTTACTGATTGAATGTTTAACTTTAAGTCTTTCCCTCGAGGTTCGTGTGTCAGGTCGGAGTTGAATATCGGGCGTCCCCTGACCCCGCAAGTTGTAATTCAATACACCGATTGGATCGCGAAAGTTCGAGAGAGATTTTCTATAAAAGTGATTAAGAGATCTCTAAGCACAAGATCTTCTGCAGTGTTAGAAATAGAAGTTAAAGTGTATCATCGGAGAAGCCATATTGAGAGAGAAGGCAGTTAGCAATCTACGGTATAGCTTTTACCTTTCTCGTCCATCAAACATCTCTTAAACATATAGAGCTCGACTGGGAGTGGAAACAACCATACACAATTAAGGGCATGGCGCCCGTAATAAATAAATTAGTGTCGTGTCCATCAGAAGCTGTGTGTAAGGTTCTTCTACATTATCACTACATATTTTTGGATGGAGGTAACTTTTTATGTCCAACTTTTTCTCTAGGATTAACAGTTTTCGAGACAAGGTCACTTGCAAATACGGAATGTCCTCGCGATGTAAAGTTAGATGAAGAGATATCTTCGCCTATTATCAGAATAAGGTCCTATAAAATTCATTGTTATCAGCTTGTTGTAAGCGATAGAACTATTTAAACAAAACTCACAATGAATACACTACCGCCAGCTCAAGTCAATCTGTAAAGCTACTTTTCCTGCGAATACATTATAAGAAAAGGTTATATTATGACAATAGAATTAGAATAAATCATAAATAAAGCCTATTGATTTTGCATATTAATGTTAATAATTATTAATTGTTACAAACAATTTCTTAAAAACAATTTGTTTTTTTATAATTATTATAAATAGTCCAGTGCAATTAGTCATTATAAATGAAAATGACGGAACCCAGCTATAATGATTGGATTTGAATGATTTTTTTTTTTTGGATTTCTAATGCCATAAAATAAAAAGTTTACCCAGTGAAAATTACCACGATTTCGAGAACCCGTAAATTAAAAAAATAAATAAATAAATCTCAACAAAAAAAAATTATCGGAGTTTTTAAATATTTCTTTTAAAAAAATTATGATTCTTATAGTTTTCGAGGTTGTTTATAAAGAATTTGTAACAAATTGAAGCTTTTTAAAATTAATTTGAAGATGGCAGAAGCTCCAAAAAGCGAAATAGATGAAAGAAACGTTAAATATGTATTATTTACATCACTTTACATCAATTATGCTAAATAATAATCATTATAAATTTTAATGATATAAACTTTTCATCTAATTGCCATTTACAACGATGTAATAATATTCCGCCATCAATACCATACGAAAATGTATTGTTATCATTTACACTAATATTGAGCTGCGTAAATAAATCATAAAAAATTGATTTAGTTGTCTTTCACATTACATCTTAATCAAACAGAGTTACAGGATATGTAGCTAACTCAAAATTCATGTATGTGTGAAGTTCTTCTGATTTTTTAAAAACACAAATACGTTGAAAGAGCAACAATTCATCTGTTGGAGTGACTTCATCAGAAACTTTGATTTTGTTGTTAACAGCAAGAAGCATATTTTGTTTTTACATGCATTAACTGGATGTGGTACAACTTCAGCGTTTTACAAAAAGGATAAAAATAAATTTTCTAAATTATTCGAAAATCGTACTGATGAAAATGCTGACGTCACTAATATTTTGCAATCGGGTACCTATTTTATGCATTTTAGTATTATCTGGTGCTCCTAAAAATCAAGAAAATATAAATAATTTTTGATATCAATCGTTCTTAAAACTACAAGTAAAAATACCTGCGTCAACTTGGCTTCATTGATACCTACACTCAATGCTAGTTCAGAACATATAAAAAGAGTGTATTTACAAGTACAGTAGTTGTGGATGGGACAAGTTGCCAAAAGAATGGGGGTGAAAAAAAAAAGGTAATTCACTAGTACCTATAACCTATAACCACCAATGCTTCTGAAAATGAATTGAAAATGATTTTTTTGTTCACGTAAAACTGAGTGTGGTCCTGCTTATGAATGTAGAAAAAGTGTCTTAAATTGTTCTATAGCATCTTTACCTCGATATTTACTATGCGAAGGAGTTAGTTAGTTACAATTTAAATTTGTGGTCGAAGCGGGCTGGAACGGGGGTACTACATCACTTATTTACAAGACGAGGCCGAGTATAATAATAATTATTATTTAGCATAAGTTGTTAACAAATTATTTTCTATAAAAAAATTAATGTATTTGTATTATTTAATATTTCTTTCATTTATTTCGCTTTTTAGAGCTTCTGCCATCTTCAAATTATTTTTAAAAAGTTTAATTTTGTTACAAATTCTTTATAAACAACCTCGAAAACTACAACAATTTCCTTAAGGGAATTTACTGATTTTCGAAATCGCGGTAATTTTCAATGGGTAAACTTTTTAGTTTATGGCATTAGAAATCCAACAAAAAAAATCATTCAAATCCATTCATTATAACTGGGTTCCGTGGTATAAACCTTATTACACTGGACTACAAATGGAAAATAAAAAACAAAACGAATCATTTTTTTAATTTGTCTGCTTACTATATCCATTCATTTCTTTTGTTTGTTTTGACCGATTAATATTGCCTATTGTGTAAAGCAACTTGCGGGAATGCACTTTTGGTTTTACCAGCGAATCTTTTAAGTTTCATTAATTTGAGGACATACATTTTTAAAAAATGAACCTTGTCTGGTGGACACCATAATGATTTACTTACTTGCAGACTTGCAGTCAACAACCTAAAATGTTCGCAAAATAAAATAAAACACCAAAAACCATTAAATTCCTTTACAAATTACAGGGATAATGGTGTAGGCATTCATAAGGCTCGTGCATGGATTCAATATTTGATAATAATTGATGATTTTAATCAAGAAAGAATCGCGTGAACATTCAAACCGAGCGGTCACGGCGGGATTCCATTTAGCTCGGAGGAAAAGAACAAAAATTGAATATTCTTAACAGGATATGATGCATTACTTTGAATTAAAGATAAAATATCACTGACAAAAATTTGTTTTTTTTTATTGTTCGACAAATAATATGATCAAACAGTTTTTTTGTGAGATCGAGGCTGATGGTCATCACACATTTTACGATTTACTTTGTTTTATTATATTTGGAACTCATTTTGGTAGGTATGCTCAATTGCTACATAATTTTAAATATAAATATATTTATTCACATTTTTAATACTAATTTCAGTGTCAATTAATTTTTCATAAAAAGTGGAGGCTGAACAGTTCATCAAAAAAGAACTTTTTTGGTATACTCTAAGCAAATATTTGCTTACATAATTAAGAAAACGTTGAAAACTATATTTTAACCTTCCCACAATAAAACTGTGGGAGGTTACTAAAATTAGTCCAAAATCGAAAATTCAGATAACATCAAATCTTTACGTTTTGAGGCCCCAGGTACCCAAAACAGTGGTTTTGAAAAATGTCTGTGGGTATGTATGTATCTCTGTGTGTATGTATACACACTATACTAAACTATATATACTAAACGGATTTGGATGAAACTCTGCATGAGGATTTCTTTAGTGCTGCAGAAGATCTGAAAAGGTTATGGCTGAGATCGGATTACGTTTAGTGCAGTTTTAGCACAACAAGTTGTTTATTTTATGATTACTTACAATTTGTAAGTAAAAATTCCGATTTCAACGATATATCACACTTGCACCGTTTGGATTTGGTTTCCGTGGAGAGAATTAAAACACAAAATAACAATCTATACAGTCACGCTTCTTGTGTAAGATATATTTTATAGTTTAACCTAACGTTCGGTAGACTAATGTGTTAAAGCGTGAAGACTATACACGTGTTTTATCTGAAGACGTCATGCTAGTTGTGATATTTCGCGAAAAAAGTGCAGTTTAAATTTATTGATAGCTGTGTAAGGCCTGCGCAACCCATAAGAAGCCCGTGTGGTAACGGACGTTAACTTGGCCTAAAGCAAATTTTTGCCCAAAACTGTTAACAGTGACAGTGACATTAAAAGTGTGAGAAAATTGAATCCATTTCCGGCACAACGCCGGGAAAATTTCTGGCAATCGAACCTAAAAAACATTAACATAACCTAAAAACCAAACCAACTGCAACACCAACCTAAAAATTTTTGTTAGTTGTAAAGAAATAAAAGCCCCCTTCAAAATTTAGAACCAGAATTTTTGACAACTGTCAGTTTGACAGATTTAGAACTAAGTTTAGCGACAAAAAATTTGACAGCTGTCAAAAGAACTTCTTCACTTGGCATCTGTCAGTTTGACATCTGACATTAGTGACAAGAAACCAAACAACAACCTTCCCCGACTGATTTAGTGAAAAATCGGTCTATTCTGTCTTATTTATTAAAGTTTAAGCTGTCACTATTAAAGAAAATTATTCTTAATAAATGTTATTAGTTCACTAGCTATAGTAATTGGAAAACCTATTTGTGCTTAATACCTGCCGAACTGACATCACATATTGCGGATGCGCATAACACATTTCCAGATTTCTTCCAGTCTGTTCTTGTTGGTATACGGTGGTGCATGGTACAAGCACAGACTAAAACAAATCAGATGTTTCACTTAATAGTATTCCCTATGTAACCAGTTTCATAAGAACAGAAGACATAAACATAGTAACCTTGCGGTTGACATGGAAGTTAAGACCAGCGAGTATAATATCACAGGAGGTAGTGGTTAGTACTGAAATCTCAGAGACGGAAGTTGTCATCAGCTACACCGGTATTAATTATTTTGGAATGTGGTGTATTGTATTGAGAGAGTTAGAGTTCTTATTGTTACACATTTTAGTGGTTTTTTGAGTATTTATTAGGCGACTTTTAATTATTGTTACGTATCGTAAGCTCCCTCCTGTGACTCTATACTCGCTGGTTAAGACTGATTGGACAATGCGCAGATCACCGCACAAATTGGTACCTGCCTGGAGTTGATTTATTATCTAAACCATGATACGTCATAAGTGAAACATCTGATTTGTTTTAATCTGTGGTACAAGTAATGTGTCTGTTAACAATTATATATTAACGTTATTATTATGACATATAAATTATGTTTAGTTGAGTGGGGTTTAGACTCCTATATGTTGATGCATTCGAAGGTAAGAATATTTTTAATTTTAGATAATTATTAAGTAGGTAATGTATATACAGTGCGTCCATAAAGGCATAAATTAATTTTTAGCCAAATGCTTTCTTTAAAATTTCTGAAATAAGTCGATTTTTTATTTTATGTTGTCGTATTGGAGTACCTAATGATGTCATCGGCATTTTTTTGTATGGAACACTATATATTATTCAATTTTTAGAATCTATAAAAATGTGTCACACATAACGCCTAAATTTATAAAGGTTGGCCAAAAATGCCTTAATTCATGTGTAATTCTTGTGATTTTTCATTAAATTACGATTATGAAGGACGCACATGAATTATTGCATTTTGGCCAACATTTATAAATTTAAAGGATATGTGTTATACACTTTTGGAATTAGTTTTTATGTAAATTCTAAAAATGAATAATATATAGGGTGTTCCATTATAAAAAAAATGTGGATAATGGCATTACTCCAATGCAAATTGTCCTGTTTATTGAAATGTCATTCGAAAATACGCCAATTTAAAATAAAAAATTGACCTGCTTCACGAATTTTCAAGAAAGTCAAGCGTTTGGCTAAAAATGAATTTATTCGGACTCCACTATAAGCTGTAGGGCCTCGTTTCTCTTTACCTAACACAAAATCATTCTGGATTTTCAAGGAGTTACTTCGGTGACTTGAGAGGCGGTTAAGAAAACATTTAAGAGAAACATTTTGAATGCATCAACATAGGAGTCTAAGTATGCCCTACTGAACTAAACGTAGGTCATATTAATAATAATGTTGATAATTATTAACAGACACAACATTATTAGGAGATTTAATTATATTAATTAAATACTTTAATAACTGTAATTCTATGATTTAGGTAAATTAATGAACCTATCTAATATCTAATACAAACTGAAAGGTCATCTTGTGATGCTTATAAGACGCCCTATTAAATTGATTATATACGATAATAGTGACTAGTTGTTAAATTTGCAATGGTAGATAAAGTATTTAATAACTATAACAAAAGTACACAAGTAGTGGCATAGGAATGTCATTGGTCTTTAAAAACGATTATTAAAGCATTTTAGTAAGATGACTTTAATAACTGAAGCAAATGACTTTGCTGTCCCCTATTTAATTGAAGTTTTGTGCAAGTTCTAAAAACTATACGTATTTAAATACGTAGTTGGTAATTTATTTTTAATAAAATGCGATGACGGTGATCAAAAGGAGACTCCAGTCAGTAAATAAAAATATTTTAGGGGAAAATTTTTATATAAGGATAAAAGATTTATATAAAGATAACATATTACTGAAAGATGTGCGTATTTGGCGCTGACCAACGCTAGCTCCTGGAGACATCAGTGAAATAAAGAATAATGGAAATATCTTCGCAATGACTGTGCCATTCAATGTATAGGTAGAATTGAAAAAAAAATAATTTTTTAAAAAGCTAGTTGCTCATCAACCGAGATCAAGTTCATTAATAGCCAGTTTCACAATCGTTGGTTATCTTTTTGGTTAACTAACTAGAACCTGAAAGTTATAATTATTAGTAAACACAACTTTACCAGACATAATTGTAAAATTGGCTGTTAATGTCACAGATTTTTATAATAAACCATTGGTCAAATCCTAACCATTAGTTAACCAACGATTGAGAAACTGGCTGTAAGAGTTGTACCATGAATCATTTCCAAATTACTTAAATTCTATCACAGTTTTTATTTTTAATACTAACGTACATGTGCATTCAGCTAAAAATATATTCCTGGCACTTCCGGGAGTAACAGTACCAATATAATTCCTATCTTCGAGAACCAAAGTATAACTTTTGATGCTGGAGAGATTAAATGAAACATAATCAATTTTCACCATAGTAACTAATAAACTTTTGCCTTGTTTTTGTCTTGGAGTAATCATTGATAGTCAGTTAAATTGGAAAGAGCATATAAGCTATCTGTATGACAAACTTAGTACGATCTGTTACGCACTAAGACCAGTGAGTTAACACTGCAGTAATTCAATAATACTACTTTGGATATTTGAATATTTTTATAGCGTCTTAATATAATGGAATAGGGATGTTCACAAAAAAATTAAATCTTGTTTAAACACAATAAAAATATCCAAATTAGTCTTAAAACTACATGTATAAAATTTAAGGAAATTTTAAAAAAACGTTCTGTTGAAAAAATCCATGCTAATATACCTTAATTATTTAAATCTGCTCTCTGACGTCACTTGCTCTATCGAGAGTACGGTGCCAGTGCTTGTGCTATGCAAACGGTAGGACGCTGGAATTTCTATGAGAAAGATGTGTCATTTTACACTTAACTATAGCGAAACCTACGGCCAAAAGCAAGCAGATCAGTGTGGCTTACGTGCACATCAGGTAGGTAAGTGACGTCACACGCTAGCTTCGCGTAGGGTACGTTTTCTAGCCTCGCTAAATTAGGCATTTTTATTCTGCGTTTATTCAATTGGATTTTAATTTTTAAGACTTTCTGTGTTAATCTTTGCAGACCATTAAAGCTTTCGAATTTCGTTATAATTGAAAATTAGTGAACATAGGTACCTATTGTTCGTCAGGGACTGTCTTCACATGCGAACAGAGTTTTTGTTATACAGAAATGGGTAATTCGCATATTAACAGGGATCAAACGTAGAGAATCGTGCAAAAGTGCATTTAAAGAACTAAACATCTAAACTTTACCCTTAGTGTATATTTATGAAATATTATGTTTTGCATAAAAAGACATATAAATGCTTTTTCAGCGGCCATGACTACTTAACAATATATAAAACCACTATACTACAATTACAAGACAAACGCGAGACATTATGCACCAGGCATAAACCCTCTTGCGATGTCTGCAAACGGTATAATGCCTCTATTGGACGAAATAAAATGTATGTATATTATATTATAGTAAACAGTATTAACAAAAGCTACTAGACTGTTACTTATACTGTTATGTTTTGCACTAATATTAAAACTCGTGACTTACTATACTGTATAAGATATTATAAGATATTAATTACGAAAAGAGCTAAAATAGAGAAACGAAAATATGTGGAAAGAGACTGTTATCAATTGCTACAAATAAAGAGCGCCCAAATTATCATAAAAAATAAATGGAATAAGGAATATGACAAAAATAGAAGAGTTAAAGTAATGAAGGACCTAAAAAACAAAAACAAAAAAAGAAAAATTGCGATTACCTATATTAAAATAGACCAAAGTTGATGAAACAGGGACGAGCTGACTTCAACATCTATAGTAACACAAAAGGAAAATATTCTATTATCGAAGTTTGAAAATCTCCTGATGAATGGTGGAAAGTCGAGAGAATATGAACGATCTACCAACTCTCACCGTTCAGGATATTGACCAAATCAAGAAGAGGCTCTTCCTTTTCATTAAACATATGAAAAGGGAAACTACAACGAATTTTAAATTGCAAAAATGAGTATAATAACACAAACATTTCTACTTAAAAGCATAAGATGCAAAATAAAGTTTATAGTTGAGGAGCATAATGCGCATTTACCTACTCCGTGGGATTTTTTGTGAAGGGAAGGTGCGACTATGTGGAATCTCTTTACTGTATGCTAGATAATGGTGTAGTACCGAGTGTTTACCTTAGGATTGTGCTGTTTGGTTTTTATGGCGTTATACATCCAAGATGGCCGCCATGCGAGACATGTATTCTTTACATCAAGAATAACTCCTTCCAGAGTGCTCATACGTAAAATCTGCATCACTATCGGTTTAAAACATAATTTAGCCATCGGTTATTTATTAAGGGAAGAAAAATAATGATTCTGGTGCTATTTACTCACAAAAACTTTAATAATAACTAGTATTAATACATACAATTTGTAGTAGGACGTAGTAGTTGTATTATAAAATTGGTTCTTAAAATAAATTATGTATTGACAGAAAACAATATTTAATGATACTATATTATTATTCTCTTCAAAACAATGTATCATCACCATCTAAGTCATCCGATGAATCTTCATGCCTTGTATGCTCATCACAGTTGTCACACGTATCTTCGTCTCCTCTACACACACATAGTTTTGTGCACTTCAGATCGTGGGAAAGACATTTACATAGTGGAGCACATTTTCCTTTAACACAAGAGCACCGAAGTTGAAGAACTGTCTCTGGAACACATGGTAGCATACACATAACAGGAGCATAATGGTGATTTTTTAGTTCCCAGCCGAAGTTTAATGGTGAAGTCAGATTAGGGTAGGGCTGGTCAGCACGGCACCATTCTATGGTTTGATAACGAACTCTATCAACATATGGTATCAGTGATGCTCTTGTTGGTGGCAAGTTTTCTCCTTGAGTTTCTTTCTTTGTGAACATCCACCACCTCAGTTCTCCAATGTCTGATATATTTGTGCCAGAAACATAGACTTGACATATGAATTTTTCTATTAATAGTCTATCTGTATCAAGAAATTTTTCCAAGCTTCCAAGTTTGCTTACAGCTTTGAGAATGTCATCATCTGCTTTACTGAAGACTTTCCAAAAGGAGGTTTTTGCTTTCTTTGCCAAAGTCTCTGTGGTGTCACTTCCGGATAATGTATGCTGACCTAATAATGCTGAAGTTTTCTTTGAGCCCAGGGAATCGGTTACTTTGCTGAGATCGATCATTCTTTGATTTTGGCCAACTCCAATTACAGACATATTGTTCAGTGGAAGGAACTTATACCACCATAAAGTAAGTATGAAGACATCTGTATCAGGTGAGTAAATATGAAGCTGTGTAGCTTCGCGACGACAGGCGAACATGGAATGCAAAATTATTTTTGTATCTGCCTCCTCATGATTGCTTTTCAGTTCATCTGTTTCAATCCCCATTGAAAACTTTGTTGTTTCCCTCCAAGATACAAATAAACACTTGTTTCTTCCAGTTGCATATTGTATTGCTTTCTCGGACAAGTAAGCTGTTAACTCATCTTTAGTCTTGACATGAGATAACAATGACTTCATAGATGTGTTCCCAATGTACGTTGTATCACTGATCTTGTAGTGGACTGGTTGTGTGTTGCCAGTTTTTTTCTTACGCATAGAAGATTTTAGTAAATTTCCTCTGTATGTGTCGAAGACTTAGTGGGTTTCATCATAACGTGATAGTGTATGTATGTCTCTTGCATGGGCATCTCCAGGATCTGTGCAGTCACTCAAACGCACTTTCAATATTTCACTATTAGAGCGTTGGACAGCTAACTTAAGACGCTTGCCACTTTGGTCTGTTGCTATGCAATACAGTCTCTCTTTGCTTTTCTCTCCTTCATCACAAAAAAAACAGTTTTTTTTTGTTATATGCGGGTGTTTTAGATCGTAACGTGTATGTTGCCTTGTCACTGCTGGTACTCGCTTCTAAATCATCCGTAGGCTCACAACTCTTTCCTTTCTCGAAAAGTTTTTTGCTTCTATCCATGTTTGTCGTATGAGTCAGTTTTTTGTAACATTCTTTATGCCATTTTGCATTGGAGTCTTGTAGCTGTTGTACACTTAAATTCCCAATTCGACTACTAATATGCGTACACTCTGGATCCAACCATTCTTTTCTTTGTTTCAAACACTGTAGAAGTTTTTCAACCTTCAATGGATTAACAAGAGGTAATTTACTTTTACCTTGACACAAAATACACAGTTTATAATCTGTTGAAAGTCGGATAGGCTAGGCAATAAATGTATACTAATAAATTTGTGTTACGTGGTAAAACTGTGTAACTCTTAAATGGTAAAAGATACGAAAAAATTGATAAGAACTAAATTTGTTCTTTGGCTCATGTAGAATATAAAATGTTTTATGCAGATTTTGCGGATAAGCACTCTGAAAGGAGTTATTCTTGATGTAAAGAGTAAATGTCTCGCATGGTGGCCATCTTGGATGTATAACGCCATAAAAACCAAACAGCGCAATTCTAAGGTAAACACCCGGTACTATACCATTATCTAACATATAATAAAGAGATTCCACATTGTCGCACCTTCCCTTCACAAAAATCCCACGGAATACATTATGCCCCAAGACTATTAGTCACATAATTGACAAAGGGTATTCCAAAATATTAGCTGGTAGGTGATCTTTAAAATATGGGTTTCGGATATTGAGGGACAAGTACTGAAGCCGTGTTAAAGGTAGTGCGTCAAAATTATATAATTATTTATTCCAAAATGATTTGCTTGGTTAAAAAAATTATTTTGCTTTATTTCGACTGCAATGACATGTTTGTTGAAATAATGTGACTGTAGTAAACCTAATTTCTTTATAACTCAAATGCAAAAATTCTGTAAAAAAATGATAAATATTGGTAAATATTTGTAAATATTTTTACAACTTTTACCACAATGTATGAATAACGTTCTAATAAAAGACATATTTCACAATTAATTTTGATACTTATCTGCACCTGTGCTAAATACTTAAGGTATCAAAATGACTGATACGCTACAGACTACAAACAATAGAAGTCCACTTAGAGCTCAGCGAGATACAAGATAGTTAATGAGTAAAAGGATGTCGTGGAAGTACTATATCCTATAACTGTTCCCTTCATTAGAATATTGTCTGAGATTTGAGACAAAACTTCAATTGATTCGGTTGTCAGTTCAGATGAGAAGTTTGAAATTTATTGCAGCAATACTCTTTGATATAAGTTTGCCGCTATTTAAGATACTAATATTATTTTCACAAGAATTAAAACTGACATATTAGTACAGGCAATCTGTCATTTGACCCGTGAATAATTCCTACAAGGAATTTTTTTCTTGCGTAATATAGGAGGGGTTGCCACATTCATGAATTAATGTTTTACACAAAATATCGTTGCCATTATAGAAAAAATTAGGGTCAAGATAGGTTTGTGGCAATAATTGTTTTTCCCACCAGTTCTACTCTAAAATAAGGTATTACCAATAGAAAATGAAAGAGCCACAACTTTTATTTAAACTATTTTTCTCTATTGTGCATATTTTACGATTTATATCGACCAGAATGGTGAAAATTCTACTTCGCTGAAGATTTTTGTAATTTTCTCTACCCCCGTTGTTCCTACGTAATAATTAGTTATTATCAAAACTATAGTCTATAAATTTTCCCAAAACTTTTGTAGAAGCAATTTCCTTTCACGGTCAATTGTTTAAAAATTCCAGCAGCTCGAAGTTTCAAAAAGTTTCTTGAATTTCGGAAAAATGCCTGCTACGTTCTTCCAACGTTATTAATAATCATTAATTTTGCCTAGTCCATAAAATTGACTTACAGTAGTGTTAATTCTTTAGAACAATACATTTTAACATAATTTTTCGAGTTTTCACTGATCTGTCAACACAACAGTTTTTCTCTATTACTAATATTTTTCGATTTACACTAGCCCAAAAATGTGAAAATTTGTGCTTCACTGCAAATTTTTACAATTATCTCTGCCTCCACTACTCCTATGTAGTAATTAGTTATTAACAATTTCTCTTGTCAAAAAATACCACCGCGTTTAAATTACAGCCACGAAGAGTTTTTAAGCTTATTTATGGAGAACGTGATAAATTAATATCAAGAACATGTATCACATTTGCTATTCGATATCCACAAAAACGGAAAGGACCCCTTACAAATCCTATGGGAAATTGGCCCAAATTTTGATATGTTGTTCTACTAGTCCAGTAGATCGAAAGTCTCAATGGGCACGAGTCCCAAAAATACACCCTTCTACCTTTTCGCTCTCTATTGGGGTGAAAAGCGCTCGTATACATTCAACAACTACATTTTTCTAAAAAAATATTTGTATCTTTCAGCGCGGTAAAAAGCCTCAGTCGCAGGATCTGACTTACATTTAGAGCCTTCCTCCCTTTTCAACCCCTTCCGGGGGGGGGTGGAATCGCTTTCACGGCTGCACAGCGGTATCTTTGTTCCAAAAAAACATGAAACTGCTCAGTTGAACACAGAACCTTAAAAGACTGCAAAAATCACTTTGAAGTACCCCCTAATGCTTTTCCACCCTTTCCTGGGGGTAAAAATCGCTTTCACAACTGCACAGCGCTGTCTTTGTTCCAAAAAAAATATGAAACTGCTCAGTTGAACACAAAACCTTAAAAGACGGTGCAAAAATCACTTTGAAGTACCTCCTAACGCTTTTGCACCCCTTACGGGGGATGAAAATGGCTTTCACCTCAGCGCGGAGGTATCTTTCTGGCAAAAAGTTCTGGAACCACTCAGATGAGTACTAGATAATAATAATAATAATAATAATAATAATGTCTTTATTTACCAAGATTGAAAAAAAATTGAAGGTACATTCCAATACACATATGGTACAGGCGAAGTTCACCATTTTACGCAAGCGTAAGGTGCTCTACCACTTAACCTGATGTTAAAAAAAAAATGTAGCAATTATTTTGCTCCATTTTCCTCGCGGGGGTAAAAGTATACCATTGTGCAGCAGTGAAAGTAATTGTCAGTCCTCGGAGGGGTTGGAAAATGGTTAGAGATTGGCTCAAAGTCATTGCTGTACCTCTTTTGAGATGTTCTATCGGTGTGCAGCCGCTTTATTGAGAATCACCCCCCGGAAGGGGTGGAAACGGGTTAGGGGGTACTTCAAAATGATTTTTGCATCATATTTTAAGGTTCTGTGTTCAACTGAGCAGTTTCATATTTTGTTGGAACAAAGATACCGCTGTGCAGCCGTGAAAGCGATCTTCACTTCCCGGAAGAGGTGAAAAAGGGTGGAAGACTGTAAGTCAGATCCTACGACTGAGGTTTTTATCGCGCTGAAAGATACAAATATTTTTTTAGAGAAATACAGTTGTTAAATATATACGAGGGCAAAAAAAGGTAGAAGGGTGTGTTTGGGACTCGTGCCATTGAGACTTTTGATCTACTGGATTAGTAGAACAGCATATCAAAATTTGGGCCAAATTCACCGTAAGCCAATTTCGCATAAGTCTTCGTGGGTGCAATTTAAACGCGATAGCATTTTTGACAGAAGAGAATGACTGACATTGGCAATTGTTTCTAACCATCAGACCCCGGCTCCAAGGTAGGTGAAAAACCAGTATCGGTTCTAGGCTATATGGACAATATGATTATTTTCACGTACGATTATTGTCGTAGTTTACCATGTAATTGTATTTAGTGAATTTCGTAATGTTTAAAGGTAAATGGCTCCTGAAAGATTGTAAACAAGTCATACTGTGATATATTTATTGTTGGGTGTGACACTAGTAGAACCACACTCATTTGCTAACTACGAATTATTAGAATAATAAAAATAATAAACGTCTTTATTAATGAATCAACATACCTCCAATGCAGATGTTTAGCTAGAAATATATTCAAATTTATGCTAAACGGTCCGAAGTTAAACTCCGGGGCTTTCACTAAAAACAGTAACGGAAAGCCTTTGATTTGGTATGGCAATAAGAGCAAGCGAGAGCGAAGCAAGTAGGCTATTATTTTTTATCGTAAAACACATCCTACAATCGTGCCACCAGCTCTGTCTACGCGGAATTTCAATTTGTTTCCGTTTAGATGGGCCGTGTCACTATTTGCCCCTCTGCTAGAGCACTGGTAGACGCCTTTTATTGTGGGCGGTCGGTTAAATCGTTGAAACTATGCAATACCTAATCCAAGACTTTCCGATACTGTATATGCTTGTACCGTGAAAGGAAGAGGGTCGTTCAACGTCTGTTGAAGTAACGGGCACATATTTGAAATAGGTAAAGTTTTTCTTAGACGACATATTTACTTCCAGTATCTTATATTGTCGTGATATTTTTAAATAACGTTCCCTCGCGTTATACTGTGATAAAATAACCGTTTCCTTGGAACGAACAACGAACCATAGGTGTCGCCGTACATCCATATGAAATTTAGAAATTTTAACGTTTTCGACCTCTCAGATATCAAGAATTCTAGTCTTCACACAGTGACAAGCTGGAAAAGAAGGCTGTGGAAATAACCGAAATCTATTTAGATGCATATCTACTTAGAAAACTTTAGACGTGACTCTCTCGTATGACGTTTGGTCGTTGAAAACGAAGCCAGTCGGATAATTTCGTTCTTTCCAAAGTAAAGTTATGTCGTCATATTTTTCTTGAGAGGTCGCGCTTGTAACGCTACATGACTTGAACCACTTTTACCTTCTCTAATGGCTACTGTATAATATATCTAAGAAATGTTTAAGTAAGCGGCAAAGGTGCACGAGTCATCAGTCGCGTTACTAATAACACAGCCCCTCAAAATAAAAAAGAATGTTGTACCAGAAAAGAGACCATCATATCCTCACTTATTTTGGTGCGCTGAATCCTAATCTGATGTCCAACCCAGATAGCACAAGACGTCTTTAAGACGTCCATATTAAGTCTTATTTAGGTCTGAACGTCTTATTCCTTATAAAGATGTCTTGAAGACGTCTTTCCTTAGACGTCTTTAAGATGTCTGATTTCTACGTCTTAAAGACGTTTTAAAGACGTCATCATTACGATGTCAATGTTAGTATTGCCCAATAGAAGCAAAAATATGTTAACAAAACTGTTCTTTCAATTTTACAATGTAAAATATGTAGTGTGTTAGACATAAATGAAAGATTAATGATAGCATAATAAATAACAGCCGGATTGTCCAGCAAAATCTAGTCGTTGCATTTGCTAACTATAGAGTCTCTAAGAAAACAAATCATAACCGCTCAGTGGCAGCCAGGGTGTATTAAATAGGTGGTCCGACTAAGGCACTTTCCTATGATAATAATGGCTTCATAAGTGCATGCTTCCTATTTAATTTAGTAGATGGCGCGAGCTTTAGCGTCCAACAAAAACCTGTATATAGGTACATGAATTTGCTTTGCTGCATATAGTGTTGCATATATTCACAACTGAACAGCAATTTCAGTTATGTAAAGGAACAAATATTCACCAGTTTCAAATTTATTTGGGTATGGTAAGAAAATAAAATTTATGTAAAATATACAAATTTATTTACAACAGTACTGGGCGTAATGGGCTGCAATATTATAAGAACAAGATTTACATAATATGTTTACAAATAGTTCCTTTCTCCAAAATTACTGAGCATTCTCTATGCTCCCAACATAAGTTGACTTTAATTGCACATCAGAATGAACACTGATAATAATATTTGTACTTGGTCCACCTAAGCAAGCGTTGTAGATTAAATTTTCAGAAAAATATGCTGCAATTCTTCTACAGTGATCGGTTTACTGATTGATGTTAACTAATATCCTTATGCAAAAAATAACCTCTATTGTAGGACCAAACATGAGACAAAACCCAACCTGAAAATAGAAATTATACAAATAATTACTTGAAAAACTAAATTATCATATGGAAACAAATACTATCTAAAAAGCACTTACCGACTTAAAACATGTTGTAATTAATTTATCAAGCTGTTCTGCCTTATGTAAACACTAAGCTTCTACTTTCAATACATTTATGAATACCTCAATTCTTATTTGGTAATTTGACGACACATTCTTCAGACAAAATTTTTTCTAGTAAGTGTAAATACAAACTCTCAGAAATGAGGATAAATTATACTATCGTGAACATCACTCATTTAATAACTTCTTAATTTTCTTAGCGACAACATTTTCTGAAGAACAAGCATCTAATTTGCTTGGAAGTGCACCTTTCTTCAACCTTTTTCTTTAAAACTGCCGCTAAAAGCATAAAATATATTTAAAAAACGTTTTTATATCTATAGGTTATGTTACAAATATTTATGTAAATTTAAAACTTACAGTGTATATAACAACTCCATTTTCAGACTGTGAAGTAAAATTACTTTTTATACTGCTGGAGCAAAAATGTTTTTCACAAATATGTGGCTTTTTATTTCAAGTAGGTACTTTGTAAACTATCACATTTCTATCTCTTCAGTATTTTTTGGCACTAAGAAAAGTGATAATTTTTGGTCTTTATAGTCATAAGCATAAGTACACAAATAGGCACTCCATATTTTCTAACTGTCTTATGAAAATATAGCTGACTTTTTTATATTTAGCACTAGCGTATTGAATGTATTTCTTCCAGGTATTTGATGTCAAATGTCACTGATATTTTGTTTGACTACAAGATTTTTCACTAAAAACGAAAGCCCGGGAATGTATGCAACACTGTATGCACGTATGTACAGAATCTGCAAAATTATCTTTCTATGCGTAAATAATGACGGACACTATTGCTCCTGCCATCTATTACATTATGTACAAAGTAAGCACTTATGAAGCCACTCAACGGGTCCTTGTCGCACCACCTATTTAATACACCCTGGTGGCAGCGGAGTTAAAAGTTCACTTACGAGTCGATAGGTCTACGGTTCGATCCCTACTGATTCCGCTTTTTTTTCGTTAAATGATTGCGAAAAAACTTTTAGTTGGTTTTTATAAAGGTAACAGTTGCTTATAAAACCGATATGCAAATGTGTTTTTTTTCTATTTTAGGTCTGTTTTAGACCAACAATGGTCCTCGAAAAGACGTCTGGATTTTTAACATAAGACCTAAATAAGACATTTGTAAGACGTCTGTAAGGCGTAAATGGACGTCTTTAAGACGCAGTGAAAGTCTAAGGAAGGCGTCTTTAAGACATCTTAAAGACATCTCTGTGCTATCTGGGAAAATAACTTCTACCTTGTCATGTTTTTGTAAATCTCGTGTTTTTTTCGCATTCTATTTGTGCAGCACGCCAAATACGTGGGTCTCTTTTCTGGTACAATACACTTTTCTATTTTTATTTCATGTTCCTTCCATATAACAAAATTCTCTATTCAAAATGTGTTATAATTATCTGTGTTTAAAAACTGTCTCTGGGATAACTATCTAAGAGCCGAGGTCTGCTAATAATGGCTAATTTGATAAAAAAAATTACTAAGAATTCTTGAATTTTTAAGAAAATTGCAAATAATTCAAAAAGTTCTAAATTAAACCCCTATAATATCTACATAGGAAAAAAATGAATTTAATGCAAAAAAATACAGGGTGTTCCATTTGACTTAAATAAATTCTCGCGGTTTGAAGTTGACAAAATGTAACGTAAAACCCCGAACACTTGCTATATTATTATTGATTTTTTTTAAACTGTAGAGAATAATTCACCTTATGGTCTTTCCGCATGCAAAAAAGTAAATGAGGATCTCTTACGGGAAAAAAGTTATAATAGTTATTGCAAACCGTTACACCCCTCTTTTTTTTATAAAATGTCAAATATCTCTGAAACTGCTGGGTTTAGGGTATAGAGTATGCTACATGTTTTCGATCAAAATTTTTCGCTCTTTTCAGAACTTCGAAATATATAGGGTGTTCCATTTAAAATAAGCAAGTTGGTATCGACTTCCGATATAAGCGGAACCATACTGACCTTAGTAATTATTTAAATTTTCAAAATTTTCTGTTGCGCTTTACCCTATATCGATGCAGTTCCCGGTAACAATGCCCACTGAAAGCATGAAATGTTGAAAAGTAATGTGCTTCTACAACTGGCATAGGCACCGGATTTTCAAAATTAGCAGGGGGCTCGAGATATTTTAAAACTAAAAATTCTTTTTATATATAAAAATATTTGCTAATACTGAAGATTTTCGAGGTATTGAAATATTCGCAATTTTTTTTTTAGGAGACGTAGACTTGGAGTTGTAGACCACAAATCTGAAATTGGTTTTCAATGTAAATGTACAGTTTTTCCAAATACATTTTTCTAAATTTTCTACCATAGTACGTACTCCCGATCAATGTAAACACTTGAAACACCTTGAATTTTGACCTATCCGAATTTCATATTCACAATGTAAGCGATTTTCAAAACAATGTACCATTTTACGCAATGAAAAAAAACAGCTTCTTCATAGAAAACGGTATTATTATTTACCAGAACTATATATGAGGAAATAAAAGGTAATCAAACTGTCAAACTAATATACATGCGTCTCCGCAATTTTCAAAGTTATGCCTAAGTTATCGTGCAAAATCATCAGGTGATTATTGCCCCTCAGGTTTTGAAATTATGTATTTTAGCAGGAAAGATACGGTTACAATTTTATTTTTGGGTTAAGTTAAAGAGTCGACATTGATGGCTGCAACTTTTTTTATTGTATTAAGTAGTCATATTAAAAGTTTGTTTGGATTAGGTTGATCTTCCTTCTTGCAGTTGACTGCATTTTTTGTTGTTGTATTAGTTATATCAAGAGTTTTGAAAAGCTGTGTATATGAACTTGGAAGGTTATTGTTGAGGTTAGGTTGGTAGGTTTCTTGCAGATGGCTGCAACATTTTCTGGATTGTATTAGTTATACCTATTATAAATTTTAAAGTATTATATGTATTTAATGAATTTTTTTGTTTGTCTTGAGACACCAATGGTTCATGGTATTTTGCAGGCATGAGCTAACAATCTAATTCTTATGGCAGATGGATGTATCAAACAATGGGGTTTTGGTAAATCATGCACTGTTTTCTGTAGAAAAGATATTTTTCCGCGTTGTTCTGAAAAGTATTTTCGTTACGAACACAAAATCCGAATAGGTCAAAATTCAAATTCATTCATTTTAGTGATTGTATTGATAGAGTTTTTTTTTTCGAAAAATTTTGAACTTGCATTGAAAAATAACTTCAGATTTATATTCTACGACCCTAAATTAGTATCCTGTCAAAATTTCGCGAAATTTCCAATGCACTGTTAATCTTCAGTATTAATGTTCAAAAGTAATACCAAAAGATCCTTAAAAATCTCAATCTCTCAACAGATAAACGTTAAATACAAATAAACGTCAATCTCACTTCAGTACTAAACACATTAAAAATATAGGGCGAACTGAATATTTGATGATTTCGCTTGTTTAATTTTTTATTTGCATGCAGATTTCAGCAAGGGGGCTCCGCACCCATGCTAAGTTGGGCAAGGGGCACAAGCCCCGCAGCCCCCGTGGTTCCGACGCCTATGATAGCTGGACTAAACCGCTTTGAGAAGTAATAAATTAAATATAATGAGTAATTTAATTAACACGTCATAAATTATAAATAATTTAATGCCTAATAATTAACATATCGAGTTAATCTATAATCTAAACCATTTGATATTAGAACAGCAATTTATCTGTCTTAGTTATACTAAAAGCAACACTGTACGATTTTGTAAAGTTAATCAATCAATTCTTCGTCTCAGAGTCACGCTGTGTTTGTAAACTATAACGATCTAGTTAACAATGCCGATAATAATGGTATACACAATAAATCCTGTGGAACACCTAGAGGGTACACATGATACTAATAATTGAATTGAGGATAACCGATCACATGAAATTACCTATCTCAGAAGCCCGGAAGATCAATAAGATATGAGAGACGAGCTGGTAAATAATATGTTCGTAATTTTTATTTCCTCATAATCGTTGATGGTATTTCGATATATTTTAAAATTGTATGCTTTGCTTATTTATTATAATTCCGTCTATAATTTATCGTAAGGCAAACGCAAATAGGGGCAAATATTTTCCAGAAACTCTCTCGACAAACGAAAACTGCAAATTCTATTTTATTTTAAACCTGATTTTATCTCTACTTGACGTAAATCGCCGTATCCAATAATCGTTCCTAACGAGCCACAGCCCTTTAAAGATGGAACCTTGTCATCATTTTTTTTTAAATATCTTCAAAATGCTTGTATCTAAAAATATAGAACTTGGTACATTTATTAACCTAAAACCGCTGCCCAAGGAATCACTACTTCCACATCCAGATTCTCTACCCAAGTCTCACATCGAAAAAACTTTGTATGTGGAAATAATTGCTTATGGAACTTTAATAATATAATATTTGAAATCCTCTACCCCAAAAACCCATAAAACGATACCCCACATTGGTACTGAGGTGGGGGTGATAGGAGGTGGTAGTGGGGGTGGATGAAGTAAAAAAATATTTTGAGGTTTCTGGTTCTTGTACATACACTAAATCATATTTTTTTTCATCTCCTTTAATAATGGGGTGGAGCGAGGGGTGGAGGTGGTAATGGGGGTGGCTAATACCAAAAATTTTTTTGAGAATTTAGCTTCTCTTGTATATACTAAATACCAATTTTATGGACTCTTGCCCATTTACATCAAATTTACCCCAATTTACCCTCCAACCCTTCGAAGGAACAAGATGAAAATATAATTTAGTTCCAGATCTCGTTAAAGTACATACGTGTACCAAATTTCAAGTCAATATCTTAAACGGTTCCAGAGTAAACGTGCGCACAAAAAAGTTACAGACAGACAGACAGAATTTTTTTTTTCGCTCAAACTTAAAATCTCGATGTTTCATGACATTTTAAGCCTATTTGAACAATAAAAATAAAAAAAATAAAAATTTTGGCGTTACCTACTATACTTCCACTGGGAAGTAAAATGACCCATTGTTTGCTGCAAACATGATTTTTCTATTGCGAACATAAGGGTCTTATTTTGGGGGAGGTAAGCAAACATTTTGAATCATATTTTTAAAATTTTTTTTTTGCATTTCTGATGTCAGATTTAGAAACTTCAGACTTTTTTCTAATATTAACATACTTTGTTTGTTATTGCTATGATGCATTATTCGAGAATAATCGATTTGGGAACTTATGCAAGGAAACACAAAAAGTTCAAAGAACACCGCACGTTTTATAGGTAAATTGGTGGCCTGTCAAGTTTGATGAATTTTTGATATGTCCTAGTTCAATTGATTCTGAACGATAAGTTCCTTTGGTAAAACATCAAATTATGGACCCCTCGATACCGTATCAACGATTTCTCAAAACTGCAGGTATTGAAATGATAAATGCTGGAAATGAATAACCAGACTATTTCCCATTATTTGGTCTTAGATTGATATGCCTGAACTTCCGGTTTTGTGGGAAATGACGTAAAATCACGGTTTTCGAATGCACAACTCCCGCTTATTTCAATTTAATACATCAGTAGCTTTATTAAATTTCACTCTAGTAAATAAGTAAGTACGTGCATTGACTGATAGAACATTGATGCTAGCTTGATACTAGGTACATCATAATCCTGGTAGAAAGCAAAGTTGATTTTATTTTTCAAGATATAAAATTGCAGCTGTGTCTAATCAATGAAAATTAATTATTTGTGAGACCTTTAAGTAGAACAGGCAGTTTTTGTTTATTCATAATACATTAAACTTTATTATTTTTAGCACAATGTATTAAGAGAAATCAAACAAAAAAAAATTTCAAATTATTTAACAAAGAACAGCATTCCTCCCCTAGTACGTGTCAGAGCCAGCCAGATATACTCGGTGCGAGGCGCAATGAAAGACTGGATGAAACGAGGTCAGATTAGATTAGATTAAAAAGAGTTAAAAAAAATGAACACAAGCTTCATTCGCAGCAAAGCGAACTAAATTGTGTACAAAGTGAACAAGGGCTCTATTGTAAATAAAATATAAAAAGTCTCATTGACTGTGAAGGAAAAATCGCTAGCGATGCGAAATTGCATCTAATTTTTTATGTTTAAATTGTTTTACTGTTCAAAAATTACTAATAATCATTCAAAAATTATGGCAGTGAATAAGGACTTAAAAGGACAAAAACAAGAATTAAGAATAAAGTTTGGTATAACTATAAATAACTAATTTAAATCTAGTCTAGTCACTAAACTTCGACAACGTCCATTGAGTCTCGGACTCCAGCATCTTCCATTACCCTTAAGCATCGAAATTAATAACAAACTGGAACGCGCACTCAGTGCTTTAAATATACGAAATAACTGAAACAGAAAGAGAAACTGGCGTGTACTATTCTGTCCTTTTCTGACTAAATCTGATTGGTTGAAGGAAATGCTAACCGTCTATACGCAAGCGGAAAAAGAATGGAATAGTGCACGAAAGTTTCTTTTTCTGTTCACTTTCTCTAGTCGAGTGCGCGTTCCAGTATGTTATTAATTTCGACTCCCTTAAGATATGCATGGATGGATATTTTGCGTGTGCTTCATGTCGTGCATATCCTAAACACATCCTACGTACACTAGATTGAATGCGCACCGATACAAAGAAATTTAAAGGGTGGGGGAGATGGGTATCATATGCTGGTATGCTGTACGTACTTGCCTGCCGCTATCTGCATATGCGTTTCAATTGCTGTTCGAAGTTTCAAAGTCATTCTTATTATAAAACTTAACATGCCCCACGTAGGATTAATTTTCTGCATGAATAAGGTTTAATTAACTTGAAATAAAGTTTTTTGGTTTGATTTCTATTAATGAATGATTAAAATATTATAAAAATTAAAATAATCAGCTATGCTATTTTTGCTAAAAATAATAAAGTTTAATGTGTTATAAGTAAACAAAAACTGTCTATTCTACTTAAAGGTCTCACAAATAATTAGTTTTCATTGACTATACACAACTGCAATTTTATATCTTGGAAAATAAAATCAACTTTGTTTTGTACCAAAATTATAATGTACCCGGTATCAAGCTAGCATCAATGTTCTATCAATCAATGCACGTACTTACTTGTTTACTAACATAGTGAATTTTAATAATAGTTCAGTCAATAAAGAAGGTATAGAGTGCGTGAGCAGGGACCTAAGCGATTCCTTTAGAAAGTTGTTCAGGTTAGGGAGTGAACATACTGAAAGTCCTGACGTCTAGGAGGTGAGCCGGAGGGGAGGGGGCACAAAGAAAGTCCCACTTTTGGTTTTCTCGCTTATATCTCGAGAACGATGCTTCGTAGGGAAAAATATTCTATATCAAATGAAAGCTCATGAAATTCTCTATAACTTTCATTATATATACTTTTTTCGAATTCGCAACCGTTTTCGAGCTACACGCTCCGAAAAAATGTTCGAAAAACAGATTTTTACCTCATCCTCGGTGGTGGGTGGTTCTTGCTGAAGGGGCTCTACGTCGACTTCATCGTCGTCCTCATCGTAAACAGGTACACCGTTGAGGCATTTCCCTTGGCAGTGGAGACACGCTGCAGAACAGCATTGCTTTCCGGCATCCACATTTGCCACTACCACAATCCTGGGTAAGGTTTTTAGTAGGACCTCCGGTGCTGGTGGATCTTCTGTTGTAATTGGCACCAGAGTGTCTCCTACATGTTTCCACCCCCACTCCCGAGTCATTGCTGCACTTGGTGGTAGGTGCGCCGGCAATGCTGCTTAGCTGCGCTCTCAGTTGGTGGGAGGGAGCTGATGTCAGGCTTAATATTTGCCTCATGAACGACTGGAAGCGATACTGGTTGAGAGAGGTCTGTCTTGCCGGTGCCCCATACCATTTGAGGAAGCATATCTTCCCAGCCTCTCCAACCTCGCCTTGAGTGGAGGAGGGATTGTCAAAGATCACTGCCGCTTCCTTGATGATTTCTGACTTTAAGTACAATTTTGAGAAGCCCACCTTGCTGTTCTTTAAAGTTGAAGATGTTGTGTCGCAGCCGGTAAATGAATGTAAGAACAGGATGTGTTCAAATCCATGCTGCTGCATCTCCTGGGTGGACAGTGCCCCTCGGCGGGGTTTCAGCAGCAGGATGTCTTGGGTGGGAGGAGTGGCAGCTATCAAAAGGACAGCGAGGTCCACATCTTCACCAACGACAGCCACAGAACTGTGAGTGGATTGTTCCACAGCAGTCTTCACGATAAGGACGTCAGCATCATCTTTGGCCTGGAGAGTCTGTATCCCTTTCTCCTGTAGCTTTATCTGTAGTAAGGAGATGAACTGACTTTTGTTGGTAGGATTGGACAAAAAATCTTCTTGTTTCACACGTATCGCCTCTGTTCTTGTGACTTCGTATTGTTGACTGAGTTTGCGTATCCATCAAATACCACAGCGCAACTCATTCCAGGATAGTGGTGGTTGACATAGGTAATATATCCATCACAAATGGTGGCAACGGAGGCATCTTTTTGCCAAATTACTCTGTGCAGTAGGAATCCTCCGTCTACTACTACGTTCATCTGAGATAGTTGAACAGCCTTATCGGTAGGCTCGAACATGGTGTACAGGACAGATTTGGTTGTCTTCCTCATCCCACTTTCATTGAACAGTGTCAAGGGAATGTTTGATGAAAACTGTGAGGTAAAAATCTGTTTTTCGAAAATATTCACTTTTCCGGAGCGTGTAACTCGAAAACGGTTGCGAATTCGAAAAAGTATATAAAATGAAAGTTGTAGAGAACTTCATGTGTTTTCATTTGGTGTAAGAACATGTTTCACTGCGACGCACCGTTTTCGAGATATAAGCGAAAAAACCAAAAATTGGACTTTCTTTGTGCCCCCTCCCCTCTGGCTCACCTCCTAGATGTCAGGACTTTCAGTATGTTCACTACCTAAGCACCCTGAACAACTTTCTAAAGGAATCGCTTAGGTCTCTGCTCACGCACTCTACACCACCCTTTGGGCCATTCGTTGATTGGACTATAAAGCTACTTATATATACGATGTGTTACATTGATGTAAACGGGTGTTGTGCTTTCGAAAAACGTCACTTCCGGCAAAACCGGGAGTTCAGCACATCAATCTAAGACCAAATAATGGTAAATAGTCTGGTTATTCATTTCCAGCAGCTATCATTTCAATACCTGCAGTACGCTTTGAGAAATGGCTGAGTATCGAGGGTTAGGTCCAGTTTTGGAGCCATCTATCGGAAAAACTGTCCATATTTGAAGTTTTGCCACAGGAACTTATTATTCAGAATCAGTTGAACTACAACATATCAAAAATACATCAAATTTGACAGGCCACCAACTTACCTATAAAACGTGCGGTGTCTTTTCCAATTTTTACTCAAAAATCATACTTTTCCTTATATGCTGTTCCTAATATGTTGTTGTCTCTGATAATTGCGCGCAAAACTGGCCTAAATAGTAGCGAATCTAGTGCACGCTAGGATTTTAAAGATGGGGGAAGTCAACTAAATGATAAAAAGAAACGAAAAACAGATTCTTTGCGTAAAGTTTTGCTGCCAGATTCGTATTTCGAGTTCTAAATATATTCCGCAATACCCAACAATCAGTACAGATGTTATTGTATTATATTTGTATTTGCATTCGATACGTTTTTAGCTTCAACGAGAAGGCATTCATGAGTGGGTGATCTGATCCACAGTCATCGCCAGGAAAAGTTTTATATAGCTTTATTGATGATATCCTTGGAGTTTCTAGGATATATCCTCTTCCTATTGTATAAATTTTGCCAAGATAGAAAACAATGTGGATGCAACTCGGACAAAAAATTAGTTTTTGCACCTCGCCGGCGTGTTTTCTACAATTTTTACGTCTGTTACAAAAAACACTTTTGCCTCTAACTATTGTACGAGTAAGTTCTCAAAATAAGAATACACTTTGGGTACAAAATCACATGTTTTAAGTTTGTTTAGTTGTTCCATTGATATGTCTGAGATTGTATTAAAATCTCCGTCATATCTCATAACAAATAGGTAGGTATAACATGTTCTCTGAAAGTAAATGTATTCCTCATCATTATCACAACCTATTATTATCGACACTAATATGTATACAATAGAAGGCGGTAAACAAGCATTGAATTTTTCTAGAATGTCATTAAATCAACAAAATAGGCAATAAGAGATATTATCCTGTCAACAAGTTGTAAAATTCAGCGCCTCTAGCGAAATTACAAAATCTGATTATATGTACTATTCGTTAAAATAACTCAGCATCAGAAACAACAAAAACAAATTATTAAATTATTGAATACGGATTAAATTTAAATACTATGATTCTAAGGAAATTACGGTTTGTTTTACACTGTAGGTTAACAAGGGTCATTAATGGAGTACAGACCACCATGATGTTATGCTGCCGGCTACACAATATATTATCTAAATAATATCAACACTAGTATTGCCATGTGAGTAAACGGAAGTACGTATATGTTGCCCAAAGTCAATATTAAGATTAGTAAAATCCTAATAAAAAAAACAAATATTTTGGAGAAAATAAATAAATAAATAAACCTGAAAGAAATAAATCAAAATTATTAATTAAAACCAGAAGAACGATTGATTATTGAACGTTGAGTGTTGAACGAAAAATTGGGAACAAAAACTGTATATAAATTATTGTGATCCACTTTCTCAACAGTATGTCCACCTGTTTTCGAATAACTTAGATTGTTATAATTTTTCAATATACATATTAAGTGTATCTGTCACTCTGTCAATAGAGCAAAGCAAAACTTAAGCGAATATAGCAGCTTTGAGCTGCATTGTTTTTTTTAGACCTCAAGTTCAGACTTTGATCCTGCTAATGCTATACCATCCATATCCACACCATTTCCAACTTTTCGTGGTCCTTCTATTTGTCATTTTATGTTATTCGCTATCTTTGTCCTTTTAAATTCCTTTTCACTGTCACGTGTTTAGAATGACTAATAATTTAAAAAAAATTAAACAGAAAATTATGGACATAATTTAACCTTATACACTTTCTCATTGCAAGAATAACTACTTTACGCTCGAATTACACACATGATTTTATCTAGAATCATTTGAAAATATCTAAATTAAGTTGAATTTTGGCTGAAAATCAGTATTTATCAACATTTTATAAGTATGCCTTGCATATGTGGTCAAAATAAACAGACGAAAAAACAACAACAGTGTATTTCAGTCTTATTAACTTTTTTAAAGTTCGTATTTTTCTTATAAATAAATTAGGCAATCAATGATTACTCTTTCAACAGCTTCCATTAAGTTAACCATTTTGGTGCATCACTATTTCATAAAAATACATTGTAAAATGCAACCAAACTTGTGTAAGGACAGATGCACTGAACCGAGCGTAAAAGTACTTTGCCGCTCGCTGCCATGGATGACGAGGGTAACAGTGACATTATTCATAGCTCTTCAGTAAACGTCAATTTTGCCATTATCAACTGCGAGCAGGAAAGCCTACTATATATGTCGATGGTAGATAATAGCTATTTGTTTTAAGAGCGCAAATCATTGGTGCACGATAGTGTAAGTTGACGTGCAACGCGACGCGTTTTTCAAACCAAAATTTCGTATAAGCATTATAAAAATGATGTTAATATTAATCATATTTATAGGCAGCATAATTGATTGTATTGATAACTGATATCGAACCAACAATAAACAATTCAAATCGAGGGGTCAACCGCGAAGAAAATCTGGTGTACACCTAGAAAGAAGTCCGAGGAAGTCCGGGGAAGTCAGAGGAAATCCGAGGAAATCTTAGGAAATCTGAAAGAAATCCGAGGAAGTCCGAGGAAATCTTGCTTTCAATGATTTTTTTTTCTCCAAAACTGTTATATAAGGTTTCGTTGTTTGTCTAGTTGTTCCCCAGTTGTTTTTAGTATTTATGTTAAGTTTCTTTAAATTTTTAATATTTATATACAGTGTGGCCCACTTCAAGTGGAAACACCTTCGTAAGTGTGGCGTGCATTTTTATTAAGAAAAAAAGGGTCGATTTTTCGAGAAATCATATTAGGCATTTTTGTTGAAAAACTAATGCAATAGGATAATTATTATGATAATAATTATTATTATAGATGCGTAATTAAATTTTGACAAAAAGTACATTGTATTCCTGTATAGAATAATAATAATATAATAATTTTTTTTATGTAATTTTTCATAAAAATGCATAATTTTGGCTCATAATCTAAAAAAAGGCGCAAAAGTCTATATGTATATTTCTTTCGCGCCCTCTAGCGGCGAAACTAAAAAAAAAGTAGAGACAAAATTTACAGAAAATTTTATGCTCTACAACTTTGCTCTCTTGATATTTTTCACCAAAATCGCGACCAAAATGCGATTTTTTGACTAATTTGAAGGAACTAAATAAGTGGTAGGTAAAGTGGGGCAAGTGCACACCGGTTTTTGGATAGTTGACATTTTTTAACAATTGTGGGATTTATGCTTTATCATATATTTTTCAAATTTTGAGTATGTCTTTGTTGGTACATTGGGCGAGCAAATCTAAATAAATAAACCCTAATCAACAGCTAACCCACTACAACCGCACTTTTAAAAAAAAAATTACAGGAGGGCGCACTTACTCCGAAGTGCGTATTTGACTGTTAAAGAATCATGAAATCTACTGAAATTGTTAGGAGGCAAGATCGTTTTAATTACAATTTTTTACTATATTTTGCACTTTGCAGATTTAAAATTAATTGATTTGTTCAAAAGATACAAACTATATTGTACGAGGAATCGAGAGAAAAGTTCAAAACATTAAAAAAATATGTTTCATTAAACATTCTCAATAAACTGAAAATATTATATTTATATTTCAAATAACAGAAACATAAAGTCCATAATACATTCTCATGTGATTAAGTAAGGTTAATGTTAAATTTATGGAAGTCAAAGTCGAAAGTCCAAGCATCTCCAGGACGATCTAATTTTGGATCAGGCAAAACCTTAATAATATCTATGTTAGTTATATTATCTACATCTTCCAATTTTGGCCAAAAAAATTTGCCGTGATTATGTTTTGTGAATTTTACGGTCCATTCATCGTTGCTAATTTTGTTGTTAAGCTGAAAATGATAAAAGTCAGTAAGACATTGATACTTAAATAGTTAAACGAAGCAATACCTGTCCTACATAATATCGTGTTGTTTTCTTGGTGCTATATTTGACAATTATCCATTTGTGTATGTATGTTCCTGTGCTTGATTGTTCTTGATTCTCATCTTCTGAAACTTCATTAAGATCGCTTTCAGCGTCCATGTCATCGTCAGTATCAACGTAAGAAGGTTCTTCTTCATCACTTGATGAACTAGCCGGTGGCGTCATGGTTTTCTTAGTGTGTCTTGGTTTTTTTTGAAGTTCTCTTCTTCTTTGAATCTTTCTTCATCTTATTCAAAGCTTTTTCCTTCTTCTTTGAAGCTTTCTCTTTCTCTATTTCTTACATTCTGGCCACAGCTTCCGGTGACGTAATGACTTAGCTTAGGGGTTGTTTTTTTTGCCTAATTGTCTGCAGATCTTCAAAGGATACTTGCAGAGAGTAAGAAGTTGATGGAACAGGATTAGGTGGTTGTTCATTTAAATCTCCTAGCAGTTGTCCAGCTTGTGCATTTGGCTGCCTATAATCGAGAGGAGGTTGTTGTTCATTTAAAACAACTAATAGTTGTTCACCGTCTGCATTTGGCTGCATATGTTCGGGGACAACTGGCTGTTCATTTCAATTGACTAACGGCTGCTCACCTTCTGCATTTGGTTGGCCGTGATCGTAAAATAATATAATATTTGAAATCCTCTACCCGAAAAACCCATAAAACAATACCCCACATATCGGTAGAGGAGTGGGGGTTAGTGGGGGGTGGATGAAGTAAAAAAATATTTTGAGGTTTTAGGTTCTTGTATACATTACACATACTAAAGCACAATCTTTCCTCATCCCCTTTAATAATGGGCGGGGGTGGTAATTGGGGTGGCTAATGCCAAAAATTTTTTGAGACCTTAGCTTCTCTTGTATATACTAAATACCAATTTTATGGACTCTTACCTGCTTCATTTATCTATTTATCCCCATTTACCCCAATTTACCCCCCAACCCTTCGACGGAACAAGATGAAAATATAATCTAGTTCCAGATCTCGTTAAAATACATACGTGTACCAAATTTCAAGTCAATATCTTAAACGGTTCCAGAGTAAACGTGCGCACAAAAAAAGTTACAGAAGACCGACAAACAGACCGACAGACAGACAGAAAATTTTTTCACTCAAACTTAAAATCTCGACGTTTCATGACATTCTAAGCCTATTTGAACAATCAAAATTTAAAAAAAAATTTTTTGTCGTTCTATACTTCCACTGGACGTGGAAGTAAATCGATAAAGGAATTTTGGAAGAAATCTGGGAATATCAAAGAAATCCAAGGAAATCTCAGGAAATCTGGAGGAAATCCGAGGAAGTCCCAGGAAGTCCCTGGAAGTCCCAGGAAATCTTAGGAAATCTGAAGGAAGTCCGAGGAAGTCCTAGGAAATCCGAGGAAATCCCGGGAAGTCTGGAGGAAGTCCGAGGAAATCTGTGTAATCTTCGTCAAAGAGGAAATCTGGTGTACAAAATTTTGGGCGCGGTTGACCCCTCGTTTCAAATGTTTAGGGATTATAAATTTTTTTCGTTATTTTTTCCTCCACCTGATAAAACAGAAAACCGTCTTGACCACCTGTGACATAAATCTTCAACATCTTTAACTTTCTGCTTATTTACAATTTGATAAAATGAACCATTTGAGAATTTCAGATCAGTGGTAATGAACAATATTTCAGTGGACAGGCAACTGATCTTTGGTCATGATTAAATATGCGGGAGAATAAAATGCCTGAGACTCGCTTTGGGTAATTAAACAAAGCAACGAGGGAAAAACTAATAAAAACTTTAACAAAAAGTCCCTTAAGGATTTTCCATTATTTTTATTTTATTTTGTCGCTCTTATTATGCTTCATTAAAGTAATACTAGGTCAACAAGTTCAATAAATTCTACGTAGCTTATACAGTGTGTTTTACTTTTCATGAGTATATCCTTGTATCTCTGGAATTATAAAACGGATTCATTTAAAATTTAGGTGGTAAGCACATACTCAAAATGTGATTGTTTTGACGTAATCATCTTTGATGTCGCTCATTGGCTGGCCATCCTTATGGGGAATATTGAGGATGATTTTTCAAAAAATATATTAGCGATTTTTTTCATTGAACTTGGCTGGGGAGTGGGGTTGATGACGGTGAATAAGAATATAAAATCAGAAGTTCTATTAAAAAATCGCCAATATATTTATTGAAAAATCGTCCCCAATTTTCCCCACAAGCGTGGCATCCCAACAAGTGACGACAAAGTTGATTACATCAAAACAATAACAATTTTGAGTATATACTTACCACCCGAATTTCTTTTAATTCCAGATATACAAGGGTGAGTTCATGAAAAGTAAAACACCCTCCCTGTATGCCTGATTTCAACCATTTGGTCAAATGTCCCTTGCAGTTGCATTTTTAAAGGCGCTTGATCTTAAAATCACCATTTGAAATTTTTTTGTAGCAGTAACCTGGAAAGTCGACCTCAAAGTAATTATAAAACACCAATTTAAAAAACCGCTGCCCAAGGAATCACTACTTCCACATCCAGATTTTCTATCCAAGTCACTCTCAACGAAAAAATTGTTTATGGAACTTTAATAATATAATATTTGAAATCATGTACCCCAAGAACCCATAAAACGATACCCCACATCGGTAGTGCGGTGGTGGTAGTGGAGGTGGATGAAGTAAAAGAAATTTTGAGGCTTCTGGTTCTTGTACACACACTAAAATCACATTTTTTTTTCATCCCCTTTAATAATAAGGTGCGGGTGGTAATGAGGGTGGCTAATGCCAAACATTTTTTTGAGACCTTAGCTTCTCTTGTATATACTAAATACCAATTTTATGGACTCTTACCTGCTTGATTTACCTATTTACTCCAAATTTACCCCAATTTATCCCCCAGCCCTTTGACGGAAAAGATGAAAATATAATCTAGTTCCAGATCTTGTTAAAGTACATACGTGTACCAAATTTCAAGTCAATATCTTAAACGGTTCCAGAGTAAACGTGCGCACAAAAAAAGTTAGACAAGACAATACAAATTTTTAAAAAAAAATTTTGTCGTTACTATACTTCCACTGGATGTGGAAGTAAAATATTCCGATCTAACCTACTTATAATAATATTGTTTTGCGTAATTTTTACAATATTTGAACTTCTTCTTTTATATCTTTAATAAGCCACAATGACTCCCTATACCATGTCTGCTTCCGTTCTTAAAATGCACTATTTTTCCAAAATTAAAGAAAGATATATTAGAAATAAAAATATAATAATTATAATAGTTTATTTGGCCATTAATAGATTTTTGCCAAATAGTTAACATAACTGATCGATTTTTATTTTAAAAAAGAATTGGTTTGTCTCTCCAGCTACTATCTTCATCTAAAGTTCAGTACAGTTGAGTTTTCCGCCCCTAAGTTATCGTGTTTACTGAAAAACATGACGGACGGAAGGACAAACACACAGACATTTTCGAAAGCTATTCAGAATTAGATGATTACTTGTGTTTTTTGGGTGTTTTGCCACTGTAAAAATATTTAAAAAATTTTGATGAAATAAACCTCTGCGCCAAAAGGATCAGAGAGAGGCTGGTTTTACTTCCACATCCAGTGGAAGTATAGTAACGACAAAAAAATTTTTAAAAATTTTTATTGTTCAAATAGGCTTAGAATGTCATGAAACGTTGAGATTTCAAGTTTGAGCGAAAAAAAAAATTCTGTCTGTCTGTCGGTCTGTAACTTTTTTTGTGCGCACGTTTACTCTGGAACCGTTTGAGATATTGACTTGAAATTTGGTACACATATGTACTTTAATGAGATCTAGAACTAGAGATTATATTTTCATCTTGTTCCGTCGAAGGGTTGGGGGGTAAATTGGGGTAAATTTGGGGTAAATAGGTAAATCAAGCAGGTAAGAGTTCACAAAATTGTTATTTAGTATATACAAGAGGAGCTAAGGTCTCAAAAAAAACTTTGGCATTAGCCACCCCCCATTGCCACCCCCACCCCATTATTAAAGGGGATGAAAAAAAAATTGAGTAAGTGATTTAGTGTGTGTACAAAAACCAGAAACCTCAAAATATTTTTTACTTTATCCACCCCCACTACTACCCCCTATCATCACCCCCACCCCACTATCGATGTGGGGTATCGTTTTATGGGTTTTGGGGGTAGAGAATTTCAAATATTATATTATTAAAGTTCCGTAAACAATTATTTCCACATACAAAATTTTTTCGTTGTGAGTGACTTGGATAGAAAATCTGGATGTGGAAGTAGTGATTCCTTGGGCAGCGGTTTTTATACTTCTATTTGAAAATGTCTCACCCCTAAAAATATATAAATTGAAACAAAATTGTTAAATGATAAATAGAAAAGTTAAAATGAAGGCAGTTGACGTTTCGGAAAATAGTTCTTTTTCCGTTATCAAAACTTTCACTTTTGAGCTTGTCACATCATATAATAATTCATTGTAATTTTTTATAATTTAAAAAAATCTATTGCTGGCCCGCCAACATAATAATATAATATTAAGTATATACAAAGACAGATCACTTCAAAACAAGGGAAATGTTTCTTAACTTTAATGAATAGCTTGGTTCTATTAACAATTTCTTGTCTGCCATGTAATTATACAATCAAGAGAACTATTATTACTAATATTGAGTAATATATTAAGAAAGCTCCTGGTTTTAAAATAACTTCACGGTAGTTAACTTAATGTAACATACGTTCGATGATATGTTACACCTTGTTAATATATTCAGTAAGCTGCTTTTTACAATGGTACCGCCTTCAAAATGTCAAAAACATTTAAATAATGATACCAGATCAATCTGAGGATTCATCTAGTACTAGTAATAGGCGGTTCTAATGTACCTTTCCGATTACCATAATCGGAAAGGGTATCGAAATAATGAAGACGTATACGAGTGTTATTAAAAGGGGTGTGTAGAGGGTGTGACAAATTTCAACCCAGTCAAGGACATTATCATTATATTCTTGTGCATTACAGACCATAGGCCTCCTCGAGATTGTTCAAATCTAGTTTATTCTGGGCTTCTTACCTATAGTTAAGCTTAGCAGATACAACAAATGTCCTATTTATATTCTTCCACAAAATTCAAACCTTGTAACAATATCTTCCTAACGATCTTTTTAATTTGATTCAATTAAGTTTTACTTCAATTCAAATTTTAATTGCTCTCTTAAATATTTGTTAATTACAATGACGATTTTCCCATTTACATAGGATCTACAGGATGTCCCAGATTTAAACGGACATAATCTAGTGGAAGGTAGAGCACACTTAGCTGAGTTCAAAAAACCTCCAAACATATCCTCTAGTGATAACCATTTTCGAGATACGGGGTGTTTTGTGATTTTTGACCAATACTTTGATCCGCCATGTTTCTGGAAAGACCGTACATATTTGGAAAAAATTGGTGAAAACATAATGCTCTATTAGTACTATCAGAAGCATAAATTACTTGGAAATATTTCCAGGACCGGACTCAATTTTTTTTAAGTTGCTTTCAGTACCCGTTAACACCACCCTGTATATCATTTTTTGGGAAATGTTAATAAGCCTTTGGAAGTCAATAGACCAGTGTGTAAAATAATGCCATAATATGTGAGGGTACGTTTACGGATATTTTTTAATAAATTTCCGAAAATATTGATCGATCAAATTTTAAATTCTAGAAATAATGAAGTGAACTAGCTAACGTCACTATTTTATCAATTTAACTTAAATACGCTACAAAAGAACTAGTTATCTGTTTCTAAGCTTTTTTGAGTTTAAATTTCCACTCAAAACAACACGTTCCATTATGGCATGTTCATAACAAGACTTCTATTAACAGGCACGATTAGAATCAGTTACTAAAGTAAAAACCTTTCGAAAATAATATTAAAATATTAAGTAAAAAAGATTAGCAATTTCATTTTGACCAAATAAAATTAACAAATAATTTATTAAGTAACAAAACTAACAACACCTAAATAAAAACTAAAATTATAACATATTTTCATAATGAATACCCCCAGCATTAACACATTTTTAAGAACGTTTTAAATAAGTTTTTACTAATAGTAGAGAGCCCGGCTGGGCAAAAGGTGTCACCCTGTGGGGGTTTGGAAACTAAAAGCTGCAACCAGTTTTATTTAATAGCTTATAATTAATTGTGTTTATGTGTAAAGTTGGCCAAAAATTGGCCTGGGAAAAAGGGCGTTATTCAAAATTTTGGAGATATTGACACTGAGCAATTGTTACAGGTAAAGTAAATATTTTGGCACGAAATTATCGAAAAGTCTGTAGCGGTTGCTCCAAAAAAAAAAAAATTAATAAAAGAAAAAGCATTGACGCTTATGGAGTTTTAAAACTTTGAACGTCCGTATCTCGCTTCGAGAACCTAAAAAAATTGTAATTTTTCATTGCATTTTAACGTTCAACAACCGATATTTCGAAAACGAGCACTCAAATAAAAAAATACCTCTCTTACAATATTGTAGAGTAGAGTTTCCCGCTTACAACGGTATAACGTTCAGAATTTTTGGGCGTAAGATAGCGTAGGAAAATTAATAAATGTAAAACAATGCACAGATCTATTTACATCGCGGCAGCCGACCATCGATCTCCCTCCCTTACGTCGCACAGCCCGCGCGCTCCAGATGTCTATATTCTGGGAAGACTGATTGTAACTTACAACCACCGTGGTTTGCGTTTTATTAGCCCATTTGCCTTTTTTTTTTGTTATTGTTTTTTATTTAACAATAATATTACTTCAAACGAAATACCAAGAAAACAGACAGGGTGTTATAACGAATTACAAAACGTACGTATTACACTTTCTAGTTATATTATTCTGATGCTACAAATTATAACAATCTTAAAAAAGTATGTGAATAAAACGAAACAAATTAACAATATTATGAGGTAAAGAAAACAACATGCTTATGTATACAGTGTGTCCACGGATGGACTTAACTATACGTGTAAGCCTTTTTATTTTTGAATTCACAGCCAATGTAATTTACACAAAAATTTAATAAAAAAAATTGACAAGAAAATTAGTTATTGTCTATGTGGATGAAACTTTGTATTAAGACTGCACCTGACATTATTTACAACTTTCCTTTATTACATTCGCGATGCCTTTTTTCCCTGTATTCCTTAATAAATATATACAAAAATTGGTACTAGCCACTTAAAATACTAATAGCCTACCTAATGACTAATCACTAATCACTAATCAGTTTCGGTTTCGTCATCACCTTCAATATATATAGAAGAAGGAGGCGATTTCACTGCTGCATTTACATTGAGGCAGGATTTTTGTCCCAACCATCTGCATGATCCTATCCAAGAAATACAATGTTTTCTACAAGTACACCATCTCTGCATGCATTTCTGCTAAATTAAACCTTCAGGAATATATTTTATATTAGTTAAATACAAATTTTTGAATGTATCAAATTCCGGAATGTTGTCCATATTATTAATAATATTATGCAGAACGGAATATTCGGAATATCCTGTAAATATTGGATTATCATTTTCCTTGGAAGTCTCTATATGCGAATGTAGAATTTCATCTTTTGATGAACATTTTGAGGACAAAATATATGTCTGATCTATCAGGCCTTGTTGACTCAATAATTTATCACTGAAATGCATCTTTAATTTGTCAATTAACTGTATCTTTGATACATTTCCTCCAAGATCTGTATATCTAGCATATATTGACGAAACAGAATATCTCTTTTGTTTAATTTTGTTTAATAAACTTACTTAATTCTTTATAAAGCAGTATTTCAATGTAATCTGTATGTTTCTGCATTTGAAGAAACCTGAAGATCTGTACCCTTCTTTAATAGCCTTTAAAAAGCATTTCGCGTGATATTTTATTTCCATAGCAATTAAATCAATATCGCCAATGCGTTTCATAACAGAGCTATCATTTTGGGCTAAAATTTTGATCTTTCGATATTAATAGTCAGTACTTGTGATACATTTTGATCATTACGCCTCTTTTTACAAAGCACACATGTATATTAAATATTCCTTTCGTACTGAAACTGGAGGTTCGGTTCTGTAAACTTCAATTTTCTCTAATAGCATTTCCTTTTCAATTTTTCGGCGCAGCAATTCAATACTTTTTTTTACTACTACAGTAGCACGATTTGTGTCAAATTAATAAATTTTGTCCCCATTTTCAGTGTTAGCAATATCTTGACGCAAGTGAATATTGCTAGATTTATACATACTGTCCTTAATTTGTAACATTTGTCTTAGACTTTTTAACGTTTTTTCACTAAGCTACCAGAAGACTTTCCACAAATTAATAGTATATTACGTAATGAGTGATGTAAGAAGCAAATTACGCACGAATGGAAAAGTTGCGCACGATGCCGCGTAGCGGCGAGTGCGTATTTCCATGAGTGCGTAATTGCCTTACAACTCGAATTATGTACTATACTTTACCTACGATCATATTTATTTAGTTATTTAGTAAAATCTAGATTTAGTTTACTAGTCAACAATATTATTCAACAAATGTTGTGTCAATTTTGACAGCGTTTGAAAATTAAGTAGGCGCATTTGTTTTTTTAAACCCCGCATCAGCGATATAAGCCACCTATAATTGCGTGTCCCGTGCGTTTTGTTTACCGTGCGATTTGTTTACAGTGCGCTTTGTTTACAATATGTAAAATTCAACTTACATAGATGACAGGTAGTGTGTTTTTTACTATTTACAGTAGTGATCGTAGGTAAAGAGTTTTTAACATTCTCTTTGTAAAACACGAAATGTTGACTATCTCACTTTTGGATGTTGAACTTCCACTTCGGTCCATTTTTAGTTATTCATGGAAAATCAGACTAAAATGATGCCTATATTTATGTTCTTAATATAATTTTTAATTTTAGGAAATTCCACTTACCTGGACACTGAAAGTAATTTTTATACGATTAAACTAACGATAGAATAACAGACCTATAACTTAGACAGAGTTTTTAACAGGAAAGAATTTACTTTTAACTGATAGAACCTTCAACACTTTGGGCTTATACTAATATTATATAATCTAATGGCATATCTCTATGGGCATATTGGGCATTAATATGAATACATGAGAGTAATAAATTACCTATTTAATCTAAGCAGAAAGTAGATAAGTGGAGCGCGCGGGCTGTGCGACGTAAGGGAGGGAGATCAACGGTCGGCTGCCGCGATGTAAATAGATCTGTGCATTGTTTTACATTTATTAATTTTGCTACGCTATCTTACGCCCAAAAATTTTGAATGTTATACCGTTGTAAGCGGGAAACTCTACTCTACAATATTATAAGAGAGGTATTTTTTGATTTGAGTGCTCGTTTTCGAAATATCGGTTGTTGAACGTTAAAATGCAATGAAAAATTACAATTTTTTTAGGTTCTCGAAGCGAGATACGGACGTTCAAAGTTTTAAAACTCCATAAGCGTCAATGCTTTTTCTTTTATTAAATATTTTTTTTGGAGCAACCGCTACAGACTTTTCGATAATTTCGTGCCAAAATATTTACTTTACCTGTAACAATTGTTCAGTGTCAATATCTCGAAAATTTTGAATAACGCCCTTTTTCCCAGGCCAATTTTTGACCAACTTTACACATAAACACAATTAATTATAAGCTATTAAATAAGACCGGTCGCAGTTTTTAGTTTCCAAACCCCCACAGATTTCAATTTTAAGAGGAATTTTGCAGTGCGAGCTCTCTACTATAACCTACTAATAATTTCTGGGTTATTTTTTATACTATCATATGATAATATTAAAAAAAAATTCTAGTAACTGTTCTCGAGTGAGAAATTGTTCATTGTACACCTCTGACAAGGTGGCCCCATAAAAATATTCCAGAGGTGTAAGATTAGGAAACCTCGATGGTCATTTAACCTTCTCGACCAATTTATAGGGTGTCATCGCGATGGCCCTGGACCCTATTTTTCTTTACCGGTCAGAGATCATCTGAATCAGCATTACCCCAATAGATGGATTGGTGGAGAAGGCCCTGACCACCGAGGTGTGTGCGACAAGATCCTATTTGCGTTATTCAAAATAATGTTTACAAGGGCTTATCAAATCAACGTCGCTCAATGACATGTGACGCTTGACACTAGTGACAGTTCAATCCTTTGCTATCCTCCTTTCCCGGTTAAGAGATAGGAAAAAAAATTAAAAAACACTAAACTGTGCTTCCCCACAGGAAAGCTTACCTACTCCTATATAAATATCTCAGTTGAAAAAGATGTAAACATAACTTTATTAATAGTGCCCATAACTATAAGTATAAGGGGCAAGAACATCTAAATAACAATAACATTCAATGTGCATTGTGCATACATAATTTTAATAAAATGACCCAGTAAAACGTGCTAAGACTGATAATTTAATGTAATACAAAAAAGTATTTATGTTTACCATGTGTTGATATTGTTGATTCTAAATTTAGATACATAGATAATCCTAATATTCAATTTGAATATCGACTCGCGTGAATGAAAAGAGTAGATGCGTAAGTTTCAGGGGTCAAGTTGATATCAGTACATAATAATAATATCCAAGCGGAAATTTGCAAAGAGGTCAAATTTCATGAGATAATTTCATTAACCGGGTTTTTATGGTCGATTATGGTTTTACTTAAGCAAATCGTTAATATTTATTTTGTATGTCATTTCTCTTTTGGAACGTTAGGATTCATTTGTTTAGTTTCCTATTTAAATCAACCCCGGGGATGTTTAGAAGTTTTGTCTCTTTAAGGGTGGCGACGCCGTGCTTAAGAAAATGATTTCGTAATTGGACAATTTCTCTTACATAACTGAACCGATTCAAAAAATTTGTTGATAAGCTTTTAGAGACAACTTTATAGAATGGTACCAGGCTATTGAAAAGTCAACAAATTTTTTTTTTTGATTTTCGCACAAGTAAAAAAAATGTTCTTTCTTTAATTTTTATTAGCCTAGCACCACTTTTATTAGCCTAGCACCAAATATTTTTTCAATCGATTCAGGGATGTAGGAGAAATTGTCGAATTACGTTCACGGCATTGCCCACCTTAAAAAAATCTACAAAATAGCATTGAAGGTATGGATAATTCAAATCGACGTTTATATAAATTGTTTTATATTTTTCGGTATAACTTGGTGTTAAGAGAAAATGTAGTACACTCCTGTCCGGTCTCTGCCTGAGTCGTTTATTACTCTCTGACTTTAGCAAATAGAGTATAGTCATCAAATAAAAGGTGTCAAATAGAGGGGAAATATCTTTACAGATATTTTTGAAGATGGTATATTCTTTTTATTTCTTCGACCTTCGAATAGAGAGTTAAAAACTGCTGACGATGATGCATTTAGTGACACTTCCATCAAAATCGCCCAGTAATCAATAAAGCCTAGTTTTCATTAGTAGAGTTAGCGGTAGAGTATACTGGCATACTTTTTAACCCTACTAATCTACCACATTTGAGAGAGTACCCGTTTTCACACACAAATTAAAATAGTCGTACAGTGCAAAATTGAAATCACGAAAATTAACATCAGCCAACCAGACACTCGACTATACCAAATCTGTTTTCATTAGTATAGCGCCGGTGGAGTAGAGTAGAATGGTGGTAGGAGAAGGCGAGTGGGCGAGTTACTTTACCACCGTTTAATCCTAATCTACTCGACCATGATCTAGTACTCTACTCCACCGACTACGTTTTCATTGGTAGAGTTGGTAGCACTTGCCCAAATTACTTGTCCGCTAACTCGACTAATGAATACTAGGTTTAACAGTATGTTTTAAAGAATGGAGAAGAATTCTGTGAATTTCAAACACCCATTATTTATATTCCTCTTTCCTGCCGACCTCTCTACTAGTCATGCTTTATTGTATAACTTTTCCCGATTTATACCCCCCATGTTATAGACCTACGGCCAAGAGGCAAATAAGTTACCTCATCGGGTACAAAAGGTTTGAGTTTTTGTAGTAAAAGTACCACATATATGTAGCAAAAAAACGACCGTCTGCCGGGGCTCAATGGTCAACTTCTCATTATGAGAGCTTGTCAAAAAGGCGAAAAAAGTCGCTAAAGTTACCTCATTGGGTACATGCTTAAAAACGTAACAATCCACTGGGAAAACCATTACAATTTTTATTTTGTGTGGCAGACGTCAGTATTTGAACGCATACGTAGAGCAGACGCCCGTCGCGACGCCCAAAATTCCGACGTTTCTTACCTCATGAGAAACATGTACAAACCTGGGTTCAAATCAAAGGTCCTTTTATGTAGATCATAAATTTTTCAAAAAGATCGGCAGACGGTCAACTATAAAGAGCAGACGGTCTAGAAAATGTAACCTGAAAGAATAATGCCAAAGTCGGTACACGGTTTTATTGAGTACATGTTGGGAAATTTGACAATGCACTAGGAAAACTATTACAATTATTATTTTGTCAGACTTCCGTGAATATGTAGGCAAAACAACAAGAAACAACAGCAATACAAAACAATAGTAGTAACTAAAAATAGCAAGGTTCTTTTGTTTTGTTTATTAATAAATCTAAAGAAAAATAACTATTCGTCATTTTCGTCATCACATGACTCATTAAAACCATCTTAATTTTCATCATCAATATCCCTTTGCTCCATCCCGGTTTCGTCTACAACTATTTCGTCTAGGGCACTAGGTAATTGAGGTCCATCAAACCAAATCGGCGAAAAGTTATTATCATTTAAGTTTTCTGAGGGGTTATAAAATTTTGGTTGTTTTTCGGTGGCACTATTCCATATGGCACATATTTGATTCGTTCTTTGTACTTTTAAAAGCAATACGTTCTTGCATGGAGGTACTATCAAGCTTTTTCAAGTTATCGAATGGACTCTGATTTGGTTTTGGTTTACAATGAGAGTAGAAAATGTCGAATCGAGCTTCATTGACATCACATAATGTGGATTTCCCATATTAATTTTTCTACATACGTAATCTGATCTTTGGAAATGCTTTCATTGTTGCCAAATGTACCAAATACTTACTGCATTTTTTTGTCATTTTTAAGGAGTTCAAAGGGTTTTAGTTTCACTTTTCTGGAGAAAGCTGCCGTATAGTCACACCCTGTTAAAGAATAGAATGCTGGTAGAGATTTACAAACATTAAATCCTAGTGAATTGAAAATTGCACCACGAAGAGGCTGATAGCCGAATTATTTACCATTTATCTAAAATAAAAAAAAAAACGTAATGTTGTAATTGGAGCCTCTGACACAGACATTCTAACAATTATTTTAGGAAATATGCATTACATTGATCAGTCTGTAAATGTATGGATGGAAGTTGGAATTGTATCCAAAAATACTTGTCGATTTGTAGAGGTCAATGCAATTTTCGTATGTAGAAAAATTAATTTCTGCTATGTGTGACGTAAACTTTCCGGTGAGGCCGGAAAGTGGTCACTTTTGGCACCTTAGCAACGGTTCGGTTACTCGGGCGCCACCTTTACAATTTTTTTACGTGGGGCAAAGGTCCCACACTAGCCTCTTAACACAGCCTGTTACAGTAGGGCTGGGATAGCTACAGTGGAGAAAACAGTAACTTCCAGTGGGTCAATTTGGGAAAATTGGACTGTTACACAAACAGCAGTAAAACACAGAATTCGGTAAAACAAAATATCTATTTATTTCCTATAAGTTACAGTGATAACGAAACTATTTACAGCTTAACTAGTTTAATATATACAGTACATTCATAACGCACAAAAGAGCAAACCCAGGCTGTGACGTGCTGATGATTACGGTAAGTGCTACCATGCGATACGGTGACGTTACTAAGGTAAGCAGGAGTGAAGCAGCGATATGGCGGTAAAAATGGCGGTGACGTACAGTTTGACAGACAATGACAGGTTAAAGGAGTGAATTGCCGAGTTAATCAGGTTACGGGTTGTCATTAAATACCAGGAAGAAACAAGCAGTTATCAAACAAAGCAGCAAAATTAATTATTTTAAGGGTCAAACTTGGCTAATACCAGAAATCTCAAAGCTGGAAGAGAGGTATGATTAGTCAAGCGGCATTCTGCAACTCCTGGCCTGTAACAAGGTATGATTAGAGTGGTATGCACACCAACGGTCTCTGGGAAGAGCGGCTAGACCCCAGAGTGGTTAGTGTGCTAATCCTATGCCCACGACGTACCTTTAGGGAAGCGGCTAGACCCTCGGGTACCCCGAGAACACAGGACTCTACCTAACAGAACTAAAGGAATCCTGGAAGTGGCAACCCAGTAGATGCTCTCGTCCTCCTGGCCTGAAATAAATGTATGATTAGGGCGGTACACACACCAACGGTCTCTGAAAAGAACGACTAGACCCCAGAGTCGTTAGTGTGTGGGTTCCATGCCCACGACGTACCTTCAGGGAAACGGCTAGACCCTCGGGCACCCCGAGAACACAGAACTTTACCAGTAACAGTGTTATAGGCAACAAAGAATTATTGAAGCGGTAAACGCACCAACAGCCTCTGAAAAGAACGACTAGACCCCAGAGTCGTTGGTGCGTCCAACCTATGCCCACGACGTACCTTCAGGGAAACGGCTAGACCTTCTGGTACCCCGAGAACACAGATCTTACCAAAACAAAGAACAGAAAGATATGAATCCCTAATATCAGCCAAGTCGTTACCTGTACCTATTATTTATGAACCTACTCACTTTTCGTCCTGGCCCACGTCCGGTCTGGTAACGGTCTCGAGTCGCACTCCTCGTTCCGGTCTTCTCAGCGGTGACTATAACAGAAGATTCACGGTTAGAGTGGGGAACTCTATATTTGCTGCGTGTAGTAATGACGTAGCCGCGGTAGGTGCAATCTCTAAGGATCGGTACTTGCACAGTTGGTGGGGCTCCTGCTTACTGCTGGATGCGTCTAGAGTCGTGGAGCGGCCGACCACGACTGTTTGATATCACGAGTTTTAATAAAGACTTTCCTCTTTCCACAAGCCGGTAGAGGGGGAAATGTGCAGACACGGTGCGTAGCGGTAAATGAATACTTGTATTATTTTCAGGTGAAGCGGTTAAATGAAAAATATTTTACAAGTCAGAAATCGCGGACTTTACCATTATTTTCTGTCTCCCGGTCTTAGAAAAATTTCACTTACTTACTTTACTTACTTATTTCCGAAGCTGGCTGCAGTGGGCACGTCTGGTCGCTGTTGGAGCTCGTGAGGAACTGAACTGTCTGCTCTCAGCGCATCGGGTATCTAGTCCACTATCCCCTCTATTCGCGGTAATGACGGGGGAACAGTGCGCGTGGATATTGATTGACGTAGGCGCAACTTAGTACAGTGTCGCGGAAATATAATTCAAATATTAACTTACGTCTGCTGGCGGTTTCCCTGGAGAAGGCACTTCTGCTCGCTGTTGTTCACTGGTAGCAACTGAATGCTTTCTGCGGAGATCACGGTTTAGTATGCATTTTCAGAACGGTTGGGCCTGGTGGGGCCTATTAGTTTATGCGGTGATATAATTATTTTTCACAGCCTGGTAACTTTTATTAAATAATCTAACAGAAACATATTTATTTATGGAAAATATAAGTGGTTTATTCGGGTTGAAAATACGCTTCATTACATATGTATGGGAAATCCACATTATGTGATTGTCAATGAAGCTCGATTCGACATTTTCTACTCTCATTGTAAACCAAAACCAAATCATAGTCCATTCGACAACTTGAAAAAGCTTGATAGTACTATGTTACCTCCATGCAAGAACGTTGCTTTTAAAAGTACAAAGAACGAATCAAATATGTGCCATATGGAATAGTGCCACCGAAAAACAACCAAAATTTTATAACCCCTCAGAAAATGGTTGAATTTAAATGACAATAAGTTTTCGCCGATTGGGTTTGATGGACCTCAATTACCTAGTGCCCTAGACGAAATAGTTGTACGCGAAACCGGAATGGAGCAAAGGGATATTGATGATGAAAATTAAGAAGATTTTAATGATTCATATGATGACGAAGATGACGAATAGTTATTTTTCTTTAGATTTATTTTCAAACAAAACAAAGAACCTTGCTATTTTTATTTACTACTATTGTTTTTTATTGCTGTTGTTCTTTGAATACGAAGTTGTTTTGCCTGCATATTCATGGAAGTCTGACAAAATAATAATTGTAATAGTTTTCCTAGTGCATTGTCAAATTTCCGAACATGTACTCAATGAAACCCTGTACCGACTTTGGCATTATTCTTTCAGGTTACATTTTCTAGAGCGTCTGCTCTTTATAGTTAACCGTCCGCCGATCTTTTTGAAAAATATTTATGATTTACATAAACAGACCTTTGATTTGAACCCAGGTTTGTACAATTGTTCATATACCTCATGAGGTAAGAAACGTCGGAATTTTGGGCGTCGCGACGGGCGTCTGCTCTACGTATGCGTTACAATACTGACGTCTGCCACACAAAATAAAAATTGTAATGATTTTCCCAGTGAATTGTCACGTTTTTGAGCATGTATCCAATGAGGTAACTTTAGCGACTTTTTTGCCTTTTTGACAAGCTCTCATAATGAAAAGTTGACCATTGAGGCCCTGCAGACGGTCGTTTTTTGCTACATATATGTGGTACTTTTACTACAAAAACTCAAACCTTTCGTACTCGATGAGGTAACTTATTTGCCTCTTGGCCGTAGGTCTATTAGTAAACACCACATTCAAATCCGACCAGTAAGTAGTTGGAGTTATGAGGGCAGATTTGTACACGAATACATACGGACAAACGTTCCAACATACGAATTGAGAGTCGTTTAAAAACGACATTTGCCATTAAACTCTTTATCATTTATGAAAAAGTAGAGCAATGGATACTCTCATTTTTGCAATTCAAGAATGTTGGTTATTTCAATCTAAACTCTAAATGTACGGTATTCATTGAAAATGTAAAGTATAGTTGTCTACAAATGTACAGTGCAAATAAAATAGGTTGCAAAAGCTGCCCATAAAAATATCAAAGTCGGCGCTCTTGCATGCTGATAAGAGTACTACAGAGCCGTACTTCAAATTTTTGCGTATTAGAATGAACAAAAAAATAGTAGCTATTTCAAAATAGTGTGTTCGGCAAATAGAAACTTAATGCGGTAAATTAAAAAATCTTACTGTGTTTTGCTTATGTCAAGATAGCGATAGCAATATCATGCATTGCCCGTCTTCCGCGACAGTGACAGATATATTCAAAGTACGGCTCTGTTTGTCCGTTACTCTAAGTTTAACACCGACAATAGAGATCGCGCTGTAATATTTAGGGGTGATTCGTGTAACTATATTGTAAGAGTCATAAATATTAATTAAAAGAGGAGCGAGGATTCTCGGATATAAAAGTCCGGCCGCAAATCAACATAATTCAGAGTGGATAATTCTGCCAATCTGTCTACAGCGTGCTGAGCTGGACATATTGCAGTTTTGTGCATCTCCCGACGTAAACACGACGGAACGAATGCAATCTGACCCTGGGTATCCTACAGCGTGTTGAACTGGGACCCCTCGAGTCGTTAGTCGTCCCTGCTCGGGCGCCAAATTATGTAACGGTTTGTTGCCGGGTAGCTGGTTCGGAGACTAATCCGGTCTAGATTAGTTAATAAGACAGCCCAATAAAAATATAAACAATTTATTTATTTCTTCAAACAGGCAGTGTTACATAACATGCAGGTACAGGTTATATATCCGTATCTTTTACGGTTCTTAGGACAACATTTTCTATTATCTGAGAGAGAGAGAGAGAGAGAGAGAGAGTAACTATTGCGATGCGACGCTGTTGTTGCTACGGGAGTGGCATCGGGCGTCGGGTGAATATCGTCGACTCAAGAAGTTTCCCAGTTCAACACGCTGTAGGAGGTCTCCAGGTCAGGCTCATTCGCTCTGGTTTTGGCGGCGAAACGGCGCCGGGGAATGACTAACGGCTCGGTCCCAGCTCAACACGCTGTAGGATTCCCAGGGTCAGATTGCTTTCGTTCCGTCGTGTTTACGTCGGGAGATGCACAAAACTGCAATATGTCCAGCTCAGCACGCTGTAGACAGATTGGCAGAATTATCCACTCTGAATTATGTTGATTTGCGGCCGGGCTTTTATATCCGAGAATCCTCGCTTACTGGTGACGTAGAACTGCGTATAGTTTAGTGTCGTGTGCAAATCAATGCCTCTAGACGGGAGATGGGTAGGTTTGCGGGCCGTGTGCACATTGGTGTCGTGTGTAAATCCGGAATCTTAGTAATGGAGCAGGAATTTAAAGAATGCTTCATTACATTCCGGTAATTTCTTATTTTAATCATGTTAGAATGTACTTTACTTGAGAATAATGTTTTACGTATTAAGCAATTAGAGCTGGGCAAATATGTACTTACAACTACCTCATAATTATTTAAATACTAGAATGTAATTAAATACCGAGTATTTTAATACTTCTTCCAAAAAGTATTTGTATTTACACTTACAAATACTTTATCTGAAATATTCACTATTGCGAATTTGTGAAAATGATCCTAAATGTATTTATAAATACTTAAACTATTTAAATAACTGGGAAGTATTTAAATACTTTTAAAGAAATATTTAAATTCTTTTCCGACAGTATTGTGGTGTTTAAGTCTCAAAAGTATTTAAGTAAATACTACAAATATAATAAAAAACAATCCGGAGGGGGCGGGGGGCAAGCGGCTATTGCACTGTAATTTTCGAACCAAAGAGAACGTGATGTTTTAGTTTTTCATTGAGAATTACTGTTACTTTATAGAATTTTTACGTATTAAAATTGAAAAAAAATTAAAACGTTTCTATGTTCCTGGAATAGCTCTACGAATATAAGTAAAGGTCCAATACCCAACTAAAAGTAATTAACTATAGAGTTTTTAAAATGGTGTAGAAATTCATGAAGTCATGAAACCTAAAATTTTGACACCTCAAGTAGTCAAATAGTATTCAATACAATGATAAAGATAATGCTAATGCTAATGCCAATTGATATGGAAATGGAAATGGTAATGGTAATGGTAATGGTAATAGTAATGATAATGATAATTATAATGATAATGATGGTGATAGTGATAATAATAAAATTTTATTGATTTCTACAAAAAGAAAAAATAAAATTTGGCGAAGTTTAACCATTAAAGGCTATTCTCACTCTTAACCAACCATTCAAAATATTTCAGTGTTATCAAAATATTTTAATATTCTGAAAGTATCTAAATACTAAGTTTAAACTATCTAATTACTTTTGTTATTTATTATTTAAATACTTTTATCTTTTGAAAATATTTAATATTTAAATATTTTAAACTTTTTGAAAGTATTTATTATTCAATATGTAAATATGTTTTCAAAGTATTTGCCCAGCTCTGTAAGTAATACATTATATTTATTATTTAATATGCTGTAGAGAAATAGAGCACACCCTGCTCTCCCCTCAATTCCTTAGCGATAAAGCTTTGAGGTTTTTTATTTGCACTATACTTTTGTAGACAACTATAGAGATTCTAAATAAAAAAATACGGACACATTTTTATTTTTGGTCAGCTTGAAATAAATAGTTAACCTACTTTATGCGATTACATACGTAAAAGAGTGGTTTTTCTTGAGTTTAGTGTATAATTTTCCTAGTTACGAATTGATTTATGCAGCAGATTTAATTATTTGTTTTGACACCATTAATGTTTTATGTCGGCTATAAAAACTATCGTGTATGTGGCACGGCATATGTAAATAAAATAATGTCCATAAATTTCAGTTGGCGTGTTGGTTCGGACAAAAATTATTCAATTATCAATTAATTTAAAATTGTGGGCGAAAATCCGGAGTTAAAATAAACTATATAAACTATAAACGCCATAACTTGATTAATACCGGACATTTTGAAAGGTAAACAATTTAGCGGTCATTTACGTTTTTATTCATTGAGCTACTGTTTGCTATTTTAAACTTTTCGTGTTCAATATTTGGAGTGAGTAAATGCTATTCAACGAAAATTCACTTAGAAATACTTTGTACTACAAAGCATTATCTTATATCACCTATACCTAATTAATAGAATTTCGTTTTATTGAAATAAAAGCTCTTCCAGACTACGGTGATCTCTACTGGTTGCATAATTTGCATACTAAGTGATTGTATTGGTTAGATAAATCGGAACGAAAATTTTTGCAGGACTTCAATAAAGAGACAGTAGTAAACAATACTTATGACTTTTTTGAGTAAATTTTAGTGTACAAATTTATATTATGGAATTTTTCTACATAAGTAATATAGTTAGGTGGCCTATTGAAATTACCGGTACCTGGCGGATAAAAGCACCAAATTTGGTATGAAGGTACCTTATACTAATAAATATTAGCCTAGGAGCCCTCTGGAATTTCAAAAAATTTTCATGTACAGCACTAAAATCCAAAATGGCTGACAAATACGACAAAATATCACATGTAGCCCAGGAATTTTAGTTTTGACCAGGAATTAATTATTGTAAAGCTGAAAATTTGCATGATTGTAGTTTTGGTCCAGGACAACATGTACCAAAAAGTCCCCTACTCTCTCCCGTCGGTTCCCCTGTTTTTGCGGGGCAACAAGGGCCCAAGTTGCAGAAATTGCAGAGCTGGCTAAAAAGTGCAGCAGAAATGTGATTCGATTTGGGTCGAAATGATCATAAAAGCTTGGGAGAAGCATATCCTTCGTATTTTAGATGTTTTCATGCATATTTTGCTCATAATTTTCCGTTCTATTGCTGTCATAAATGAAGACTAGGAGGGGAAAACGTACCCGAATAAACATTTCTCTTCATACTTTGGACTTTCCATGGCTTGGTATGTGTACTTTCTCTGTAGCGTCACATTATTTTTTTATGGCAATTTTGAATACATGATATATTCGTAGGTAATGATAATATCAACATCTTTACCTACAAATTATGACCTAAGAGCTAATAAGAAGGCTATTAGCCTCAAATTCTCAAAATAATTTTGACAACCAACGTGTATTTTTCAGGTAAAACTCGTATTAAAAAAAAATAGTAACCTGGACCTTTTCGGAGCGATTTTAATCGAAAGGTGGGCTCATTAGCTTTCATTTAAAAAAAAAAATGTCCCTAGTACATCTAACATAGAAGTTAGCCGCAAAACAGACGACAGCGTTTTCGCTGCTAGAGCGTAATTTCTCAAGTAATATGTTAATAAGCGAAAATTGAATAGCCTGGTTCATTTCAGACCACTTTTAATCGAAGGGTGGCTTCTTTAGCTTCAATTTTAGAAGAAAAATTAAGTCCCTAGTACATCTAACATAGAAGTTGACCGCGAAATAGTCGTTGACAGCGTTTCCGCTGCTAGCGCATTTTCTATGTTAAACTAAAATAAAATAAGATCTATTAACGTAGCCCTTTTCGGACCCATTTTAATCGAAAGGTGGGCTCTTCGCCTTTAATTTAAAAAAAAAATTAAGTTCCTTGTACATCTAACATAGAAGTTGGCCGTGAAACAGACTACAGCGTTTTCGCAGCTAGAGCGTAACTTCTCAAATAATATATTAATAAACAAAAATTGAATAGCCTGGCCCATTTCAGACCACTTTTAATTGAAGTGTGGGTTCATTAGCTTTAATTAAAAAAAAAAAATTAAGTCCCCTGTACATCTAACATAGAAGTTAATCGCGAAATAGACATTCACACCGTTTTCGCTGCTAGAACATTTTTGGGTACTCTAAAATAAAATGAAAACTATTAACCTGGCCCTTTTCGGACCGATTTTAATCCAAAGGTGGGCTCTTTACCTAGTATATTTTTAAATGGGACAACTTGTATTTTTTTGCATATTTGCATCCTGCTGGCTAAAATGCATATGATCTGACCCTCAAATATTATTTTGATTTTCAAAAAATAGATTTTTTAATTTTTAGTTTTAATAATAAAAGGCCGCGATTTTACCAAAATTGTTAAAAATTGGTCTGTAAGCACCTTTAAAATATTATCTCTTCAGATTCTAACATTAAACACGATTTATTCTTCATTAACTTTAACGATATGGGTTTTTCAACGAAAACTATTTCTTTTCAAATGGAACCCCCATGGGACAACCTGTTATTTAATTAGATCTTTAAATTACGAAGAAAATGATATGCATAATGTCTACCTTCCCTTTGTATTAAATTTATAATTAAAAGAAAAAAAATGTTTTGATATATATTTTTTAATATTTTAAATTTTAGTGTTGTACATGAAAATGTTTAGAAATTCCAGAGGGCTCCTAGGCTAACATTTATTAATATACCCTAAGGTACCTCCATACCTTTGGTGCTTTTATCAGCCAAGTAACGGTAATCTTGAAATACAGCTCTAACCGACCCCACTAATAGTACTAGCGCTACAGTACATATTTTCCCCAAGAAGTGGTTCGTATGCCACTATAAACTGTAGGGCCCCGTCTCCTTTACTCAGACAAATCTAGATCTACTAGTCTTAAGAGAGTCATTAAGGTAAAATGGAAGGAGCTTAAAACACATTTTAAAATAACACATTTTTTAGTATATTTTATATTAACGTACTTATTTTCGCGCTTTAACCTGGCAAAAGCCCATTCCACATGTGCGAAGACAGAAAGTGTCTTGAGGAATCGCCGAGATAGTAAACGCTGAGTAAAAACCGCTCTTAAAGCTCTCTTCTGAAAACACTTTTAATCTTAAGAATAATAACACAGACCAACAAAAACAAAAAAAAACAAAATTCCTGAGCGAGAATTAAGACCCACTTTTCTTTATGTTTTTCGGAGCGCTGAACACGAATCCAAAGTCGGAATAGCATGTTTGTGGACGAATTTTCGAACTAGAGGTTTCGAACTAGAGGTTCGAGGTTGGATGAAAATCATGAAACATCTTGATTTTTGATATTTCCAGGTTCGAAATGAAGAGAAAAAATTTTCGAGACATGGAAATATCATTTTTGTAGAAAGTGCAGTATTTTTCAGTGTATTGCATTACTTGATAGAGCCTCATGTACGGTGAGTTCACTTTGGACCACACTACTATAAAAAAATTTCGAAGATATTGCTCCCAACAGTGGTTTATAAACATATTCATGTAGATTGATTCGGGACTGTACTTGTGTTCGCGGTGCTGAGCAGAACTGCACACGCGGAAAGAACAATGAGAAGAGGCGGGAATTATATCTCGAGATTGTATGGAACACTCAGCTTGTGAGATTGGACTCTCGCCGGCATCGACTTGTGATGGAACCTTTTGATGCTTACCTTCGGACGACCTTGCACCTTTTTATTTGAGCGTTTCAATATTTATCGGTCTGAATTTATCTCTCTATTTTCAGTGTAGTAACTTAACTCGTTTATCAACACGCATTCTGCTAAATTTGGAGATCAGTTATTTTTACTCGTTTCCTGACTCTTTTATCATCGAATCATCTATGCAATCGATTTTTTTTTTCGTTCATGTGCCTCCTGGACCGTTTCTCTCTTTAATGACCAACAAAAGTCTACCATCATATTAATATCCCATCTTCCTTGATACCGTTTCTCCATTTCCTTGATATCTTGATGGAATCGCTCGACTTGCTCTTCACTGAAGTCACCTAGATTATCAGATAAATAACTTGATGCGAGTCAAGGAAATGTAATTTTAAGTTCATTACACAACCTAATTTTTGGTAATTCTTGATCATCTCAGCTACAATGCTTTCGTAGTCATCACTTCTATGATTCCATAGGAACTGATGGACTACTGCCTTAAAGCTTTTCCATGCGGCTTTCTCTTTTAGAGTCATCGTTGTAATGAACATATCCTTCAAAATCTTTCGAAAAATCAAAAATTCTTTCCTTAAGTTTAGCTTCCGACAACTGACTGAATGTTCGACTCAAATATTCAAAGCAGTCACCCTGTTTATCAAGCGCTTTTAAAAACTGCTTCATTAAGCCTAATTTTATATGCAGGGGTGGAAGGAGAATTTTCGACGGTTCAACCAGTGGTTGCTCTTTTATATTTTTATCACCCGGTAATAGGCACGAGCGCGTGGGCCTGATCTTGTTTTTGTAGTGGTTGTTTTCATCTTTACTATCCCATTCACAAAAGAAGCAAGGATATTTTGTAAATCCTGACTGTTGGCCTAAAATCATGGAAGTAATTTTAAGATTTGATGAGTCAATGAACAATCGCCACTCGTCTGCTTTGTATATATTTGGCTTTAACTCATTCATCAACCCGTTAATATTATTGCAATACACTAAATCTGAATCTAGAAAGAAATATTATCTAAATTCTTTATCTCTATCTCGATAAAAGGAAACCTTAGTACCTTTTTCCAAGATATCTTGCGCTCGCAATTTGGAAGCCAATAATGCCGCGGCATCTTTTGGCAGTCCGAGATCATGACATTCTAAGCCTATTTGAACAATAAAAATTTTTAAATCTTTTTTTGTTGTTACTATACTTCCACTGGAAGTGGAAGTAAAAGATGATTGTAACAGGTGCAAGGTGTCCTAAGGTAAGCGTCAAAAAGTATTATCACAAGTCGATTCTGGCAAGGATCCAATCTCACAGGCTGAGTGTTCCATACAAGATATAATTCCTGCGTCTTCTCATTGTTCTTCCCGCGTGTACAGTTCTGCTTAGCACCGCGAACACAAGTACAATCCCAAATCAATCTACATGAATATGTTTATAAACCACCGTTGGGAGCAATATCCTCGGAAATTTCGTATAATAGTGCGGTCCAAAGTGAACTCACCGCACATGAGACTTTATCAAGCAATGTAATACATTGGAAAATACTGTATTTTCTCCCAAAAATGATATTTCCATGTCAACCAAATTTTTTCTGTTCATTTCGAATCTGGAAATATCACAAATCCCAAGTTTTCATGATTTTAGTCCAATTTTGGCCTCTATCTCGAAAATTCGTTCACAAACATGCTATTCTGACCTCCAGTTCGTGTTCAGCGTCCCGAAAACATAAAGGAAAGTACTTTTATTTCTAGAAAACAGAGTTTTAAACGCTCACCGTTACGTGCAAGATATCCTTCAAGAAATTTTCCATATGCTCCTTTTATTGGAGATGAATTCATTTTAATGCAAGACGGTGCAAGGCCGCGTGCTGCAAACATTGTGAACCAGTATTTGAACGATGTTGGTATTCAACGATGAGAATGGCCTGCATGTATCCTTGACCTCAACCCCATCGAACATTTTTGGGATGAACTTAAAAAATGTGTTCGTCGCCGTCCAGTATTACCGAAAACACCGGCAGAGCTGCGTTTTGCTTTGCAGGATGAATATGCCGCAATCCCTCTGGATTTGAAACTTATCCATTCGATGCCAGGTAGATTGCGTGATGCTATTTCAGCAAGAGGTGGACATACAGGTTTCTGAATTAATGATTTATTAAGATTGGTATATGTGCACTAGGGTGGCCCTTATTTTTCAATATATTTTTTTTACGACGCCCCTTATATTTGTTCTACTTGGTAAAAAATAATTTCTACCGAATCTGAAATTTTTTGGAGCACGGGATCACGTGGCTCATTACAGTTAAATTTTGTTATTTTTTTATAACTACCGTAAATTTATATCCTTCTTATTTAAACAATTGAGCAAGGTATATAGGGCGAGTGGAGCTTAGAACAGATGAGTTCTGAGCTCCATCAACCCTGAAATGATAGGAGCAATAGATATTGTAGTGTGGAGATATGGAGGTGCCCTTATCACCTGATATGCTCAGTTCTTTAGTTTTTTGCGTCCGTGGAAAGTAAACAAGTTCTTACTAGTCTATAAAACGAATTCGTTGTGCTAAAATTGTGAAATAAAGTAAAAGTAATAAATAAAAATCTACAAATAAAATGGCAATAAGACAAAAAGAGAATCTGTATCTTCAACATGACGAAAATTAAATTTTTGAAGCCAAATTACCATCAAATGGACAAGTTCTGAGAGTTTTATTTTATAACCTCCGCAAAGTCAAATTAAATTTACGGTCTAGTGCACATTTGACGGTGTAAGAAGTAGAAGTATTATGGGAAAAGGCGAGAATTCCAACGAGAAAGTTTCAGGTAGCATTAAGAAATTGGAATTATTGTATCAAGAATGGAAATATTACAAAAAACTTGTAAACGTCGAAATCAACTACAGGAAAAGATTTTCTTAATAAAGTGGATGACTTATTCAATATCGCTCTTCTCAATGCGTTGGAGATGACTGGCATTGAAGAAGACAAACTTTTTCTTTTAAACCAAAAAAAAAAAGGCCGACCTGGATCAATGATCGGCGGAGATCGTGTTTTATTACCAAAGAAAAGAATCTCGAAACAAGAAAGCGGAATTAAAGCAGTCTAGCCATCAAGAATTACAAGGTATATTTTAAATTAAACTGTAAAAATCATCTCACGATAAATATATATTTTTTTCATTTTAAAAAGTGAAGTGGTTGAATTAGGTTTCCTATTCTTGTACTTGTTCATCATCTGTTGAAAATTCCAATTCAGCCACTTCACTTTCTAAAATGAAAAAAAAAAATTATTTATCATGAGATGATTTTTACACTTTAATTTAAAATATACCTTGTACTACTTAATGGCTAGACTGCTTTAATTCCTTTTGCTTCTTTCGAGATTCTTTTCTTTGTTCCTTTAGTAATAAAACACGATCTCTGCCGATCATTAATTCAGGTCGGCCTTTTTTTCTTTGGTTTAAAAGGAAAAGTTCGTCTTCTTCAATGCTAATCATCTCCAACGCATTGACAAGAGCGATATCGAATAAGTCATCCACTTTATTAACAAAATCTTGCTCCTTCTTTTCCTGTAGTTGATTTCGGCGTTTACAAGTTTTTTTGTAGTGTTTTCCATTTTTGATACAATAATTCCAGTTTCTCAATGCTACGCTGAAACTTTCTCGTTGGGATTCTCGCCTTTTCCCATAATAGTTCTACTTCTTTCACCGCCAAATGTGCACTAGACCGTAAATTTAATTTGACTTTGCAGAGGTTATAAAATAAAACTCTTAGAACTTGTCCATTTGATGGTAATTTGGCCCAATAATTTGACTTTCGTCATGTTGAAGAAAATACAGCTTCTTATTTATTACTTTTACTTTATTTCACAATTTAGCACAACGAATTCGTTTTATAGACTAGTAAGAACTTGTTTACTTTCCACGAAATTAAAGAACTGAGCATATCAGGTGATAAGGGCACCTCCTACATATCTCCCCACTACAGTATCTATTGCTCCTATTATTTCAGGGTTGGTGGAACTCATATGTTCTAAGCTCCACTCGCCCTATATACCTTGCTCAATTGTTTAAATAAGGATATAAATTTACGGTAGTTATAAAAAAATTAAAAAATTTAACTATAATGTGCCACGTGATCCCGTGCTCCAAAAAAATTTCAAATTTGGTAGAAATTATTTTTTTAACAAGTGGAACAAATACGAGGGGCGTCATAATGAAAAAAAAAAAAATGAAAAATAAGGGCCACCCTAATGTGCACTATTATTCAAATTAATATTGATTGTTAATATCACTTATTAAAATTTAATTTTCTACTCCATCGTTTTATTATTTCGTATAAATTGCAAAATTTTACTTGAAAACTGTGTATTTTCTACAAAAATTCAGATATTGGGATTAATCAAAAAATAAATTTTTGAGAATAGATTGGGCTTGGAAACAGTACAAGAAAACCTGACCAAGTTTCCTAATTACTCCACAGGGTGTTTAGAAATTAAATCACCAAAACATAATTTTGGTTCTCCAGGTGTAATAAGTTGTAAAAAATTATTTTTTCAAAATTGAAAGGGCATGAGATATTTTTGATGAATTTCTTTAAAAGCTGACGAAAAGATAATTAAAATCGGTGAAATATTACAAAAGTTCTTGAACAACAAATATTTCGCACTATTCTTGTGGCCGGTTTTCTTGCCGGTGAGTGTATTATTCGTTACTATACTAAATTGACACAATTGATGGTCGGCACAATCGACTCTTGATAATAACAAAGACACCATTGATAAAATCCGAATTTTTAGCTCTAATCCATAGAAACTGCATAGTTGGTAACATTGAAATGTTCATAATTGGTGACCACACAAGTTCTGTTCTTATAATTATACTAATAGGGTATCCGATAGTCACTATATACAGGAACTTAATTTGCAATGCACATTTCTATTACAGCTTTGTAATTTTGTCACCGCATAGTTCAGTGACATGGTATCCAATTACATAATAACATCGATTTGAATCCGAACGAATCCAGACGTTATAGAGCTTTGGAATTTGTATATGCTTGAATACGGTAGAAATGAAATACATTACATGTTGCACGTGAGCTTAACAAGTTTAATAGGTACATAATAAAAACTGAAGTTATATATGTATTTTTTTAATAAAAAATTGAACCATCGCGCTTCGTCAAAAAAAGGTTACTAAGAATTGCAAAATAAAATTTCATCCAGTCGCTTGATTAATTTGACTTTATTACCTAATATCGCTATAGAGGTCGGTCAAAAATTTGTTTATTCACAATCATTCAGAAATAATCAAATTGTCTTACATGTTAAAAGTTGGAAAGTATTCTACTTTCATTCGACAATTTTTTTTCATTTCAATTTAATTTATTTCAAAAATATTACAGTTACAATTTATAAACAAATAATAACATCTCATCTAAGCTTTGTATAAAAATATTTAATATGTAATTATATATAAGTTCTTAACTTAATTCTATTCTATTCTATTCTTAACATTAATTTTGTTATTGAGGAGGAGAAGAAAAATATTTATTGGGTGTAATGTTCATTAATTAAAATGCTTTCAAATGAACGATAATTTTTCTGAAGGTAAGTTCATAAAGTTTTCTTAAATTTAGATTTTTTTTTTTAATGTTTTAAGCTGGAAGGAGATTATATAGTTTGGGGCCAAGGTTTATATATATTACTGGATGTGAGACTTATGCATTGCAGGAATTCTTATGTATTGGTTGGAGACTGCTCGGGTGTTGTATGGTGTGTCCATATATCTATTTGACATTCATTTACCATCCATTGAATGGTTTGATAAGTGTACACTAATCTTGACCTGAAGATTCTTTAAGGCATTTTTGTATAAACCACCCCAAACTGTTATGCAATGTCTTAACATTGACTCAACCAGGGCATTGTATATAATTACTAGATTTTTTTTTAGTATGTCTCTTAACTGATAAAATTTATACATTAATCTTTTAAGTCTTTTTGCGAGATACACTGCATGTACGTTCCATCTTAAGTGTTGATCCACCATTAATTCTAAATATTTGCTGCCTCGAGAATTAGTTGACCACGCCGCTTCGCGCCTCGGTGAACTATTTCATCTCTCGACAACAATGAAACACTTTCCACCTCGGTATGTAATATACTGTTAGTTTGTTCGTATATAGGGATGTAAATGGAAATATTTCATTTTGAAATTTATTTAAATTTCGAAATATTAGTAAAATATTTCACTTTTTCGATTATATTTCGAAATATTGAATATGGAAATATATTTAAATCTTGAAATATGTCAGTAATATTGCTCCGAAATATTTCACTTTGAAAAATATATTTTGATGTATGATATATGGATAATGTTTATTGATAAGAAACCAACCGCCAAATCGTCATTTTGAGTAATTAGCCATCAAAGTGTAAGACTACCTGAAAAATAAATCCTTAAGAACATGTCAAATCTTTTGACGCTGTCGATAAGAAAAGGTTGAAATATTAAAATAGACATTATATGATAGTCATACTGTCTCTACTTATTTAAGATTTTTGAATTTTTTGGTGGATGGTTCTTTTAGAGTAATTATGATTCATACGTTTTAAAAATGTCTCTTGAGTCATTGCTCCATAGATGGCTCAAAATATAAGACTAGAGTTTGGATCTTTTTATACAAAGTAAATTACATCTTGCTCTGCGAATTGGTACCCTTTATAGATTTTTTCAATTTGGCGCTTGGTTCCTTTTCGATAAACATTATCCATATATGATGATGATGATGCAACAGTTTCGAAGGGTGCTGAATCCGAAAATGACATCAGTTTTTCTCCATCACCCACCGTTTTTCCGCAACTCGACCCAATATTTTGAACCTAATAGGCATAAATATGGCTATTTTGGAATGTAGAGATGTGTCTTAAAACATTTTAAAAAGGTTTTATTATTCCAAATTAAGTTTATTAACAACGAAAGACACTGTTAATGTATTTTCAATTAATTTAATCCACATTGATGGCCCTGTACTTCCTTTCCCTATTCATGGAAAAGCTCCGATTGTTATTTTTCCTCTTGTGTGTAACACCTAGATTCTCTCGATGAAGTGACCAGCAGTAGCCTCAATGCAAATACTCAAATACAAATATGTATCGGTGATATTATGTTATTATTTTACTTAAAAACGTCGGCGTCTTTGAATGGCGGTACAAATTGTACCACCACTCAAAGACGCAGACGTTTTTTATGTATCTAATATCACCCAGGACTGAGGAGATCGATACACTTCTTAAAACTTATTATTTATTATTGTCAAATCCTAAAAATAATGTTAATGAAAAAATTATGTCCATTTATACAAGTTATAAAGTTATAAGTGCAAGATGTGCAGTCGAACGAATTTTTATTATTCTGATTTTGCTTGCTGCCCCTAAAAATCTGGCGCTTTACGAACGTGCGAAATTAGCATATAGGGTAATCCAGCACTGCTCCCATTTCAATGAAACCATATTCCAATAAAAAAAAAAAAAGAAATAGGGAAATGCGTGAGGCTGTTTTTCAACTAAAAATATCATACAGTCACCCAGAAAAAATCAAATTTGCAAAAAAACTGAGAGCGATGGAATTTTTTCATTATTTTTCCCGGATTCAGCACCCAAAAATCTATAAAAGTCACCTGTTAGTTTCAAATAAGTTTTTTGGTCGCAGGCCTGTGTTATTGGAGTTCTTTGACATACATTTTGAGTTAATTTCATAGAAAACAAGGCAATAAACAGTAAACAGCAAATTTGACCAGAGAAAGCCATATTTGGAATATTTCACATCGTGTGAAATATTTCATTGAAATATTTCAAAAAAATATATTTCGTGAAATTTTACATCCCCAGTTCGTAATCGATTTTTTATTTAAAAAAATGATCTTTTTTAATGGTCTCCTATTATGAATATATAATTTAATCAGATAGGCATATGATAACCCAAGAATTTTTTTTATAGATATCGTGGAGAACAAAAATTGTAAAGAAATCCGCTTCATAACAACCTGACCTCAAATATCGAATAAGAATATGTGTGTCTCTTTGCGTACATATGTGCGAGTGTGTAATTCGTTTCTTGCAAACACCAAAACTTTTGCTATATTTAAAAAATGTTGACTTAAATTTTGTCTATAATAATATGTAATATGTATGCATAATAAAATACTTACTATTGAATTTGGGCCATATCGGCCATCTAGAATGATCGCCAGAGGCGATTTTTCTCTATTGTTATTTTACGATTTACGGCCATCAGAATGGTGAAAATTTGTGCTTCGCTGCATACTTTTGCAATTACCTATGTCCCCGTTGCTCCTATGCAGTAATTGGCTATTATCAATTTTGTAGATCATAAAAATTTTCAAATCTTTTGTTTAAAGTATTTTCTTTCAAATGCCTACTTCGTTGTTCTGACGTTATTATTACCTATTATTAATTTTGCGTAATCAATAAAATTAACTTACAATGATTAACTTACAACACAACAGTTTTCCTCAGTATAAATCGAAAAATATTAGAAATATTTTAGATTTACACTCGTCCAAAAATGTGCAAAATGCTTCACTGCAGATTTTTACAATTATCTGTCCCCACTGCTCCTACATAGCTAGTATGGATATTGTAGATCATAAAATTTCCTAAAACTGTTATTTAAACAATTTCGTTCCACTATCAATTGTTTACAGCAGGTTGAAAATATAATTATTCTTCAAAGTTTGAGCTGCTCTAATTTTAAAACAGTTGACCGTGGAAGAAAGCTGCTTAAACAATAGTTTTGGGAAATTTTATTTAATATATAAAAATCTTGTGTCACAGTGTTTGTTATCGAACTCCTCTGAAACGGCTTGACCGATTTTTATGAAATTTTTGGTGTATATTTGGTAGGTCTGAGAATAGGTCGTAGACTATTTTTTATACTCCTAGGTGATAAGGGTGGCCCTATCCAGAAATTTTCTTTTTATTTCTTGGATAAAAGTTTATAATTTATATGGCAAAACAACGTTTGCTGGGTTGATAATAACTAATTACTACATAAGAGCAACGGGGACAGAGATAATTGCGAAAATCTGCTGCTGCGAAGAAATGCCACTTCTGATGGCTGTAAATCGTAAAATATTAACAATAGAGAAAAATAGTTTAAATAAAAGTTGTAAGTTTTTTCATTTTCTACAATTCTTAATTTTAGGGTAAAACTGACAGGAAAGGAGATAATTGAGAGAAGCCCATTTTTCCAACATGGCGGCTATAGCGGCAACGATATTTGATATGGGTAGCGGACTGTAATGGGTTTTAAGAGTTAATTGCTCCTGGTCTATGTTTATGTGCGCCTTTGAATGATGCGGTGAATAAATACAAGCCAAAACTACTAAAGAAAAAAGTCGAGCTGTGGTTTTCTTACCTATTCTTCTAGTTGTTGAGTTTGGTCTGCCGGCTTGTAGCACTTTCTTCTATTTTGAGTGAATGTTAACTATTATGATGCGTCGCGAGCGAAAATCAATCGTCAAAAAAATTGTTATTAATTGTTACTTTCACTTTTTTTTTGTTTTTAGAAGTCGGCATTTCCCCTTCAAAGAGAAACACAGCAAATACGCGAAAATATGTGATAATGAAGGGAAATTTAGCGCGACTCGAGATTAAAATATAATTTATATAAAACTGGGAATAATTGAAATAAAGAGAAAAATATAAAAGCCATTACTGAACAATATTTTTGTAGAAAACATTAATTCATTTTTGTGACAACCCTCTTACATTATACAAACAAAAAATTCCTTGTAGAAATTATTCGCGGGTAACCCCCGTTTTATTTATCTAGTGATGTATTTCAGTTAAATAAAAATAACTGTGTATATAGTGTAACCACATTTTTATTTTGTATAAATTTTAATATTGCTAATAATATTATTGTCGACATTATTGTATTTTATTTGTTTTAAAAGATATTTTCATCTTTCAAAATATACTTGAGTACCACGCAAATGTTGAAGAATATTTGATTTGTTAAAGTCAATATTTAACGTGACCAAATATTGTTTCACTTTATTATTTATTATTTCTTGAAAAATAACCTACTGTTTTCCTAACCTACTTGTTCCAAGATGAAAATGTAAATTTAACTGGTCAATGATCACAAATTTTTATTTTATTTGGAATAAGAGTTATACCCATTTATTCCAAGGTCTTGACAAGTTGCGCAATACGATCATGATTTAAAAGAAAATGTGTATATATAGTACACACAATCAGACACATCAACTTTACGAGTATGTAGTCTAGATTTTGGAGACGTTTATCTTTCAGTCCTAAGTACCTGTGAGACATACGGCTGAAAAGTGTCGTACTCGATGTAAAATTGTCTGCTTAATCCGAATCCGGAGGGCGCATAAAAATCGGGGATTACTTTCAACCCTTAATCCGCGAATTTACCCTTGTTTCGGAAATTATGAAAAATTGTATTTTTAAAATATAACTTGCGTTTTCTCCCACAAAACATAAGCTAAAAATCTATTCTTTTTTTCAATTGTAGCTTACAATGCACTTAATGTAACATTGTAGTCAAAACACATCTAATATTTATAAAAATTTTAGAAAAGAATATCACGTGAACGTCTACGCAGTCGGCGTCTTGAAAAAAATGTAGCATGCGAGATTTTTTTTTTATTTTAAGAAATTGACAAAAACTAAATCGTACGAAATTAAAAGAAAAGACCAAAATTATTTTTAGTGATTGATTCATACTGATATTTTGAGTGAAACGGAAGATATGATTTTTTATTAATTTGGCCGTCCTGTGATCGAGAGCGCTACGAATCGAAACCGACGGATGCGGGCACTCATTTGCGTTATATTTAGTTATTTGGTACTGTTTTAGTAGTAGGCCAGGCTAGATAAGGGTTGGACAACAAAATAATTCGTTACAGCAAACTGATAGCAGAATATTTTAGAACATATCACAACAAATGAAGAAAAAATAATCCGAACCACCTGAGGTTATCTGGGGTGAAATGGGGTGGGTTTTTAGGGGTGAAAAACGTTTTTTTGCGATTTATGGCTTAACTACGCATCCTATTGAAAAAAGTTAATTATAAAAGTTGTAGGTAAAAATGAGATCAACAACTTGTGTGGAGAGCATTTTTATCCTAACCTCAAAATTTTTCGAGATACACGCAAAAAAATCCTTTTTCGGTTTTTTATTTTTTTCTTCCACAAAAATAATTCGATTTAGCTCAAACTTGGTGAAAGTATACCTTTTGGTTTCTCACATACGCACTATTTTTTTGCAGCAAAACATTTAACGGTTGCTGTTTAAATTAATTAAAAAAAAAAAAAAAAAGTGAAACTTTCAGCTGCGATTCCTCATAAAATTACTTATCCGATAGAGTTCGGAAAGGGCTCATTTTTTGTTTTTATTTCTACTTTCAATAAATAAAAAAATATATATGTATAATGCAATGGAAAAAATTGCCGGAAAATCGAAAATTCCGAAAAAATGTCCTTTTTCGTTGTATGTTTTTTAATTATTGTCAAAAATTTGTTATTATTTATTACAACTAATATAATTTTGTAATATCAATGTATGCTACAAACAATAAGTAAAATAATTAATAATTAATTACATTCCTCAACCACGTTTGAATTATTAAACAAACAAAAAAGTATGATCTTGATTTCTATGTCTTCTATTGTAACGGTATTGGTATGGCGTATAAATGACCGCATTTTTATTTATTTGATAATCTAAATACTTTTAATTTTGGCTGATAATAATTTTTTAAATTGTAAAAATTGATAAAAATTGCTTTGTAAATTTTAATTATTAAACATAACATAAATAATTTTTTGCAAAAATAATAAATGTACTTTTTAATACATGATTCTAATATATTTACATTTTGTAGTAAACATACAATTAATAATAATAATAATAATAATAATAAGTGCGCAGTGCTGTTGCAAACCTGTCACATTGTTTGTAAAGTGTTGGGCTAAATGGGAAGAGCTGAATTGCTTTCTTATTTGGCAATATAACCGCTACCGGCTTAGGATGAGAAATTCAAAAAGATAATAATAAAATGGCTTTATTTATAATTAAATTTACAGCAGATTTCTAAACTAAGGCGAAGTCTAGCTTAATAGCTACTCAACTTAACCTTTTACAATATAATAATTGATGTGTGAGTTTATGTCAATTAATAAATGTGTATATTACTAAAAAAAACGTCAAATAACATTTATATATTTAAATTTTAATTGTTTGGGAGACAATTTTAGAAAGGCAACATCTTTCCATTATTATTATTAGCTGTGAAATATTTGCCCAATCACATCGGGTGTGCCGCAAGGATCGGTTTTAGGACCCGTTTTGTTCTTAATCTATACTGCCGATATTGTCCAACATCAATTATGGTAAAGTCCAATGTTATGCCGATGATACTCAATTGTTTTATAAATTTCCTTCTGAAAACAATAAATATTCGTGATTTAATTAATTCGGACTCAGATTCTATTCATAATTATGCTAATCAAAACAGTATTAAACTAAATGCCAACAAAAGTGCAGTATTGTGCTTTACTTTCAATAAAACACGAGAATACATGAAGGCAAATCTAAAGATCGCTATCAATGGGCAATACTTGCCCATTCTAAATAAAGCAAAAAATTTAGGTCTTATTTTTGACTATAAGATGCGTTTCACGGAGCACGTGGCAGTTTTATTAAAAAAAGCATATTACTCATTGAAAATGTTATATTCTAATATAAGTATTTTAAATTTTAAAGGAAGAAAAAAATTGTGTGAAAACCTTGTGCTGCCCATTTTAAATTATTGCAATATAGTATACTTTCCATGTCTTGATAAGATTACGCAATATCGTTTGCAAAAGATGCAAAGTAACTGTTGCAGATTTGTATTTAAACTCAAAAAGTACAGTCATTTGTATATAAGGCAATCTCGATCTACAATAATATAGATGACCAACTGAAAACAACTTCTGCAAAACGATAAAATCGCATTTCCTCTCTATCCAAATTTTATATTTGCAATTGGTTTTATATGTGCGGATGTTAGTTTTAAAAAGTACATTTATTATTTTTACAAAAAATTATTTAAGTTATGTTTAATAATTAAAATTAACAAAGCAATTTTTATCAGTTTTTACAATTTAAAAATTATTAACAATCAAAATTAAAAGTAAATATATTTAGATTACCAAATAAATAAAAATGCGGTCATTTATACGCCGTACCAATACCGTTACTATTGAAAATTGTGAAACACTCAATCCTCTGGCAAAATATATAAATTACGTGGACGATTGCAACGTCATTTAATTTATAAACACTGGCTCCATATTCTTTAAATGCCTGTATGGCGACTCACATTTCCACGTAAGCCTTGAAGAACTAAGGGCACATTTATTTTCAAACTGCAATAGCGATATAGAGTTTTACCACCTGATATGAAGACGCATTTCATGAACATGTCAAGATATGTGCCTGTATACACTTCTTATTTGGTAAAAACAGGTAACATGTCTCCAAAACTTCCAGATATTCTTCAGTATGATTAGACCTTGACAAAAGGTGCACTGATACTGATACCTACCATGTGTAAGAAACAATCGAAGCCAGTCACTTCTAAGTAGTCGCTTGCAAGTGTAACAATAATATTTGCAACAAGAGGTGTTTCTGCAAGATAACTGGAGAACTGGTCTTGCATTATTATTATGTTTCGGTAAATGTACTGATGAAAACTTATAATTATAATATTTTCTAATTATTAATTGTAATGTATTTCGCTTAGCTGATATAAATACAAACCATTGCCTAATATAAGGAATCACTACTCCACATCCAGATTTTCGATCCAAGGCTGTACCAAGTTTCAAGTCAATATCATTAAACCGTTCCAGAGTAATCGTACGTCCAAAGAAAGTTACACACAAGACGGACTGACAGGTTTTTTAAAATTTTGTTCCAACTTAAAATTTCGACGTTTCATGATATCCTAATCCTATTTGAACAAAATAAATCCCATTTTTTATTGTTACTCTACTTCCATGAAGTAGAAGTAATTAAACCTAAGGAATTTTAAACAACTATATTAATAATTATATCTTTTAAACAAAATAAAGCCGGTAAAATCTGACACAGGAATATTGTACCTATTAATACAGTACCAAACAACTAAATATAATGCAAAAGAGTGTCCGCATACGTCGGTTTCGACTCGTAGCGCGCTCGATCGCAGGACGGTCAAATTTAAAAAAATCATATCTTCCGTTTCACTCAAAGTATCAGTATAAATCAATCACTAGAAATAATTTTAGTCTTTTCTTATAATTTTGTATGATCTAGTTTTTGTCAATTTCCCAAAATAAAAATAAACCTCGCAGGCTACATTTTTCAATGCTCCGGCTGCGTAGAGGTTCACGACATGTTTTTTTCTAAAATTGTATTGGATGTGTTTTGACTACACTGTTGCGTTAAATGCACTGTTAGCTACAATTTGAAAAAATAATAGATTTTTGGCTTATTTGTTGTGGGAGAAAACGCAAGTTATATTTTAAAAATTTTTCACAATTTTCAAAAATTCGCGGATTAAGGGTTGAAGGCAATCCCCGATTTTTATGCGCCCTCCGGATTCGGATTCAGCAGAAAATTCTTTTCAGCCATATGTCTGACAGATACATAGGCTTCAAACACTAAGCCTTAAATTGGAGCTGAGATTCCCGACTAATACAATAAAATATAGTGAATACAATTGTTACAAAATATATACTAACAATATACAAAATATAAAATACACGCAAGAAATATATTCTGGAAGATAATAGGGCTATTTAAATTCTCTAAAAGGCAATTGCTACAATGTGTAATGACTCAGTTTTGGATAAACATCGAAACATTTCTTTATAGCGCAGCGCCATCTACACCTTAACATATCAAAAAAATGTATTCAAAGCTGACACTATTTCTATATTTTAGCACTTAGCTAAAAGCCAGTTCTTTAAAAAAGAATTAAAATATCCCTCCTAATTTGAAAAATATTTTGTCCGGGAATTTTTATTGGTACACCCTCTACATACACATACATTATTTTACAATAGATATAATGTCACACCCCAGAAATGTTACAGAAACATTTTAGAAATTTATAAAAATCATAAAACACCTTGCCAATTTTCTTGCATACTCTTTTTATGTACTAAACTCTAAATTCCCTATATCTTTTGGCAGATCATAGAAAATGAGAGGCCTAATAGTTTTTCGTACTTCGACTGTGAGCCCGATGTACTTATTCTATTTTAGTATCTGTTAAATCGATTTTGTGGCCGTGTGTATTACTAACAAGTTTATAATGATTTATGTTCCTCTTAACAAACAGGAGGCATTCATAAATATATAGAGATTAGAGATGAAAGTGTCAAGATTCTAAGCGCCTTCAATTTCTTCTTAAAATAATCCGTAAATATTTGGCGAGTAGCCCCAAGCAATGGGCGAGTAGCCCCAAGCAATGGGCGAGTAGCCCCAAGCATAAAGCCTAAAATGTATTGTTTTGACGAACTGTACTGTCACTACGGCTGTAAGCAACTGAAGTCACATGATTATCAAAATAGTAGCAAAGATTTTTTTCAAACACGCAAATTTAAATTCAAACGTAATTAATTAAGGACTTCACCGGTACTCTAAGATTACTGAAGTTTGGCGCTAATACTGCGAAAATCTTTTCAAAAGTGACCATATTGACGCAGAAGATGACTCAGTAGAATTACGAAGGCGAACCTTCAATACTGAAATAAGAAGCAGAAGCAGCCATATCTTTATCTCCAATGGCACTACAGCCCAAATTGAGCCTTGGCCTCCTTTATCTTCCGCCCCCATACCTGTCGATCAAGAGCCACTGTCTTCCATGTTGTGATGCCCATCAGATTTGTGCGTCTTGCGCCACTTCATCATCCCATCGTTTCCGTATTCTCCCCTTTGGTCTTCTTCCTTACATCCTGCTACTGAGAGCTCTTCCTGGCTGCCTGTTATTTTGGATTCGTATTAAATGACCAGCCCATCGAACTCTCTGTAGGCTGACTAATTCCGAGTTATGGGAATCCTTGAATAGCTAGTGGAGTTCATGATTGTATCGTATTCTCCATATCTCGTTCTCGTTTATTGGTCCAAAGACCTTTCTCAGAATGTTCCTTTCAAAGACTTCCAATGTATTCTTCAAGTTCTCTGTCATAACCCAGGTCTCATCCATATGCGACATGCAACAAAAAAAATATCAGCCGTTAGATGGAGCCTGCCATTCTTGTCGCATGTCGTGGTTTTATAAATCTCGTCATGTACCAAGAGCGAACAAGGGCCTCGTTTCAGCCATTGCGCTGACGAGAGCCAAGAGCTCGGTGTGAAGTGGCCGGCACGAGAGCTCCTTTGAGTAGGAATAAGTCTTTTGGCTGGTGTCTGGTGCAATCGAAATTTTAATGTTTTTTGGAAGTACATAGTTATTGCACGCGGCTAGGCTTGTAATTCAGCGTTCGGCGGGACATTATTCTGGAGAAAAGCTGTTGGTTGCAGTCTGGTTTTTTATTCCTTAATATTTAAGGAAACGTATCGAAGTGTTCGACAAAATATTTCACTAGTAAAAAAAGGATCTATTTGATGTTGCAAGGACTGCAGGAATTTTATCGTGTATTCTTTTAACAAGGCTTCTACCTCCAATTCTTCCGCTAACTTGTTAAACAAATTAATATAATATTTGGGCATAAGTGGTAATTTCCCACATTTTTATTTATTTGCTTAATCTATTTTGTTTAACGTTTCGCTGGAATTGTCGCTTACTTCTTTCTATGTATCACTAGCAGATTTGCCGCACTGTCATTTCAAAAATATAACTTTTTTCAAGAATCCACCTTTCAATGTAGCGGGACATCCCCCGCCCTTTGTCATTTTCTTAATATCATTTACATATCAATTTAAATATCCATGAAATTGTTACTTTTAGTTAGAATCTTAAAAAATATTTAATAAATTACTTTTATAGTCAATATAGTGAAATGTATGCAAATATATTTCTGTATAATTTTCAATTCAAGAAGAAATTTTGTAAATAATTCCATGAATTAAAATCTAAATTATTACTTCTTTCTACAAGTGGTATCACATATATTTTTTTTTCGAGAAATGTTTAATAATTAGCAATTATTTCTGATTTCTCAGATATAAGTAAAAGTATTTGTTATAATACTACAAATGTAAAGTATATATTGCATTAAAAAATGATAACAGTTTTCCTGAAAAAATTGACGACCAGTGCCATCACGAATTAGCAGAACCCAAACATCGGCAACTGATATGCTAAACCACATTACTATTTGACAATCGTGTAAAAATTGTTAAACACTTTTATCCCAATACACGACTAAAATAATTAAGTTGTTCATTTACTGTAAGAAAAAACTTATTCATCATTAAAGAAATAAATGAATTAACTATTCAAGTGTATATCCGAATTTACACTTGATACACCCGATACCCACTTTTTTCGTGCTTAGTTTGCTCATCCTTGCTGGTGCACTCTATTCTGAGCATACCACTTTTTGATCAAATCTCGAACATTGAATATAACAAGGTAATGACCCTAACGATTTAATAAAAACCCTTGGAAGATCATCTTGACTGAAACAATAAAATTTATCAAATATATAAAAGAAGCTATTAAAGGCAGCATATTTTAGTAGGGCTCGTAGAATACTAAAATTTTATGATCTCCAAGGTGGCCAGATTTAAATTTCAAATTAATTCGTATATCTACTTTTATTACAAGCAATCGGTTTTAGGTAATTTGAAAAACATGGAGGAAAGAAACAAGATGTTTTACATTTACGTTTATTTTTGGTTTACAAATTTTGGCCTTTGTCTACAATATAAAGGGTGATTATCTTTTAGCTAGGGAGCTGGTGGTAGAAATTTTTATATGATCTTCTTGTGTGACTGAAGTTGAAAAGTCTAAAGACGTCATAATAAAAACTATTAATTAAAAATGCAATAAAAAAATACTCCTATATAATTTTATTGTGTCTGCCACTTGTTTTAAATGTTGCTTATCAATATGAGTCGGTCGAAATCTGTGTCTGCGTTTTTTTGCAATTTAATTTTTTAAATTAATTTATGACACTAAAAATTAAATGAACTTATTGTCGGTGTACCGTATATCAAAAGTGATAAGAAACAATAAAACAAATTTCAGTCACCTGTATACTGCCGCATAGAAAGGGAGTGAATTTTCAAAAATGGGGTAAAAAAAACGCTCCTAGGTTGTTTCACCGTGTCAGCCACTTTGTAGGAAGCATTGTTTATTTGTAAAAAAAACATTAAAAGAATAATGGCGGAAATCTACTATTATGATTTTTCATTGGCTTTTCTTAATAATTATTTTTACAAAGTTTTTATCGCTATCTAGGTCCCAAGAAATATTCTAATATTTTTTGCTATTTTTTTCCCTTTGCTTGTATGTATACAGTATTAATGTGCATATATAATGCATAAAAAATATTGTTTTATATATATTTTTAAAAAATATATGATAAGAAAACAATGAATGAGAAATTTATGTAAAGTATTATACTAACAAACACGTTTGGCAAATATTTTATTTGATGCTTAGACCCAAACCGAACTATTTACGAACCTGCGTATGTAAAATACTATTATTGCTACACATTCCAAAACAATGTCCTCTTGAATATGATGGTAATATTGATATCAATTGTATATCAATTTTTAAAAGTTTAATGATGTCAATAATTAATTTGCAATAGTATTTTTTGATAATTTACACTAGCAATATATCACGCAAGTGAGTATACAACATAATTTACAATTTGTTTGCAAACGCTAAAATTTATGTTCCTTTAGAGACGACTATGTAAAAGCTAGCAAACAAATAAAAAACAATACGGGCGTCTCCACTGAGTTTTATGACTTGCTTCTTATTTGTCAAAATAATTATACATTTTCACCAACTTTAAATGCGTATACATGATCAGCAAATGAAAATGTGACATGTACTGGGTGGCAGAGGAACTAAGGAACATTCATATTTTCCAATATTTTTGAGAGAGAAGGAAGTTTTAAAAAATGATTCAAGGAATAAATTTCAATTGTTTGACTCACCGCGTCCTAAATATCTCCTCCGGTTTAACTGAAAGTGATCTCAAGTTTCTTATTTTAAATAGCACCCTGTACATTTTTTTATAGACACTAGAGAACAATAATATTTGGCATGTAGTTACCACAATTGTCAAGGAAGGAACAGGCTATATTTCTATGAAAAGTATACAGAGTGAATACTCTTACAGAAATAGTTAATAAAAAAGGTATGACGCAGGAGACTGATGTTTGGCATGTAGTTACCCAGTAAACCAATTTGTTTTATAATTGTCATTTCTACAACAATTTTGTTTTATTGCTATTTTACTACATTTATAAAATTGCAATAAAACAAAATAGTTGTATTTTGCTTGTTGGGTAATGTTATAGAACATTCCAGAATCGACCTAAGTCGAAGAATAAATAAAAAACTTCGACTTAGGAAAAATTTATTAAAACATAATTTAGATCATAACAAACCATATTTGAGGCATCAGCGCCGAAGACTGGCCAAAAGAAGTCATACACGTTCGTAGAAACGTAAGGCACAGCCCGGTGAAAATTCGAAGAAGCAACGGATTTTTACTTAGGAAAATATGTTTATGTCCAGGCCGTACTGAAAATAAAAGTATATTTTTGGTTCAGAAAAAAAAAATACTAATATATTTTCCGAAAGTGCGCCAAAATTGGACAAATGTTTTTGTGGAAAAGGAAAAGAGGATATTATACTTTTTAAGAAGTACGCTAAAAGTGTACTTTGAAAATATTTTTGAATATTTTTAACTTTTTATCGCTTCACGAAACATGATCAAAGTGGAAACACAGTCAGTGTGGAAAAAGTTCTAAAGAATGAATATAAAATTACTTCCACGTCCAGTGGAAGTATAGTAACGACAAAAAAATTTTTAAAAATTTTTATTGTCCAAATAGGCTTAAAATGTCATGAAACGTCGAGATTTTAAGTTTGAGCGAAAAAAAATTTCTGTCTGTCTGTCGGTCTGTCTGTCTGTCGGTCTGTCTGTCTGTCGGTCTGTCTGTCTGTCTGTAACTTTTTTTTGTGCGCACGTTTACTCTGGAACCGTTTAAGATATTGACTTGAAATTTGGTACACATATGTACTTTAACGAGTTCTAGAACTAGATTATATTTTCATCTTGTTCCGTCGAAGGGTTGGGGGGTAAATTGGGGTAAATTTGGGGTAAATGGGTAAATTAAGCAGGTAAGAGTCCATGAAATTGGTATATAGTATATACAAGAGAAGCTAAGGTCTCAAAAAAATTTTTGGCATTAGCCACCCCCATTACCACCCCCACCTCCCTATTAAAGGGGATGAAACAATAAATGTGATTTAGTGTATGTACAGGAACCAGAAACCTCAAAATATTTTTTTACTTCATCCACCCCCCACTACCACCCTCCTATCACCACCCCCACCCCACTACCGATGTGGGGTATCGTTTTATGGGTTTTTGGGGTAGAGGATTTCAAATATTATATTATTAAAGTTCCATAAACAATTATTTTCACATTCAAAGTTTTTTCGTTGTGAGTGACTTGGATAGAGAATCTGGATGTGGAAGTAGTGATTCCTTGGGCAGCGGTTTTTTAACGAGGCAACGATGTACTGAAAAGGCGAAATCGAAAAATGTGGCAAAGGCGCGTAGCGTCTATAGGCAATTATTAGACAAAAATCAGCCAAAATGGACAAGGCCGGTTTCTCGAATAAAACAAATTTGGATTCATCCAGCGACTCGTCATATTAGTTGAACGAGTGCGTTGGAGAATCGGCAGAAAGCTATGGTAGCAAAACCAAATGCAGATGGCAAAGTTATAGAAAAAAACCACCTCGTGCATAAGTAAGATAATTTGCAAGAAAGTCGCTCAAAAGCGAAGTCGTGTCACATCCCCTATATGGGGCCGGTACGTTGCCGTAAAGGGGGCAGGAAAGCAAATTAAACTCATATATCGTTGAACTCCGTTCTTGTGAATGATATGATCGCTAAAAGGAATCTTAAAGCTAACCAGTAGTGTCACAAAATTTTGAAAACGTAAAAAAAATGTGTATTATTTTCAGTCAGTTCCAAAACCAAAGTGCCTACATAAACTTCCGAGGAAGTTGTGTGAATCTTTTTAACTAACCGATTGCTATTGCACGCTCTCAATTAAACAGTAATTGTGAAACTAAAGTCCTCACTCGTCCTTGTCCTACTTGGGGAGGCGATTCTGATAAAATATATAGATTGTCTTAGATGTGCTATTGCATAACCCCATTTGTATTTATTTTTTTATTCTAATCAATACATGGTATTAAAAGTTTGCAACTGTTGCATTTTACTGATTGAATGATTATCTTTAAGTCTTACCCCTCGAAGCTTTTGTGTGTTAGATCGGAGTCGAGTACAGGGTGTCTTTGACCCAACAAGTCTGAAGCTCAATACCCCGATCGGCTCACGGAAGCTCGAGAGAGATTTTCTTTGAAAGTAAATCAGAGATCTCTAAGCACAAGATCCATTAAAGATAAAGTGTTAGATAAATAAACTGAAGTGCATTGCCTGAGAAACAATATTGAGAAGGAAGGCAGTTGGTAATTTAAGGTAAGTGTAGCTTTTACCTTTCTCGTTTATCAAACATCTCTTAAACATATCAAACTCGACTGAAAATGGAAAACTCCACACATAATCAAAGGGGGACGCGCATGGCGCCCATAATAAATAAATTAGTGTGTGACACAACTGTCAAGGAAAAAACCTGCTGTACTTTTAGTGAAAAATATACGGGATGCTCACTCTAAAAAAAAGTAATTAAGAAAATACTGCAGAAAATAATATTACAAATGTAGTTGACGCTATTACCGAGGAGGAAACCTAATATACTTGTAATGAAAAATATACAGGGTAGGCACTTTAAAAGAATAATTAAGAAAGAAGGAGCAAAATAATATATGGAATATAGTTGTCACTATTGCCAGATCGAAAAATTAATGGAAGTCCTCTTACAGAAAAGATAATGAATAAATAAAAGGGAATAAATAGAGAGAAAAGTTTTGGTAAATACCTTTACAGAGTTTTTTTATTTACTTTTATTTTATTTATTATATTTATTTTTTTATACTTTGAACTATTATTATAAATCCCTTATTTTAAAAAAACTTATGTGCATCTTTTCCCACTACTTTTGTTCTCATTAAATGAGTCTATCCGATAATGTATGCAATTGTTATAATAATACAGTCATTAATAAATAAAACGGCGATAGTTTGAAGAACATAGTATTTTCGCCATTTTGGTCATTAATGATGATGTTTTTAAATAATTGCATACAATATCCGCAAGCATAATTTAATCAGCATACAGGCACACACGCAGATAAAATATACAGGGTGCTATTTAAAATAAGCGATTTAAGGTTGTACGAAATATGCAAAAAAATTGGGTAAACATTAGGTAATAAAGAAATAATGAACGATTTGAAAAATAATAACAAGTAGTCTTACGGTAAGTATTGTAAATTACTCTGTTTAACACATATTCTGTGTTTGATCCATGATTTTCTTTAAAAAACTAAGAAATTTTTAGGATATTTATGAACTGGTTGTAAATCTCAAAAAAAGTTATAAAGAGAAATAAAAAAATGAACCGTCTTCAAAAGTAAAGGGTGTTTTTGATCCATGATTTTCTCGATGATTTTCTTTAAAAAACTAAGAAATTTTTAGGATATTTATGAACTGGTTGTAAATCTCAAAAAAAGTTATAAAGAGAAATAAAAAAATGAACCGTCTTCAAAAGTAAAGGGTGTTTTTGATCCACGATTTTCTCGATGATTTTCTTTAAAAAACTAAGAAATTTTTAGGATATTTATAAACTGGTTGTAAATCTCAAAAAAAGTTATAAAGAGAAATAAAAAAAATGAACCGTCTTCAAAAGTAAAGGGTACTAAGAATTGTTAAATCTTAATCAATTACCCACCTCATTAGACATTGGGTAATACTGTTATTGAACATCTTACGTCGACTTTAATAGATATCAATAGAGCAGACTAAAATAGAATAACTTTATTAAGCTACACTCAAAAAAATATTTTCGTAATATTAATGAATGCCTGTTTATTGCCTGAAAGTTTATTAATATGTTCATTTATACAATGTACGTTTATTAATATAATGTACACATACACTGTATTAATAAACAGATTTATAAACTTTCAGCCAATAAACTGGAATTCGTTATTATCACGAAAATATTTTTTTCAGTGAAAGGGATTAAACTTTGATATGGGATAATTTAAATAAAAATTAAAAACAATTCAATAAAAATACATATATGAAAAAACACATAAAGATAATGTAAAGAAAATACATACAGGGTATTCCAAAATCACCGGAGGAGCTCGTAATGACAGATTCTTTACCCACACTTTACACTCTGAGACAAAAACCGTAACACAATTATGTCGAGTCTCCAACCGTTTTCGAGCTAGACACTATTTAAGTTTCTGTATACCGTGCATGTAGCGGAGCGCTAGGCATAGGGAGTAAAATTACAACATCGCGCGTGCCAACTGGCTGAAATGAAATAACAGAGCTGGGAATGCTCCGCCCGACGGAGGAATTTACGGCAGCTGTGTTGTCAGATCTCTCGCGCTACGTGAATGTACATGCTTAATGGGAAATTACACGCACGGTATGTAAGTGCTGTAAACAAAATGAGTTATGACAACCGTATTGAATGTATTAGTAATATCTGTCAGTTGAGTGCATTGCTATTATTAAGTTTCTTAATATCAAAATGGATTACACTTCAGAAGAATATTGCGAAATGATAATAATTTATGGTGAATCTGGACGTAATTCGGAAGCTGCTGCGCGAGAATATGCACTTCGGTTTCCAGAAAGAAGACATCCGAATGGAAATGTTTTTTTAAGACTGACAAATCCTGCAAGAAACACAGGTGCTTTGGTTCCTTTCGTCCCTTCGTATAAAAATGTAGCTGGTTACCCACGAACGGCACGAACCTCGGCAAATGAAGATGCTGTGATTCATGCAATTGAAGTAGAAACAACAGATTCTGTACGAAACGTAGCGCGAATGTTGAATATTTCAAGAAGCTCAACACAAGAATTTTGAAGAACGTCAGATATCATGCCTATCATTATATGCTTCTACAAAATCTTACAAGATTACCAGGCACGTATTGATTTCTGCACTTGGATTTTAGAAGAGGAAATTTTTTACTTTATAGGCCAGTCGGAATAGCTTTCTTGTGCGAAATGTCATTTACCCACAATTTGATTTTCTTAAAGTATAGTTTGGGATGTTGAGAAACATATGCCAATAATCCGCACACGTGACAGGTGGGGCAACACACTCTAAAATTCAAATATCGTCCATTTTTTGCCATTTTCCGCTTTATTTGCAATATACCTCGTATTTCAATCATTTTTTGAAAATATATCAAGAGATAGAAAAGTTGAAAAAATTGATTTTAAATATTTTATTATTCTTGATATTTTCCCAAAAAATTCCTCATTTAAGATCTACAGACGAAAGAAAAATGCTACATTTTTATTTTTTGATTTTTTTTCTTTAAGTGATTATAATAATTAATACGAAAATATATCATCGGCATAATGTAAATTATCTTTAAATGTCCAATTTACAGTTTAAATAAAATATATTTACAGAATTATTTATAATTTACATGTTAAACAGAAAAAAAAATAATAAAACATCTCAGGTATTGAGCTATTAAAATGATGGGAAAATAAATAAACAAATATATATTTTCACAAACAGACTATTTATCTTATGCATAGTACAGTATACATGCGTTTCATGTATAACTTAATAGAATATAATAGAATAGATTGAGTTTATTTAAAAACCAACCTTAGTAGTCTAGAAAAAAGAATCTAAATATAAAAAAAACAATAACTTAACCATAAGATATATTATACAAAGATGCCAGACATCCGCCAATTATACCTTCACTTCTTAGTAGTAAAAACATACTCTGAAGAAAAGTACTTGGTAAATACAAACACCAAACCAGATATAAAAATGATGTTTTTTGTAAAAGAATGTCAAAAACCATCGGCCAGAGAAGCCACAACTTCCTTGCTCTGAAAGCATCTAATTAAATTACCCATTGAAATTAAAAACATAAAATCAGTTCATAAACTTAAAATAGTTTCCACCAAACAATTTGTAATGAGAACTGAAAGAAAAAAAATTAAACACCTGAAATTTAGTAGTATATGCTTATCTTATGTCTTATATTGTATATCATTCTTAAAGTACTTAGTGTTATATTTATTTTCTTTTTTAAAATGTATACCATTTTCGAAATTTTAGTGTTGTTAAGGTATTATTATGTTATATATAATGTGTTGTGTATATGTGTATATATAATGTGTTGTGTATATATGTATTATATTTATGTTTTTTGTGTGTCCAATGCACGCTCAAGTGCTCTAAATGGCACTTAATGTGAGGGCTTAGTTTATTTATCATAATGTTTCAATTTTTAACAATTACATTGTAGTAGATCAATATGTTAAATAAACTTATTCTATTCTATTTATTCTGTTCTATGAAACGCAGATACGCTGTACTATGCATAAAATAAATAGTCTATTTGTGAAAATATATATTTGTTTATTTATTTTCATACCTCAATACCTGAAGTTTTATTTTTTTTTCTGTTTAATATGTAAATTACTTATAAATATTTCTGTAAATATATTTTATTTAAACTGTAAATTGGACATTTAAACATAATTTACATTATACCGATATATATTTATTAAAAAAAAAATAAAAAATATAAAAGTAGCATTGTTCTTTCGTCTGTAGCACTTAAACGAAGAATTTTCAGGGAAAATGTCAAGAATAATAAAATATTCAAAATCGATTTTCTCAACTTTTCTAGCTCTTGATCTCGCTCTTGATATATTTTCAAAAAATGCTTCATATACGAGGTATATTGCAAATAAAGCGAAAAATGGCAAAAAAATGACGATTTTTGAATTTCAAAGTGTGTTGCCCCACCTGTCAAGCATGCGGATAGTTGCATATGTTTCTCTACATCCCAAACTATACTTTAAGAACAAAAAAATGCGGGTAAACGACATTTCACAATTCACAATTTTTTCAATTTATTCCGACTGGCCTATTAGGTACTTTCGAGGGTACTTTTCACCGATGAATCCAATTTCTCGCGTGAAAGAATTTTTAATACACACCACTACCATATTTGGGCTAATGAGAATCCACATGCTTTCAGACCCAGAAGTTTTCAGAATAGGTTCAATGTAAATTTATGGGCGGGTATTTTTGTGAATTTATTGGTAAGTAAATGATCAAAAAAAGGTAGGTAATGTTAAAATTGTTTCTGCAGATTGAACCCTTTCAATTTCCTGCTCGCTTGAACGGGAAACCTACGGGACATTTTTAACCGAAGACCTACCGGAATTGTTGGACATTATTACAACGTCGTAACATGTGGCTTCAACTCGATGGCGCTCCACCACATTATGCATTGCACATACGAGAAATATTAAACAGAACGTATCCAAATAAGTGGATAGGACGTGGTGGTCCTATAAACTGGCCTGCCTGATCGCTTGATCTAAACCCATTGGACTATTTTCTTGGGGGTCATTTAAAACAATATGTTTACAGTAGGGAGGTTATTCGTACCCCGGACGACCTAGAGGACAAAATAACCGAAGCATTAGCGACGGTTATGGCGAAAATTGTGCAAAGAGCTGTCTGTGCAGGATTTAAGCAGAGGAGTACGCCTTTGTTTGCAAATGGAAGGGGGCTATTTTGAACATTTAACTCACTATTTAAAACTCTTTTAGTTATGTCCAAAATATCATTTTCTCTTAATTCACTTTGTTTACAGCGCCTATCTACAAATTTAACAAATCGTTAGCCTCACATGGGGAACTTTTTGGCGAAACTTCAATAGAGTCTAGCTTGAAAGCGGTTGGAGACTCGACATAATTGTAGTAAGGTTTTTGTCTCAAAATGTTGTAAAGAATTTGTCATTATGAGCTCCTCTGGTGATTTTGGGACACTCTGTATAAATGGGCAAATAAAGATAGATCTAGATATTAAGATTCATTAAGTGAAAGTTTCATCTAAATCGGTTTTTTGAAGTCGATCGATAACAGAAAGATATATATAGATAGAAAGACGAGATATAGATATTTTTAAAAGTGGTGAAGAATCTAGTGATTTTTAAAATCTTTTTAAAATTTTTAATCCTTTTTCCTGCCTACTCCTTTACTTTGCGGTCGTAAACGAAATAGTCCGTTCCGAATTAACACCTATACACCAGTGGGAAATTCATCCAAATCGGACCAGTAGTTTTCGAGCTACACAGATGTACAAACACGAGGACGTATGGCCGAGCACACTCCGAATTGAGATCCGCCTTTATGAAGTTAAAAATCATGAAACTTTTTCTTTAGGTCAAGAAATAGTTCTAGGAACTACTTTTATTAGGAAAACGAAGGAAAAGAATTTAGACCTTGAACAGTACGGGAGGGTTTTGTATGAAAGTACTTCAGAAATTTTGAAAAAACACAAATATGACTTATTTAAGTCTTTAAAATTAAATTGCCATTAACGTCAGAATAACGAAAAATGTTACTAGTATGTTAAAAAACTAATTTTATTGATTTTCATGGAATCTCCTGCGCGTTTAACTGCCCCAGAAATGCTTGTTTCTCGCTATCTCATCAATATTTAAAGATATTGTTTTAAACACATCTCCGTTGATTTATATAAGACAAACAACTTGCGTGATATCATATGTAAAGAGGTGCGACAAATAAAGTAATTCCGTCATAAATTAAATGAAAAATGTATTTAAATGGGTCAGATTGGCCATAAAAATAGTTTCTAACTTCGTCACTCTCTTTATATAAATTTATACTAAATATAGCTTGGACGTGATATCTCTAATTTTTACCTAACACACGCCATAAATGTAGCACAATAATTTACATACATTGAAAATCATAGACAATTGTCAATTTCCTTGTCCTTGTCCTTGGTTATATTGTTTATCCACGACCATCGCATAATTCTTGCATAATACATGTAATAATTGACGAATAATGATAGTCATAATTTCATCCCAACGTATAATGAATATAATCCCATTATAACGGACCTTTGACCAATTAGGAACTAGCAATTTTCGTAACCAACGGGCGAGTCCTTTATTTTCAAGAGAGGGTCCATGTTTTCGTGTTTGACCTTTTAGAACTAACTTTATTTTTTTTCAACTTTAAACGATTTAAACAATTAAGTCGAGGATAAAGTATAGTATTCTGCTCGAGCATAATGTACACGCTCGCGAGTAATAGATAGATAGATAGTGTAACGATGAATTATTTCTTTTAGTTATTAACCGATAGTTTTTCAAATCGGTTAGCACATACTAACGATGTTAAATTAGATTCATCCTTACGAACAAACTTTTCCCGTATCCGTAGTAATTTGATATTTCGTAACTAAGAAAAATGTTCTGGACCTAGCAACCATTTACTATATAAAGGGCCGCAGGAGCTCATTTTATTCATCAGCAGTCGGAGAGTACGGACCACCAGTGCAGTGCAGTAGTAGTGTAGTGTTGTGTACAATCCAAGCGAAGTGAACTACGAAGTGGCAGCCCCACACAGAAGTTGAAGAGGAGAAATATTAGACGTCTTTTTTAAGACGCTAATATAGTTAAAAGATAAATAAAGTCTCCCTCACTGGAGACACCATTTATTTTTCCTTTCCCGTTTTTCCTTTCCCACTATTTTTAACATAAATAACACACATTTCTTTTCAGGAAGCCAGGACGATACTGTGGAGGACAGTATGGCAGGACAGGACGGTGCCTCTCCAGTAGGGAGCTCTCTGCCTACGGACATGGAAGGCAAGACAGCCCTTATTCAGAAGCTTATGCACGAGAATAGCATACTGAAAGCCCAACTAGCCGAGATGTGCCAGAGGATGGCCCAACTACGAGCTGACATGGCAAAGCAACTGGAAGTGCAACGCTCCCAGTACGAAGAACAACGTGCCCAGGCCGAAGCACAGCGTGCCCAAAACGAGATACAACGTATCCAACACGCTGAGCTGGTAGCAGCCATGCGGGCTCTCCAGGCCCCTCAGATGCAGCCCCCGGCCACCCAGGCCCAACCCCAGGCCCAAGACCAGGCCCAGGAAGTCCCCATGGATGTCCCCCTGGTGCAACCCCCCGCACCAAAGGAGGCACCCAAGAGAAAGGCAGCCGAAGCTGACACCGACAGCGACGGCGAATTCACCCTTGTCACCAGGACAAGGGCGAAAAAGACGGCCCAGCAGGACAACCAGGTGGTGCAGCCCTGCACCAGCAAAGACGCACCAACGTCCAGCCAGGTCAGCCAGGAGCCCCCCAAGGAAAAGGCCCCCAAAATCCCACCCGTGATCCTCCGCAAGGCGGAGACATGGTCTGCTGTCCGGCAGAGACTAGACGAAGCCGGAATAAAGTTCGTCAAAGCCAGGACCGTGCGAGAGGGGATCGCCATCGAGCCCCAAACGCCCGAAGATTACAGGCGAATGACGAGGATGTTCGCGCAGGAAAAGCGCGAATACCACACATACGCCCTACCCGAAGACAGACTACTGAGGGTAGTCATCAGAGGTATCCCAAGCGGAGTAACCCCTGACGAGGTCAAGGAGGACCTCCAAACCCAGGGCTTCGCACCAGTCTCCGTCCACAGGATGACATCAAGGAGGACAAAACAAGAGATCCCCCTGATGTTGGTTCAGGTCCCCCACAGTGAGGAGAAAATCCTATCGGTGAACCGCTGCTGTTCACTGGTGGTCCGCACTGAGAGGCAGAAAGCCGCCCTGGCAATCGCACAGTGTCACCGCTGTCAGCGATTCGGCCATGCCCAGGGGAGATGCACCGCACAGGCCAAGTGTGTGAAGTGCGCTGAACCACACCACTCCGGGGACTGCGAGAAGCCCCGAAATGTACCGGCGAAGTGTGCCAACTGCCAGGGGGCACATCCAGCCAGTTACAGAGGGTGCCCCAAGTACCCCAAGAAGACGGCGGCGGCGAAACCAGGCCCCGCAGCCAAGCCAACCCAGTCCGGTGCTGCCCCTAAAAAGGCAACACCCACAACTGGAGGCCTGAGCTACGCCAGGGTAGCTCAGGGCAAGGCAGGGAAGGGACAGAACCCAGGCCCAGCCCCCAGGCAGCAGGCACCCGCTGAGGCCCAAAACCTCACCGCGGTGCTTGCACAAATGCAACAGATGTGCTCAGCAATGAGCGCATTTTTTGCACAAATGCCAGCATTTACTAATGTATAATGTTGTTTCAGGTCAAACCAGGGTTCCTGCAGGTCGCATCGTGGAATGTCAACGGACTGCGAGAGAGAAAACTCGAGGTAGAGGAACTCCTCGCCAGGGGTGACATAGACATCATGGCACTGCAGGAAACGAAGCTGCGACCAGACCAGGCTATCAACTTCCCAGGCTACCACGTATACAGGAAGGACTGGACCGGGCCATACAGACGAGTAATGAGAGGAGTAGCCCTGCTAGTGAAGACGAGCATCGCACACCACCCGATCCTACTCCCAGAGACGGAGAACCTGCAGGCCACAGCCATAGTAGTGTCCACGGCACGAAATGGCGACATCAGAGTGGTCTCCTGCTACCAGCCACCCAACAACATGCTGCTAGACGCAGACCTGGACTTGGTTCTTCCCCCAGGGACCCAGACGATTGCCATCGGCGACTTCAACGCCAAGTCCCCGGAATGGCACAGTAGGATTTCAAACACTCGAGGACGAGAGCTACTGCGATTCCTGGGACGACACGATGGCAACCTGCTGGTCCTTGGCCCGGAGGGACCGACCCATGACAATGGTGTTGGGAGGCCGGACGTCCTGGACATTGCGATGCTGAAGGAGATCCCCCTCGAAGCCGAAATCACCGCCATGATGGATGGTTCCACCGATCACAGCCCCATTCTCCTAGAACTAGGAGAAAAGGACGGTGAGAACACGACAACATTCATCAAAAGGAGGACGGACTGGGAAGTGTTCCGTGCAGAACTGCAGAGGAACATCGCACACATTCCCAGACTCGAAACCGAGGCAGACGTGGAGAGGGCCATCACCTCCCTGGAGGACCAGATCCAGGCGGCACTAAGGGTAAGTACCACCGAGACGGAAACGAGGCGAGCACCAGCTCCCCTGGCCAACCTCCCAGAGGAAACCAGGCAGCTGATACGGGACAGGCGAAGTGCCAAGAGACGGGCCCAGAGAACCCGACTCCCGGAGGACAGGAGATACTACAACACCCTGAGCCGGAGAGTCAAGGCCGCCCTTCAGGAACACAGACAAGAAGGGTGGCAACGCCACCTGGAATCCCTGGACACGCAGGACAGGAGCATCTGGACCACCCAACGGGCCCTGCGAAACCGGCGGACTCCCATGCCCCCGATCCACGGAGAGAATGGTGTTGTCTACACTCGCCAGGAAAAAGCCGAGGCTTTTGCCGACAGCTTGGAACTGCAGTGTAGGGAAAACCAACTCGATGATGAGGACGAGGACTGGGAGGACGACGTGAGGCGCAGGGTACGTAGGATGAACCGTCTGCCAGATGAAGACCACATCCCCCCGACCACCCCCGAGGAGGTCAAGGAGATCCTAAGGAGCCTAAAACCCAGGAAAGCTCCAGGATGTGATGGCATTGGGAACATCGCCCTCAAGAAGCTGCCCCGGAAAGGAGTAGCGGCGATGGTCAACATCATCAACGCAATGTTGAGGTTGAGACACTTCCCTTCCAGGTGGAAAAAGGCCGACGTCATAGTCATCCCAAAGCCAGGTAAGAACCTAATGTTTCCTTCCTCTTACAGGCCAATCAGTCTACTCCCAGCGATGAGTAAGGTAGCCGAACGAGTCATACTCAAGAGGATAGCCGAGAAGACAGAAGAGCTGGAAGTCCTCCTAGACGAGCAGTTCGCCTTCAGGACAGGGCACTCCACCGAACTCCAAGTGCTCCGCCTCACCGAGGAGGTCACGAAGGGGTTCAACCAACGACAGGTCACGGCAGCGCTGTTCCTGGACGTTGCCAAAGCCTTCGACAGGGTCTGGCACGACGGTCTCCTAGCCAAAATGATGAGTATGGGTTACCCCATTGCACTCGTCAAGCTAGTGAGATCGTACCTCCACAGGAGACAGATGAGGGTGAAGATCGTGGACAGGGTGTCCACGTACAGAACAATGGAGGCAGGAGTCCCCCAAGGCTCAGTGCTGTCCCCCCACTTGTTCTCCATCTTCACATCCGATCTACCCCGGACGGAGAGGACCTCCATGGCCCTCTACGCCGATGACACAGCCCTGACTGCCAGATCCTGGAGTGCCAGGCTAGCCACCAGAAACCTCCAGGAGGCGGCCACCCTCCTAGAGGACTGGTGCAACAGATGGAAGGTAGCCGTCAACGCCGAGAAGAGCAAGGCGGTACTCTTCAAGAAGGTAAGAAAACAAAACCCCACAGGTCACGTTTCCATGTTTGGTGAGGACATCCAATGGCACGACTCCGCCAACTACCTTGGCGTGGTCATGGACAAAGGCCTAACATGGAGACTGAACACGGAGGCCATCGTCAAGAAGGCCAGGAGGACGAGAGCCCTAATCTACCCGATGACGGGTAGACAGAGCAGACTCAACCTGAGGAACAAGCTCACGCTTATCAGGTCCCTCATCCGGCCTCAGCTGACGTATGCTTCGGTAGCTTGGGGCTACCAAGCAAAGAGCTACCTCCAGCAGATCCAGAGAGTGGAGAACGTCGCCCTCAGAACGGCAGTCGATGCACCCTGGTTCATCCGCAACGAGGACATCTACAGGGACCTGGAATACACCCCGGTCACTGAGATCATCAAGCAGAGAGCCAGAAAGATGTACGCCCTTGCCGAGGAGCATGGGAACCCACTAGTCAGGGAGGCAACTGACTATGACCCAGCAGATGCTCCGAGGCACAAGCGGCCGAAGGTGCAGCTCCTGGATAACGGGTGAGTATGAGAAGCATACCACCAACCGACGACCCACCCCCACGGAAGAGACATGACGATACCCAACCACCCACCCAAGACCCTGCGGGTACCGGACAAACAACCGTCCAGTATCTGTAGTCCCCCTAGCTCCGGGCAGACCAAAAATGCTACCAAAGCAGTTAGGTCTGCCCTTCCTCGAGCTACACAGCTCATCCTTACCCTACCGATGATCCGGATGACAGGATGCCTCTTGGCATCTTGTGTACCGGCAGTCACTCCCGCCACAAACCCAAAACACCCAACAGACCGATGACTACCCCCCGGGGGGCAAACAAGCTGGCGAAGAGCAGAAGACGAAGAAAGAAGAACGCCAGAAGAGGTCTTAGCCAGCAAGGTCCAACGAGCCAGGACCCAGGGAGGTGGACCGAAATCGTCTGCACCGCTCACAATTGTGAGTGGGGCCGACGTAAAGTAAGTTCGCCCGCCCTGCACGAGGCTGGTCCCCGGTCTACAGCGATGTACTGGGGTAAAGGGCAATAGTCCTGCCCGGCCCCAGACATCCGAGACCGACATCTTTAGCCAAGAATATTGGCGTTTTATTCATTCTCATCTCGGAGAGAATCCGAATAGGTTCTTGACACTTAACCTCGAATGTTGTGGTGACATCGCAGAAGTGACACTGGCTAGATAGCGCATAGTCTTTACACTCGGCATAGAGCCCGACATAGTTCGAGTGAGACTTCTCCTAACATAAGCTAGTGTGGTTTCTGCGTTAAGCCATAGCATTTGTCGTGGAAGGGGTCACGAACTTAATTAATTGTTTTGCATCGCGTTATTTTCAATTCAAAGCGACAAACGCTGCGTCAACTGAACGTTAAAGTGACACATAAGCATTGATTGTTGAAGCGCCAGTTGTCAGTTAATTTTCAAAGTGACAACCGTCGATTAAAAGTCAGAGTGATGAATGTCAATTATATTCAATACCAACTGTCTGTCAAAGAGAGAGTTCTCGAACTAGACGTTAATCAAATTTCAGTTGACGTATCCATTGTCATATTAATTAATTTATCTTTGCTTTGAACGTTTTCGATTCAAGAACTGTCTGTAGATTCATATTTTATATGGTGAAGGTTGCTGGGTTTACTAAAGGTTAGGTTTTCAGTATTCTCTTTGTGTGTTAAACGATTATAATTAAATAATATTTAAATATTGTCACTCTCATGATTAGAAATAAACATTTGTAATTGTATTTCTCAGGATTGAGAAACTTTAACGTTAAAATAAACTTTTTAATTTGAAAATATCTTCCTTGACTTTTAATGAACCCTGGAATCACTCCACTGTTTGCGATCTGAGCACAATAGTTTTGAACTATTGTAGAACTATAAAATCAACGTTATAATAGATCTTTATTGGTCATATATACACAAATTATGCTTTGACATGTCAAAAAATGCAAAAAAACAACAAAAAGTGGTTGTCTTAAATAAAAAATACACAATAAATAAAACAAATAAATAATAAAGTAGAGTAAATAACAATAAAGCACATAGAATAACGAACAAATAATCATTAACACGTTGAAAAATGTTACTGCATAATAGCATGTGCCATTTTTGGTTTTTGAATGTTGCAAGAAATCCAATTCCTGATTCTATTAAGAGTTGAGTACGTATGTACACTTTCATATTTTATGTAATTATTTAAGATATTTTCAACAAGGACAAGGCACCGCAGTATATAATTACAAGGATCTTAAGGCTTATAAAAGCACCAATACAATTATCCCTTTATGATAACCCAGCAACGATTCTGATAGCCTTTCTTTGCAGTCAAAAAACTGTTGAGGTATGTGTGTCGAGTGGCACCATATTAAAATGGTATAAGTAAGGGAAGATTGAATTATTGCATGATATGCCATTAAAACCGTTGACTGTGACAAACAATTTTTTAAATTGAATAATAGGAAAATATTACGTGATATACCTATTCTTGCAGATGAAGGACGTGTGTTCCTCCCATGTTAACTTACTGTCCAAAATAATGCCCAAAAATGTAACGCAATGAGAGGTCATCTATACAGAGTGTTGTCTTAAAGAAAAAATCATAGTCTTTGCTTCATCATTATTTAATACTAGCTTATTGTTTAAAAACCAGTTATGAACCATAGTCAGATTGTTTTGAGCCTCAGATAATAAAATGTTACAATCTTTATGGGAATGAGCCAATGTTGTGTCATCAGCAAAGAGAGTGATGTTTATTGAGGACCTACTGTTTGGAAAATTATTAATATAAATAAGAAATAAAACCGGTCCCAAAACTGAACCCTGAGGGACACCAAATTTAATATCAATGTTACCAGAATTAGCATTATTAAAATGAACAAATTAATGACGATCAGTCAAATACGACATAATCAATTTTCTGCTACCCCTAGAGAATTTGTAAAACTTTAGTTTGTTCACTAAATTATTGTGAGGAACCCAGTCAAAAGCCATACTTAAGTCTAAAATTTGCACATGCACAAATTCTTTGGCCTCGAAACCTTTATTTATTACATTTATCAACGAATTAATTGCTAACGTCGTTGACAATTTTGACCTGAAGCCATATTGACGACTATTAAAATGATTACAAGTTTCAAAATATTCGTGATTTGAGATATGAGAATTACCTCAACGATTTTGGCAAATAATGGCGCGATAGAAATAGGCTTGTAATTTTCCGGATCGTCAATACAGTTTTTTTTTTTTAATAAAGATAACACTTTTGACAGTTTAAGACATTTTGGAAACACATTCTTTCTAATGCATTCATTAATTAGTTTCGTGAGTCCAATGATAATAATATATTTAATACAACTGAGAATTTAATGTTGATATCATAAACATCTTTACTCTGTTTGTTTTTCAGATTAACGATTACATCTAGGACTTGATTGTAATAGTCCAGCTAATGAAAGAGTTGTAGAGAACATTGAGGAGGGGAGAATTTTTCTCTTCAGGAATGTGTTGGGGGTAGTTAGGAGCCCCTAGCCACGCCACTTCAGGGAGAGAGGGGGTGTGGAAAGGTTCCTTTTTTCGATTCTTCGCTTATAACTCGGAAACGATTCGTCGAACGGAAAAAGATAATCTATGCAAAATTAAATTTCCCACAAGAATCTTTATATTCATTTTCTTCCTATGTCTTATAGTTTACGAGATATTCACCAGCGAATCACAGGACCACAAAATATTTTTGCGAGTTGTCTGGGACCACACCCAGTGTAGTATACGTTTTTGGGGTCGCTGAAACCGAATTTGAAACTTATTTTACCTTGTCACGTCAGGATTTTTTTAAAATTGAGAACAATTTTTTTTTACTTCATGTTATATTCGAAGATTTGGCGAAGTCGCCGGTAATATCAATTAATTCACAAACATGATATTATTTTTATAATAACATTCACATGGTGCCCAACATAAAAAGAATTTCACAATAGTTTTTTTCACTATGGTTACTAAAAAGGTTTTAAAAAAAATTTTTTTCAATAAATCTTCAAAAAATATCTCTAAAAAGTAAAACATAAAATTTCATTCAGTTTTCAAATATCTGTCTATCTATTAGTGAAAAGTGGCAAGGAGGTAATAAGGTATAGTACCTTATTACCTAATAACAATTTGAAATCGGTGCAAAAATATCTAATTTCAAAACTTGTTTTTTATAGTTCATATTCTAAGCCTAGTTCAGGAAAGCCGAGACATATTTATGAAATATATTCAGGAAACAGAATAAGTAGAGCTCTAGATGTCTGCTGCATTGGCTTCTGAGTTATGTGATTATTTTGATCCTGCCTGTCTGCTGCATTCGGTGCAAGTATTGCTCCTGTATAATGTCAATTTCGTAACTGAAAATTCTAATGAAAATGAAAGACCTATTTTTTGGGTACCTACGAACTAAAAACAAAACAAGTTTTGCAATTAGATATTTTTGCACCGATTTCAGATTGATATTAGATAATAAGGTGCAGTTCCTTGCCACTTTTCACTAATAGATAGACAGATATTTGTAAAACTGAGTGAAATTTTATTTCTTACTTTTTAGAGATATTTTTTCAAGATTTATTGAAGGCGATTCGCTCGATTTAAAAAAATAATTTTTTATCAATCTTTCAGTAGATTTTTTTCTTTATTTAACTTCTACATAGTAAAGGAAACTATTGTGAAATTCTCTTTATGTTGGGCCCATGTGAATGTTACTATAAAAATAATACCATGTTTGTGAATTAATTAATATTACTGGCGACTTCGCCAAATCTTTGAAATATGAAGTAAAAAAAAAATTGTTAATTTAAAAAAAATGCTGACGTGACAAGGCAAAATAAGTTTCAGATTCGGTTTCAGCGACCCCAAAAGATATGCTACACTGGGTCTGGTCCCAGGCAACTCGCAAAAATATTTTGTGGTCCTGTGAAATTAATAAAAAAAAAAATCAATTATCTACCTTGAATATTTCTATCAAAGTGGTTTACCGTGGTCTGCTAATAAATCACAGTCACAAAACAATATTTATTTTACAACACTCGATGTATTCACTAACGTAATATTTTGTCTAAATCTATACATTTCCTTAAATATACAGTGTGAATCACTTAAAATGAAGATACCCTTATAACTCTTTCATTTTGTTTCCGATTTGATTCAAAAAGATTAAAAATCATATTGAGGTTCTTGACGAATTTCACGTTGCCATCACAAATTGCGGAAACTGAGGATTCCCTTTGCCAGATGAGCTTATGTATGAGAAATCCCCCGACAATAACCAAATCAAATTTTGGTGTATGTACGTTTGTGGCGCCGATCGGATGCATTTTTTTAGAATTTCTAACATTCAAAATATTTTATTTTTTTCAGCATATTTTGGTACCGCCCGTGCAATTGCCTTTGTAGCAGCCGAATGTTTTTCTGGTCATAAGTAGATTCTAATTTGTTCTATACTTGAGTAAAATTTGATTCGAATCGGAAACAAAATAAAAAAGTTATAAGGGTATCTTCATTTTAAGTGAGTCACACTGTATATTTAAGGAAATGTAAAGATTTCGACAAAATATTACGTTAGTAAATACGTCGAGTGTTGTAAAATAAAGATTTTTTGTGACTATGATTTATTAGCAGACCACGGTAAACCGCATTGATAGAAATATTCAAGGTACATAATTGATTTTTTTTTATTAATCATCGATTTTCGCTGGCGAGTATCTCGTAAACTATAACACATAGGAAGAAAATTAATATAAACATTCTTGTGGAAAATTTAATTACGTTTAATTCTGCATAGATTACCTTTTTCCGTGCGACGCATCGTTTCCGAGTTATAAGCGATGAATTGAAAAAAGGAACCTCCCCCTCCCCCTGAAGCGTCAGGGCTAAGGGTGGAGACTTTTAGCATGTTTACCTCCTAACTACCCCCAACACATTCCTGAAGAGGAAAATTCTTCCCTCCTCAATGTTCTCTTCAATCCCCTTTTGGGCATTCATTGATTGGACTATAAGTGACTTCAGTAAAAATAAAATCCTCGTCAGCGCCAGTTTTTATGGAACTTTTGAAATAATTTCCAAAATTGTCGGTGGCAGATGACAAGGAGTTAACTAAATTTCGAGCAATGTTTTCAAAATAATTATTAAATTTGTCAGGAGAAATAATTTCTGACGAATTGTCTGTTTTATTTTTGTTTATATTAACCAAATTCCACATTGCTTTTGCTGATTCTTATTTCGACGAATGTAGTAATCGTTTGCTACTTTCTTGGCTTTTAATATATCTTCTATAGCTATCATTATATGCTCGCTGAATAATACAGTATCGGAAAGTCCTGGATTAAGTATTGCATAGTTTAACGACCGCCCACAGCGTCTACCAGTGCTCTAGAAGAGAGGCAAATAGTGACGCGCGCATCAAGAAAATCACATGTACATCATTGACAATTTAAGTATCTGAACCTTTTCAGCAGGCGTATCAACTGACATTTTGAGTAGCTACTAAATAAAAACAAATCAAACTTTTGCTTATTAGGCTAAACGAGAAATTAAGGGTGCAAGACGAAAACAAATTGAAATTCCGCAGACAGAACTCCCACGCACATGTGGTGGGGAGCAGGTGGCACGAGTAGGATGTGTTATACGATAAAAAAGAATAGGCTAATTGCTTCGCTCTCGCTTGCTCTTATTGCCGTACCTAATCAAACGCTTGCCGATACTGTATACTATTATAGTGTACCGGACTCGATTCCCAGCTCCAACATTGGCAATGTAGGGTAATGGATGTTTTGCGTTTTTTCAGTGTTAGCAGTATCCTGACAATCTTGGCTTTGGATTTGAGGATTTGAGGATTGTCAAGATATGTACAATGTGTGTAATTTTAATTAAGATGTATTATGCAAAATAATAATGACACATGTTGCACGATTTCGTTTGCCTACACATGGAAAAGGGATATTTATATATTTTTCAATCATTTCGGTATCTGGAAGTTTTAAGATATTCTTCGATGGCTCTAACTAAGTAATAGCCTGTCGTTAATTGAATGCGACATTATTACTATTTTCATAAAGATATACAGATGGCAAAACGGGCACATTGCTGTAGAAAAATAATACACGATATAAAACGCATAGGCTGGAGATAGATAGCTACCGGCTTTGGATTAGAGAGATATATTTGTAGTATCGAATAATGTTTCCTATCCTACTCTTATACAATATTAATAGCAAGGGGCGGACTGGCACAGGAAAGGCCGTTGATCAGAAATAAATAGAATGCATAAATAAAATGAACCCGAAACGGCTCTTCTACCATCTTTATTTTATTGAAAATGGTCTCACATTTCGTTTTCTGAGACATATGCTATTAAAATTTGCTAAAATGAACACGTATTTTAGCCCAGACGACAGAAATCATTTGATAGTGAAACCCACAAAAAGTTGAAAACTGAATATTTTTTTTTTTTTAATGAGTTCGTGAAAGTGTATAGAATAATATCCTGAAAAGTTTACATTCCGCTCGGATGCAGAACATAAAAAAAGTGAAAACAAATTTTTTTTTATATATTTTTTTAAAATTTTTAAATTAAGTCAGGCTAGAAAAAAAATAAAAAATACAGGTGGGTAGACCACGTGTTTCTGAACAAAAAACGTTGTAATAAAATTTATCGCTAAAGCCACGATTTTCCCGGCAAAAAAATAGTGAAGTAACTTTGTCACTCTGCTCGGCCAAGCGCAATGCATACTACGGAACCTCTAAAAATTCTTAGTAGTTCTAACAAGTAAAATAAAGCTTTTTTCTCTTTCTGATTACACATTTTTAACATTTATCTTAGTGACAAAGAGGATAAATAGTGAGTCTGAAGATAAAATATATAATTATGAAAGCATACACAGACACCACACAGCTGCTGAATCACTCGCATGAATTTTTACGTGCCTTTACTGTATTGTATTTATTACAGATACACCTATCCACATTTCAGCTATATCCATTGAATTCCTTATACATTTGTTAATGTATTGGAAAAGTTCCAGAATTTATATTCAAAACAATCAAAGATATTTTCATAGTTATAAGGATAAGATAGTGACAATCGCAATTTCTTGCTGATTAATCATATTTTCGAAAAAATGCATAAAAGTAAACGAACTTGTGTTTGAACATTCGAAAAGTATACATTTTTTCCGAAATAGTGATATTTTATTTTTTCCAATGGGTCAATTTCTCGGCAAGTTACAGCCTCCAATATACATATTTATCAAGAAAATCATCAAGCAATTAAATTGAAATGATTTGAGATGTACTTTTTTTTGAATCCACGTTACTACAACTTAATAAACCATAATAATCATGAAGTGTACATACTTTTAACAGTTCTTAATGAAGAAAGAATTTTTTTATTTTTTTCTATATTTTTTATTGCGACGATTGAGTTCGGGCGTAATAATATATATAAGCATATTTTTCCCATCCATCCTTTGTATGTATTGTTTGAAATAAAAAAGCATCAGAAAGCTACAATTTCCATCTTTTAAATGAACCAACACCCATATAGATTGAACAAATTCTGATTTAGTGACATGTAATTCAGTGCGTCGGTGTCACAGTCATGCGTATTCAAGCGCGTGCACGCATGGATCTCGCTCCGAGTTATAACGTTACACTTGACTATTTTTTCCGGGAAAACCGTGGCTTTAACGATAAATTTTGTTAAAAACATTTTTTGTTCATAAATACGTGATCTATCCACCTGTATTTTTTTTTAGCTTGATTTAATTTCAAAATTTTGAAAAAATGGATGAAAAAAAATTTTTTTTCACTTTTTTTTATGTTTTGCACCCGAGCGAAATGTAAACTTTTCAGGATATTATTCTACACACTTTCACGAACTCATTAAAAAAAGTTTACACAGTATGCAACTTTTTGTGGGTAAATACCTTCGTCGAGTGGGCTATTTGCTTATTCTATACTTACATCAAACTATTCACTCTGAAACGTGCTTCTGTCTGGAGTTAGTAACTTACCTGAAAAGAGGAAAAACATTATTAGATAAAATAAAGCAAGAATTTTCTGTTTATATAGTGACAAAAAATTCATATTCATTGTAAAATTATAGAAAATGCCCGTATCACTAACTTACTAAGTCAGTTTTGCTTGTAAAAGTAAGATTTCTATATCTCTCAACTGGTTAAAACTTTATGGGTTTTTACTTGGACTCACTTTAATTTGAAAGCATTATCTACGATTGCACCAAATTTGGCTTTGTCCATGAAATAGGTATTTTTTAATCAACCTGGTCAATATTTTTCCCTTTATTTTGACAGTGCTACCTATGTGAGTTTCAAATTGGAAATCTGTATCTCATTGGGGAGTTGTTTTTCATTTAAAATACGTTCAGCTTATAGATTTCGAATTTGAAAATCCAAATTAAAAACTTTTAAAATTTCGCGATTAAAAATTCGTTACTATGGTATTCAAGACGAATTTAGCTTCAACTTGTTTTGTTTTTAACCTAATCGTTTTAAATTCTCTAGTACTCGGTCTTACACCCAAACTCAATGGGATTTTGCCTGGTAATAGTAATAATAAATAATAATAATAATAAATTTCTTTTGCTTACATAATAATACACACTCTGGTCCACGTGTAGCGACTAAAATAATTTTCAGGATTACTGATAATATTCACCCCACCCACTTCATCCCCATTTGAGTTACCACTTACAACGCCTAAATTTTAAATGGGAAGGGAGTGCTATTGAAATTCATTACTATCATCCTTGTATTTTAATTGTTGTAATCAATTATTTAACAAAACTCATACTAAATGCATTAGCGCCGACTTGATTCAATCTATAAAACCAGTTTCCGTTGGCATATATTTCAAGAAATTGATTGATAATAGATTTAACATAAATCAAAAATGGAGCCTATTGTTATTGCTTACTGTTACTATTAATTAATATTTCTTAGGAAAAATGATTTGTTTGTAATTATCATGCAGGAAATAAAAAAATAATAATTTTTTAATTTGTTTATCTTCTTTATAATTTATTGTATTTATTGTTTTGGCCGAATAAAAACTAAAATTCAAGTGATGTAAAGGGGAAGTTTACTTATTTGTCAAATAAGTATACCAATGACAATTTTTAACCACTCAATAGAATTAATTTTTAAGTAATCCACATAAACCTCATTAATTAATCCGGAATGGTGCTTAATTAATATGTTCATTAAAAGTCCCATTTACTGAAATTAAAACGAAACAATGAAAGATGCCGGTACTCAATTACCAACAGTTTATTTACAAACATTAATTAGACAGCAGCAATTATTCAATTTATATTATGTCGTTCCTTAATTGAAGATGACAGTTATTTTGAATTAATTAATTAACTTTGATTCCTGCATTAAATTTTTTTAATTTTCGTGGTTAAATTTTCAAGTTCCACTTTCGGAGCAACATTATTTTGTATAATATTTCCAGACATTAATGTCATCAGCAAACTTCAGAAGATCAAATACGAAATTGACATTTCTAAACAATAAGAGCTAACTCTAAAGTACACAGCTAAAACGATATAAACAATGCAAGAAAAATATAAATTGTATACAGAATTGTAGGTGAGAAAATTAGATGGAGATTATAGTCTAATATTGAATTTGCGACAACTTATGGAGAAGGCAAGAGAATATTACGTATCTGTGTACGTTTGTTTCGTTGACTACAGTAAGGCTTTTACAATGTCAATGGGACACACTGAGGACTGTATTATTGGAAATGGGGAGACCCTAACACCTGGTTTTGGTTATTCTCCGACTGACAATATTAACTTCGATAAACATAAAGTTAGTGAAGGCGTTAGACAGGGCTGTATTCTATCACCAATCCTCCTTAACTATTGTGAATACGTGATGCGACTGGCAGGGGGAGTAGCTATAACATCACTTAGTTGCAGCAAGTGAGGATGAGCTCATATACCTGTAAGCCAGGCTTCAGACAAGTTCTGATTATGGCTTATGCGAAAAATTCAGTCCACACTAGTATCCATTAGGAGCATGTCCGCAGGAGGGGGTCTTATCACCTCTCCTGTGGTGCCTGATCGCGGATGAGCTCTTATCTCGACCGGAACAGCAGGGAATATGTGCGGAAGGTTATGCCCTCCTAGTAACAGGAAAACACGAGGGCGCTGCATCAGAAAAGATGCCGAGAGCCTTCGTTCTGCTAGACAGATGGTGTACCCAGGAATGTTTTTCCGTGTGCCCAGGGAAGATCACTGTAGTCACCTTCACAAAAAGGAGGAAACTCAACCTGAGAAAATTATATCTCCGGAGAATAGTGCAGGCAAATCCAGTTTTGAGTATGAACTATCTGGGGACAGCTATTTCTTTATCGAAATGGATAGCTTTATTCATGTAGAATGAGGATATAAAAGTCCCGAAAAATCCCAATGTGAGCTAAAGTCACCATTTAGAAAAAATGGCCGCCAGAACAGTTTCTTTTAGAAGAACATATATCAGTAACCATTGCTCCGATTTTAGATTTCTTTTTTTTTGTTCTCTTCCCCTTTTTATGTACAATCGAAAGTGTTATTACATCTTTGGGCATAAAATAGAAGATAACCGAAGAAAATAAGACTTGAGGAGTTCTTGGAAATACTCAATGTGTCCAGTTAGCGCTTCCTCGGAAGATTGTGCAAAAACGAGTAACTTTATAAAAAACTTCTTTAACAAAACTTGTTAAATGTTTCATCTCTACTACAACTTGAAATTATTTTCAATTATACAAGGTGTCACAAAAAGGAGTTACACAAGAATGTATAATTTTTTTGATGGAATACCCTTCAATTTTTTGGTGCCAGTTAAACCTCTAAGGGTCCTGAATTACACCCTAAAGTTTTTTGCAAACCGGAGGTAGCGTTGCCAAGTTATAATTTTTTTCCTGTTTTGGCAAATTACAAACATTTTTTTGACTACCATATCTCCGCGATTTATTAATTGTTTTTTCTAAAAATGTAGGGTGTAATTCGATAATAATGCATTTACTGAAAAACATTTTTGAAATAAATTATTATTATACCGGGTGTCAAAAATATTTGTTTACATTTCTTGTTATTTAATTATTATTTTTCTCAAATTTTTTAAATATTTTTTACACGGATGAATAAAGTATAAAATTTCCCACATTCTAATTTATACACTTAATTTTTATTTCAAACCGTTTTTGAGATATGATTATTTCAAATAATGAGTTTTGCGTAAATTCAGGTGCTTTTTATTTTAGCATTAAAATCTAGTATGGTTTTGGTCTTTTGTTTTGCGTTTGTTTTTAGCTCTATGACAATTCTCTAATGTGTTTAAGATTATCGTGATTAAGTTGAATTAATATTGTTAATATTTAAAAATACGAATTATAATTATTGTCAATAAGATTTAATATCTATGGTAAATGTTATGTTATTGGTGAATGTGATGGAAATTGTTTATTGAAATCAAGAATGTATGGTCAAAAATATCCCTCTAGAAGATGTCCTGATGTGAGGTCTCTAGAAAATTTGAAAGAACGTTTTGAACGTACTGGAAATTTTGCATATGAAAAGAAGACGAGACGACGAAATGTATTGTAATGAAGAAAATGAGCTGGCTATAACTTTAGCGGTAATCGAAAATCCTACGCCAAGTGTTCGGGAGTTAAGTAGGGATTTAGAGTTTGTTTCCCTATGTCTTCGTAAAAATAAGTTTCACCCCTATCGAGCTTAGCTGCATCAAGTGCTTTAGGATGTGGATTTAAATCGTAGATTAAATTTTTGCCAGTGGGCTCAAAACCAACTTGGAGAAAATGAAGAATTTTTCAAATTTGTATTGTTCACGGATTAATCAACGTTTCATCGCAACGGATTTGTGAATAGGCACAATTTCCATTAATATGCCAGAGAAAACCCTCATGTTGCAGAGAAAAATCAGAACCAGAGTTTAAATGCAAGGGGAGGAATTGTACACGATTATGTTATTCATCCTCGCTTTTTTGAGGGAAATGTGAATGGAGCAGTCTTCTTAGATTTTACGCAAAATACGTTTCCACAAATAATCGAGCATATTCCTGATTACATTACAAATAATATGTGATTACAACTAGAAGGTGCACCACCACATTTTAGTAGAAATGTTCGTCAGGCCATTAGTAATCAGTTTCCTGAAAGGTGGATAGGAAGAGGAGCGTTAAATAATATCTAATTTATTATTTTATTAAATTATGTTATGTCTCATTACATGGCCACCCGACCTGACTTCAGTGGGTTTTTTCTTTGGGTATTTGTGAAGTCAGACGTTTATAAAGTAGAACCAACGACTCGAGAATATATGATGGAAAGGATTCGTCGGTGTTTCAATCGTATAAATATTGATATGTTACACTGTGTAAGGCGCTCATTTATCAAGAGACCTCAGTGTTACCTGAATCAAAATGGTGGACATTTTGAGCAGTTGTTAGGTTAGTATCGTGAAAAAAAAAATATTGCTCAAGAACCGTTCATAAAAGAAAGTGTACGATATCAAAATGTGAGAAATTGTAAGCGTTACTCATTCATTTAAAAAAATTATAGGCATTCCATTTAAAAAAATTGAAAAAAATGTAAAACAAAATATAGATTTTAATGCTAAAATAAAGAGCACCTTAATTTACGCAAAAATTATTTGATATAATCATATCTCAAAAAACGTTTGAAATAGAAATAAAGAGATATTAAATGTGAGGAATAGTATGTTTTATTCATTCATGTAAAAAAAGTATACCTAGGCATTCCATTAAAAAAAAATGAGAAAAATATTAATCAAATATCAAGAAATGTACGCAAATATTTTGGACACCCGATATACTAAAGATTTATTTCAAAAATGTTTTTCAGTAAATACATCATTATCAAAAAACATCCCACATTTTTAGAAATAACGATTAATAAATCGCGGAGATATGCCAGTCAAAAATGTTTGTAAACTGCCCAAAAAAAATCAGAAAAAAATAACTTGGCAAAATATTTTAGGGTGTAATACAGGGGCCCTTGGAGGCTTAACTCGCGTTAAAGAAATACAGGCTGTTCTATTTAAAAAAAATATACTTTCTTGTGTGACTCGTTTTTGTGACACTTTATATAATTGAAAATAATTCTAAGTTGTAGTAGAGGCGAAACATTGAAAGTTTTGTTAAGAAAGTTTTTTTATAAAGTTAGGCGTTTTGCACAATCTTCCCCTTTATACCTTAATGTACATTATTAAAAATGATTACAATTTTATATATAAATAACTATTACTCCGTTAATATTTGAGTTAGCAACATCTGCTAAAAAACAAATGAAAGCTAATTGTGTGCTCTACAACTTTTATCAAATTATTTTCTCAAAAATTGACTAGAAATTTCAGTACAAACGTCTCGAGTTTACAAAAGTTTAAATTTACGTAATATTTAAATTATTTTTTAATTTACTAAGTTTATCGTTTAATTTATCGTAAAATATGTAATCATACTTTCTGTAAAATGTGAAGTTCAGAATGGAACAAAAAAAAGAAATCTAAAATCGGAGCAACGGTTACTAAGATATATGATTTTAAAGAAAATGTCTCTGGCGGTCATTTTTTCTAATTGGCGGCTTTAGCTCACGTCGGGATTTTTTGCGACTTTATGTACTTATCCTACATTAATAGAGCTATCCATTGCGATAAACAAATAACTGTCCCCAAATAGTTCACGCCAAACCCATTTTACACTGAGATTTGCCTGGTCTAGAAATGGATTGCAGATGAGTAACGAACTCAAATATTTGGGACTGATTCTAGACATCAAGTTAAACTTCTCAGCACATCTAGATAGAGTGACTACCAAAGCAACGCGGCCCTTATGGGCTAGCGTAAGAACAGTAGGGAAAAACTGAGGACTACAACCAACAGATTGTGGTATCGATAATAACCTATGCCTCCCTGATCTGATGGCACAAAGCCTGAAAAGGGGAGACAATGAGAAAACTAAGAAAGGGATAACGGGAACAATATCAAAAACTCCCACCGCAGCCACGGAAGCACTTCTTTTCCTACCCCCACTACATTTCGTCGTGGAGTGTGAGGTACTGTTACAGGCTAAAAACAAGCGGTTACGGTACTATACATGCAGTCAGATAAAATCAGCACAAGCCACAACTTCACAAAAACCTTCAGGGTATATCTACCTGGCAGGGAAGAGGAAAGAATAAGGCAACTGCAAAGACATTCAAATGATACCATATGATACACTGACTGATCAAAAAGATCGCACTTGCTAACGCCTTAGTTTCTCCATCTTTCTTTGCATCTCTGAGAGATGAACTGCTAGGGAGGCAGGCAGACAGTGCATTAGATGTGGGATTGGAGACGTTTGCTACGAGTTCTCTGGACAGCACATCGCACTAATAACTTGATTCTTAGCGAAATACATTCTGAAAAACGACCCACCAGTATCGCATTCTCCCGGATCTTCTAATTTTTTGGCCACGTCAACCGAAGAGAGGATAATATCGAATGGTTGATAGTTCGGGGAAAAACCAGATAGTAACAGGCGAAGAGGACAACCTCCAAAAGTTGGATCTGATGTCACCAAGGAGCAGCTGATAGGAAATAGTTTTGGTGAGGCTGTGCGCTGAACAAGCAAACCCGACAGGTGGCGTAATGCCCTCAGACGTGCGATATTACAATTTATGGATCATAAAACGTCTGGGCAAGATGTTGTGAGTAAGAAGAAAACGCTGAAAATGGGGATTTAAAAAAAATATATTCAAGTAAAATCATTTGTAGATATACTCTATCTAGCCTTGGCATTGAGATTTCACAAATTGCAGATTTCACGAATAAAAAAAGGCAATGACAAAAACTGTAAACAATTAGAAGCTTAAAAATATTTATTTGCGATATTTTTAGAAAATGGACAGATTTGTAAAAAATGTCAAGAACTAAATTTTGGATATTATTTTCCAAGATAGCGTGTTTTTTGCGAACTTATAATATGTCAATCAGAAGACTAAAGAGAATATTTCTACACAATCATTTGCTTGTAAGACTTTTATTTGTTCAAAATCACTGTACATTGTAAACACAAAAATACAAAGATATATGGTGCGGGAGCTAAGTGGCTTTTGCGGACACTCATCATTACAAACATTTTCTATGCGCTGATTAATTCTATCGAACTTAAATAACGACAAAATAGACTTCTGGCATATGTCAGCCCGTCGAGTTGGCCATGGTTCAATATATAAAAATCAGTGAAATTATATCATAGTAACAAAGCCAATTTTTTTGGTGTATACACATTTTATGTTTAGAATGAATAAAATAAGATCGCCAGAAAGTGTGGGCCATCAGGGGCGCAACCAGAAAGGTCAAAGTAAAGTAAAGTAAGTAAAAAAACGGAGGTATATAACATCATCGTTACAAACTTTTTTAAAATTGAGCATGTTTATTTAAATGTTTCGAACACAGAAAAAAATTTCCAGAAAGAAACTCCCATCAGTAAGGCTAGCCATGTTTAGGATTTCTGAAGAAAATTGGATTTTTTTTCGCATATTTCATCTCAGAACTCTAAACTCATCGTTACAAGTTCTGGCTCCTTTTTAAAACGTAAACATAAGCTCCTTCGACAATAGAATAACCTCCCCGTAAAGTTCTTAGTGTCAACAAAAGTACCATAGGCTCTTAAATATACAGGAATTTAACACTTTTGGCTAATTTGACTCCGTACCGTGCCTCAGATAATAATAATAAATAATAATATTTATAATAATAATAATAATAATAATAATATTTATTTATTTACAACTTTACAAGTATCAAATATACAATGTAAATAATAAAAAATAATGGTAAATAAATAAAGTTACTCGATAAGTATATAATATATACTTGTTTCGAGAAGGAACACATTTATAAACAGGAACCACATAAAATTACATAATATGAAAATAATACATGTGCAGTATGCACAATCAACAATTGGAAGCAAAATTTACAGTCTTGGAGCAATAGAAACATTTGGCAATATACCCATTTCACATACCACAAAACCTTAGAGTAATAATGATTATAATCAGAAATTCTATTTTTAGTTAATTATTCGTAATGTCAATATAGTTATGGATTATATCTCTTGGTAAAGATAATATAAAAGCTTTCAATTTAGTTTTAAAATAAGAAAAAGTCCTCTCTTTCAGAAATTCAGGAACAGTGTTGTATAATTTTGGGCCTAAGAATGTAAAAGATCTCTGTCCTATAGATTTTGTCATAAATGGAGATATATGTTGATGTTTATTTCGAGTGCCATAATCATGACGATTTACGATGAATGGCTTTTTATGTGCATGGTACTTTATATTGCTATAAAAATAAAACAATTGTCTTATGTCAAGAACCCTAGCGTCACTGTAAACCAGATTGCTCGGGTAGGACACTTTTTGATGCAACATTAGTTTTAAAAATCTTTTTTGTAAAATTTCGAGAGGCCTTATATGATTTTTGGACGTTCCACCCCAGGCTAAAATGCCATAAGTCAAATGTGTTTCAACTAACGCATAATATACAGATTTCATTTGTTTCTGTTCAAGAACATTGCATAATTGTCGAAATTTATATAGAATAAATTGAAGTTTTTTAACGACAAATTGTATATGTAAATCCCATCTTAAGTGCTGGTCAATGATTATTCCTAAATATTTGACTTTAGTTTCGGGTAGTATACTGTGGTTTTTTCCATGGATTTCAATATTCAGAGACTTAAAAGATGGCATATTTAATTTATTGCAACTGAAGGTTAGGTAGGTTGTTTTATCTAGATTTAGTGTTAGCAATTTTTTATCGAACCAGCTTTTCAAATATGATAAATCATTTTCTACTATATTCTGCAAATCATCCCAAGTTTTGGCTTTATAAACAATTGCGGTGTCATCTGCGAATCCTATAATATTTCCTGCGCTAGGTAAAGTGAATAAATCATTTAAATAAATAAGGAATAGTACCGGCCCCAATACTGTACCTTGTGGTACACCATATTCTACTTTTAAATTATTGCTACAGACGCCTCCTACTCTTACGCATTGGTGTCTATTAGATATATAATTTTTAAATAATTTTAGACACTTTCCTCTTATTCCAATATCTTCCAAGGCCTGTAAGAGCAAGGGGTGGCTGACTGTATCAAAAGCTTTGGATAGATCAATAAAAGTACATAAACATGGTGTACCTTTGTCTAGAGAGACGTTTATATTTGATATTAGGTCCAATATAGCATCTTGGGTAGACTTCTTTTCTTTAAAACCGTACTGTTTGTTGGATAGTATTTCATATTTATTTAAGTAAGACATCAATCTAGTTTTTATGACTTTTTCAAAAATTTTGGCGAAATTTGTTATTAGAGAAATTGGTCTATAATTGCTGACTATATTGATATCGCCTTTTTTGTAAATTGGTATTACTAAGGAGTCTTTAAAATCCTGTGGCCAATGACCCAGTTCCATGCAATTATTTATAATAAAAACTATGGGATCTATTAAATATTCAGATATTTGTTTTAGTGTTTCAGCCCTTAAGTTATCCAAGCCTGGAGTTTTATTAGTTTTAAGCTCGCTTATTATTTTTTTAATTTCATATCTATTTGTAGGTAATAATACGAATGAGTGCAGTTTAGATGTTCTTTGAAATTTATTATTTACGTTTGTTTTTATTTTTTCAGCAAGTATTTTTCCTGTTTTTACAAATGTTTTATTAAACTGATTTGATACATCTTTTAAGTCTTTCAATATTTGCCCGTTTTCGTTTTTTACACACGATATTTCATGTTTTCTGTTTTTGGACTTTGTGATATCTTGTACTATGTCCCATAATGATTTGGAATTATGTTTATTTTCGTCTATAATATTTTTATAATAATTTTGTTTGGTTTTTTTTATAAGCTTTGTCAATGAATTTTTGTAATTTTTATACTGAGTTTTTAATTCATGATTATTTGGGTCTTTTTTTAGTTTTTTTGCCATTTGGTTTTTTTTGTTTACGGACTTTAATATAGCATTTGTGATCCATTTTGTTTGTTTAGTATGTTTTCTTTTGTATTTTCTTGTAGTACTTCATTCACGTCATTCACTGCCTGGTTTATAATTTCGATGAAGTTAATTACTGAGGAATCAATGTTTGGGGCAAAGTACACAGAATCCCAGCTCGTAATACTTAACTTTATTTTTAACTTATTTTCATCAATAATTTTATTACATGTTCGCTGATTGCTTTGTTGACTGGTTTTATTTGATGTACTATGTTTTAGGACAACTTGTAATATTGTTGTAAAATGGTCAGTAACATCGGTTTCTATTATGAGTGGTATTAAAGAGTCTGTATTATTATCTTTAGTTTTAATGAAGATGTGATCAATACATGATTTATGGTTTTTATCGATTCTGGTTGCACTATTTATTGTGGAAATAAAGCCAAATTCACTTAATACATCAATGTATCCACTTGAAGACTCGTTTATTTTCAAAATATCTATATTTAAATCGCCTACAAATATATAGTAATCTTTCTGCTCAAAGTTTAAGGAATGAAAGTAATTTTGCAAATGTACATTAAAATCATAAAGGTCAGTTGATGGAGAACGGTAAATGGAAGTTATGTTAAAATTTGTATGTTTATCAATATTTATCACAATTTGTAGTAGTTTTATATTATTTATTTGTTTGATTTCATAGTTATAATTTAGATCAGATTTGATGTATGCTACAACTCCATCATTTTGATTTAGATCTCCTGAGTTGTATATCATATCATAGCCATTTATATTAAAAAGATTTGGGTCTTCAAGTTTCCAGGTTTCCGTTAAAATAAGACAATCAAAGCCTATTTCCAAGTTGTATAGTAGTATTTTGAATTCATCCAGGTTTTTATTTAGACTACGAATATTGTTATGTAGTATTTTAAAATTTTTTAAATGTTCATTTACATTCAAAACTGTTTTTGCTTCCATGCAATTTGCTAAGGTAAATGTTTCAACAGTGTTCAAATTAAAATCCCTAATATATTGATCCATGCCAACTTTAGATAATTTGCAATAAGAAATAAGTTAAACCTATGATTAAAGGTATTAATATTTTCTAAAATAGCAAACATATAAAAGGTACAAGTACTAAACAGAACATATATAAAATAGTACGACAGGGAAAAATATGTAAAGACTAATATGTAATGATTAATATATATAAAAGATATAACTTATTAAATAATAATATAAAATATTTTAAAAGTAGACATAAAAACAACAATATTTAAAATATTATTTCAGTTCCTAAGGCTTAGTTGCCTTTTTAAGACTAGTTTTGGATGATTCACTTTGTTGAGGTATCAAAGCCAATTTCATATTTTGTTCAGATGTATTGTATCATTATTACCTTTCTGGCTGCGCCTCCTGACGGCCCACACTTTCTAGCGATCTTATTTTATTCATTCTAAACATAAAATGTGTACACACAAAAAAATCAGCCTTGTAACGATGACATGATTTCACTGATTTCACAGTGTTCGTGACGCTCCTGACAGGAGGTGCCCCGCCAAAAGTCGATTTTATGAATCGTTATCATCCATTAAACCATAAAAATATCTCAAAGTTCATAAAACGATGAGCTGCCGAAAAAGCCACCTAGCTCTCGCTCTAATTGAACTTTACATACCTATTACACAACTGATTTATTAATCCAAGAGCTAATGATAACATAAAAAATTAAAAATGTATATAATCCGTGCAAATGAGATTTTAGGCGCGAATTTTAAGAATTATTTTCACAGATCCGATTTACGAAACCCTATCCACATTTTTTGCGTTAAGAAGGAAGGGCCAATTCACATGATTCAACATTTTTTATCTGTATATCGTATGTTTTAGTAAAATATGGAAACGATTTTAAAAACCCTGCTTTTATCTTATTCTATATATCGCTTGCCGACTTGTAGAGTAAGTTTGATAAAAATGTTTGCTTGTGTCTATTCGGTATATCTCCGTGCGGAATGTAATATGTATGTATCTATCGTGCATTAAACTTAAAAGATGCGGCTTGTGCTTCTTCTTTTCTTGTATTAAAGAGAGGATGGTTGGATAAGGACATGAGTTTTTTTTACTTTTCTATTTACTGAATTTTTTGAAATAACATTTGTGGACCCTTGTCTTATATATCGTACAACGGACGCTAGTTCGTTACAATTTAGTGAAAGCCACCCCTGCAATGGCAATTAAGTCTATTTTATCTCATATGGGCCTGTTTACAATTGGGAAAGAATTCGTAATTTTTTATCAAGCCTATTTACAAGTCGGCAAGCGATATACAGAATATGATCAAAACAGGCTAATTTAAAAAAATGTCCACCACCTTTTTTTATTGCATATTTGAAAAGTACATGGAACATTGAGCCACTGTTGTGTATTCAGTTTGTAAAAAAAAGAATTTTCAAACCCTTCATAAAAGACTGAATGCTGAACACTGAATTCAAATATAAAATAAAAAATGTCTGTGTCTGTATGTGTGTATGTATGTATGTGTGTATACAGTTTCCTGTAAACGTGATCACCAGAGGCCTGCAAACTCGCATTTTTATGTGAAACAGCTTTTATTTTAATTTTAGAGCAAAATATTACTAAGGTTTAAAAATCTGAAATAATATAAACAGCAAAAAGTAGTATCACAAAAAAATAATTGTTTTCTAGTAAATTGGTCATATTTCTTATCACTTTCAGATATTAATATTAACAAGAAAAGCTGTATAATTAATTTTACCATCGTGATCTACATACATATAATAAATAGTTAATTAGATTCCGCGATGCACAAAAATAGCCGTAACAAATTTGCCGCACAACATGACAATTTGAGTGTTTCTGTAAAGCGTAGAACTTCAATGTAAATGCGAAATGCGTATGATTGGCAGAATTAATAAAGAGATTGTGGGATAAGAGCTTATGACAGTACGGATATCAATGCGAAGAGCTGTGTAAATGGTCGGTGCTTTGCCGACGGAAGATACGATCAGCAATATAATCCACATTCTTGGGTTCATTTGAATAGATATGAGTGGGACCCCTGCATGGTGTATGATCTGATTAAGCAATGCCGGCGTCGTATCAGTTTTGTATTTCTTTACTGGTTTAAATTGTACGTAGCGGATTCTCATTGTTGCAGCCAAATGAAAAGTGATTTAATACATTTTTAAACGGAGATAAAGTTCTGCGGACTTTGATTCCGATTGTGTATTACAATACAACGTAAACTGAACTAAAGTCTGTTCGCTGATAGATGCCCGATGTGACGTCACGAACATCTGAACTAAGATGTCGTAGGCTAGTTGGTGTTTTCGAATGCACAGTGGCGTTGCTTTGTTTTATATTTTACTTGATGCATTTAATTAGATTTATTTAATGGAAATTGAATTGTAAGCTTATATAAAACATCTATTGTATATTTATACTAATTTAAGTTAAATAAATTAATTATAATATTGAATTGTTTTTGTTTCGAGTAAAAAAATATGATAGAGCAAATATACGAAATAAATACCCTTAAATAGTTCCAGCTAAATTTTTTTTATTCATTAATAGAATTTTGTCAAATAAGTATATGTAATGTTATTTTAAATAATTTTTTGTAACGCCACATCCCAAAATGACATTTATTTGACTGTTTCAATGAATCAAAACTATGCCATTATTGACAAACGCCCCACTTGTAAAAAAACACAATTTTAGCCACTTGTTATATAAAATACTATTACAGAACTAGCACTTTTTATATCACTATTTAAAGCATTAAATTGGATAAGACCAGAATGGAACAAGCTATTCATAGAGCTAGTGTTAGAAGTTGTGTTAATATAAATATTGTGTTTCTGCCGAGTACTATATAGATGGACATTACTTACAAACCTTATTTGGTCTTTTAAATAATTTGGTAATAAGTCATTAACAATTTTATAAATAAAAATCATTGTGTACATGTAAAAATAGGTCTTATTGTCGAACTAGTTTAAGGTATTTAACATCAAATTAACGCTTGTGTACAAGTTACATTCTAAAATAATTCGCATTGCTTTATTTTGAAGTTTTTGTAATTTCTCAGTATTTGCATATGAGGTATAGATTAATGAACAGCAGTATGTAAAGTGTTGCCGAATTAAAGAATTATATATGGTTATTATACTCTTCGCGAAAACGAAGAGTATATTGTATTTGATCGGCACATTTCTAAAATCGTAAATATCGCTCGTAGAGAAAAAATTTTCATATCATTGTGTTAGTGAACGAATTCTGAACACCTTTCAAAATGTCCGTCTGTCCGTCCGTCGGTCCGTCCGTCCGTCACGTTTTTTGTAAGCACGATAACTTAAGAAAGAAAAGTCCGATTGTATTGAAATTTAGAAAGTAAGTTAGTGTTAGCTAGAGGAAGAACCCTATTGTTTTTGAAGAAAATCGATCAGTAAATAAAAAAGTTAATTATTTAATAAAAAAAAAAAAAATTCTCTCAATTTTTGTCGCTTGTACTAAAATGGAAATCTTGCGAGATATTATTTCCATAATATATTTTGTTTTGTTTATGAAGTTTACCAATATATATTTCATAGAAGTGAAATATATGTATGAATGTCGAAAGATATATATCACAGACAATAAATTTTTGTAGCAATAGGTGGTGGCGCAGAGGCTAAAGCAAGAAAGTGGAAATAAAGAGTTTTGATTGTGTCAATAAACTAAAAACGGTAGGATAAGAGCCTACGAGTGCGTGCAATCGGAGGTAGCCCTCAACTCAAACGAATACTGTAAAAACAGTAAGTTTTTAAAATATTTCTGACAGTGACAATCACCTAGAGAGGGTAACTTTTGCAAACACTTACCCCCGACCGGTCGGTGTATACCGGTCGAGGTTTCATATACAAATATATAAAAACTATCAGTGATTAAGAACATGGCATCCAATTCGGCAAATATGGAGGTTGAGCATTCGACCGAAACAGAAAGCGAGAAAAATGTTTCCAATCTGAAATGAAGGAACGATAACGTTACCACCGACTCCGAGTCAGAAGCTAGCCAGTCGAGCGTAAAGGCAAGACTAACGCCACTCGCTAAATCAACAACATCACAATCAGACAACGCCATACCTGATCCCTCAATGTTTGAAATGAGGGTGAAGAAACGCAGAATTCAGGATGACGAAGATCCGAATTTTACCCATCCAGGAACAAGTAAACCAAACAAAATGCCGCCTCCACGGCAAGTAACAACGAGCAATAAATTTGAGGGCAATATAATAATTGCAAGTGACATGAACGTTACCCCACCCCAAAACAAGGAGAACGAAAAAGAATAAGGAACACAAAATGAAACATCGAGAAACAAAAAACCTCCTCCTATCATAATCCATGGAATCTTTACGGACCACAAAAAATTAAACGCCTTTTTGTCATCCAGATTACGTGATAAATTCTTTTGGAAGCATTCAAATTCAACCACCAGTCTACAACTTATGAATCTCCATGATTGGACGCCTGTAAACAAGTACTTCGAAGACGGCAAAATTGAATATCATACCTATACTCCGAGTGAAGAGAAAACCCACGCCTTCGTGATCAAAGGTCTGTATCACGAAATCGATATAGATGATATTAAAGAAGAATTAACAGTAGAACACGAGATTGATGTTAAAAAATTTTATGTAATGAAGGGCACAAAGCATCCTCTTTATATGCTCGTCACAAACAACGGCGTTACACTTAAGGAACTGCGTCAAAAAATCAATTATCTGGACCGAACATCAATCAGCTGGGAAAGACACTTAAACAGCAAGCTCATAATACAGTGCCATCGCTGTCAATTATGGGGACATGCCACTTCTAACTGTAGAGCATCACCACGATGCTTAAAATGTGCAGGAACTCATCTTACCGCCCAATGCGTTAAGCCAAGAGAAGAACCTGCAATTTGTATCAACTGCGGTGGTGCCCATCCTGCTAATAGCGTTAATTGCGAAGTATACAAAAAAAAATTGATGACATTGAAAGAAAGAATGTAAGAGTACCTCCTCCTCCTCAGTCCAAGTATGTAGCAGCCCCACCACCTCAAAGAAATGTGTGGGAAGAGAGGATGAGAGTCAAAACAAAACAAGTTCCGGAGTCACCACAACCGCAACAGACAAGACCCCCACTATTGGCCATGCCCACTTCCCAAACTAACGGCTCCATTGTGGCCTACAATGGATTACAGTCTGAGTTCAGAAAGATGCGGGATATCGTAAATTTAGATCTCATGTTGGTACAGGTAAGGGAACTAAATCAATTACTTGCAGGGTGCGTTACTGCGGCAGATAAGTTTGAGGTATTTTATACCTTTTTAGGAAATATCGCAGACGATGCCTTTTAATTTCAAAACCTCTTCCTGGAACGCAAATGGTATTGGCAACAAAATTCCTTTTTTAATTAACTATCTAACGAGGCATAAAATTGACATTATGCTTCTCAACGAGACTAAACTGACTCAACGTGACAAGCTGCGTATTCGAGGGTACACAACTGTTAGACGAGATAGAGTAGACAATAACAGAGGTGGAGGAGTGGCCATACTCATTAAGTCAGATATAGCACACACATATCGCTCGCTTCGGAACACGTCCGTAGAGAACGTATGTGTGACGCTGGAAGGTGGCGTGAGTATCGTCGCCGCGTATAATAGCCCTGCAAATCGCTTCACAGCGGGTTGTTTGGAGAGCTTATTGAATGCTAGTCCGCGCTGTTTACTCATAGGCGATCTTAACGCTTTGCATCGTGCATGGAACTGCCGTCGCAACAACGCTAACGGCAACACTCTGTTTGATTATATCAACAATCATAATGTCGTTCTGCAGCATTCGGATGAACCTACTCATTTTCCAGATAATGCAGGCACACCTTCAACCATCGACATAGTGGTCAATAAGGTGTTGGCAATTCTACTCCACCAGTGGTACTAGAGGAGCTAACATCTGACCACAACCCAATTCTTTTAGAATTAAAAAATATGTCGAGGGAAGATAGTACACATAAAATCACATGCTATAGAGACGCTGATTGGCGCCACTATAAGAACCACATAAATACAAATTTAACACTCACAAACACTATTGGCACCATCGCCGATCTGGAAAATGCGGTGATGGAGTTCGCGAGAGTGCTGCAGGATGCCAAACGGGGTGTTGCAACCACCATAACAATAAATCCATACAAAGACCGACTCGACGAGGCGGTCAAACGAGACATCAGAGAAAAAAATAGACTTAGACGGCTTTGGCAGCGAAATCGCGATGTCGACGCTAAGATCGATATGGGCATACTGCAAAGGAGGATTCGAGCCGCCATAATCACCTGGAGAAACCGGAAATGGGGTGACAAACTAGAAGCTCTGAGTCCTCGGGACAACTCGCTGTGGAAGCTGACTAGAGCGCTTAAAAATACGCGGGAAGCCATACCCACATTGACAAATCAAAACGGACGTACGTCTCTGACTGACGCGCAAAAAGCCAATAACCTAGCCGACTACTTTGAACGGATACATAACGAAAACGCACCTAACGATCAAGACCACGACCGCATAGAACACGACATTAACGATGTTATTGGCCATGACATCCAATTGACAAGACGTGAATTTTTAAAAGTCATGGTCAAACCCTCTGAACTAGCAAAGCTTATCAGGACCTTACCAAACAATAAAGCGCCTGGGAAGGACTGTATTGAAAACAAACTTCTTAAATATCTTCCAAGGAAAGGTGTTGTTCAACTCATGTACATTGTTAACGCGATCTTACGACTGCAACACTGGCCTAGCCAGTGGAAGTGTGTTGTGGTCGTACCCATCCTGAAATCAGGCAAAAATGCCAAGTACGCAGGCAGTTATCGACCTATATCGCTGTTGTCGGCAGTCTCAAAATTGGTAGAAAAGGTCATCCTGGACAGATTTAACTCTGCCCAGGAGGAACTTCATATTGACGATGAACACCAGTTTGGCTTCAGGAGGGGTCGGAGCACAGTGCAACAGGTCGTACGAATCGTTAATGATGTGAAAGTGCAATACAATCTTGGAAAAAACACCACCATGGTGCTCTTAGATGTTGAGAAGGCTTTCGACACGGTCTGGATTCCGGGTCTACTATATAAAATGCACACATATAATTTTCCGCGATATATAACGAAACTGATTCACTCGTATCTGACGGGCAGATCGCTACAAGTGCGAGTGAACAACAAACTGTCAACACTGCGGGACATTCGGGCGGGCGTCCCGCAAGGGTCGGTTCTCGCGCCTAAATTGTATAACCTGTACGTTTCTGACTTTCCAGTTTTCCCTAATACTAAACTGGCCAAATACGCTGATGACACTGCCATGTATGCACATAGTCACAACGCTCAAGCGGCAAATATGTTACTGAAAGCCCACATGGTCCGTGCCGCGGCGTTCTATGACCGGTGGAAGATTCGGGTAAACGTTGAAAAGTCGGAAGCGATAGTCTTCACGCGCAGGTTCACTGAAAATAAAATTTTAACACCTATTTCGGTCAGGGGAAACCAAATTCCAACTAGAAACTGCGTGAAGTATTTGGGAGTACATCTGGACCAACGACTGACATTCAACAAACATATGAACGAAACTATACGAAAAGTCTATTCTATGTCCAGGAGTCTGTACCCGCTCCTGGCCAAAAATAGCAGACTAAGTCGACAAAATAAAAAATTGGTTAACACTGTTGTAGTGAGGCCGGCCCTAACATACACGGCACCGGTGTGGTGCAGTGCATCGGTCACGACTCTAAAAAAACTAAAAGTGTTGGAGCACAAGTTTATGCGCCTCATTTCAAATTCTTCAAGATATACCTCCCTCAGAGAATTATATGCACGTTGCCACGACATAACACCACTAGCGGATTACATCCAACAAATCTCTCAAAAATTCTATACTTTTAAACTGGGTGATAGTCCGCTAACAAACAACATTACCCAGATCAGAGAACATAATGCCCCCTTTAGAATAAAACACACCTTGCCATACCAGGCGTTGCCTATTTTTAGGCAACCTATCTAGCCCTATATTCTCTTTTTAATCCTTCATTAACGATAACATTCATTCCTTATTTTCTGTTCTGTCCTCTTTTCGTTTCTTTACCATTGTTCTAAATTATTCTTCCTAATTATAATCTTTATTTTATGTTAACCTCCAGATTTGTTAACATTTTAAACTATACATTAAGCGGCTTGGCATCCGCTTCGTTCAGTAACCACCATTATCTGAAGCGGGTTTTTTGGTTTGGTTCTTTTTCCCGTATTAGCATAGGTATCATAATGTAAAACAGTGCGCTTTACTTCCAGTTAATATTAAGTTTTATAATCCTTTTTTTTTGAAATTTATCTGTTAATACCTTTTTTAATTTGCCCCATGGTGAAAGGAGTTCAGGTCAAAGTTTTATTTTTTGAAGTTGACCAGAGTCCGTTCCGTCCTGTTATTCAACTGTCACGGAGCTGCGCTCCGTGAATGTCTGACAGTATTCGGACACGGGTGTCTGGGATATATTGTAATATATAATAATAATAAAGTTTGATTGTATTGATTGTATTGCTTTGCGTTGCAATCCAAAGGTCCCGTGTTCGAATCCCACAGGTTGGATATTTTTTTCTTATTTTTTTTCATACAATTTTTTTCACAATAAAGATGGTATCACAAAAATGTCCAAAAACTAACATTATTTACACGAAAACTGCGAAGAGTATCCTATAGAATGTGTAACAATTATATATAAAAAGCTCAGTAAATTGGCGACGAGAACGTTTTTAGCTTGTTTTACTTCCAATTGACAGACACTGACTTAGTCTTCTAAAGAAGCCAATTTTTTTACCTATTTTCTTAGACACATAGTCGACGTGATCGTTTAGTTTTAGTTCCCTGTCTATAAGGAGCCTTAAGTATTTAATATTTTTTACATGGTCTACATTTTCAGTACTTATTTAAAATGACATTTAAATTACGTTTTTTAAATGAGTTGTATAAACAATTTAAACCAATAAAAATCCATTTTGACTTAATTTCATTTACTTTTAATTTATTTTCTTTGAATTTATTTGAGACGTATCTTAGTTCCAAGTTTACTTTCGTGTCGACCAATTGATTAAAATCATTATCAGCATAATATGTTAATGTATCATCTGCAAAAAGATGAATCTTGCATTTTTTCAAGATATTCCCTAGGTCATTAATATATAGTATGAAGAGTAATGGCCCAAGGATGCTTCCTTGGGGTACCCCGAAATTGTTTACGATAGGCCCCAACTTCTTATTATTTAGTGTAATTATTTGTTAACGATTTGAAAGATAACTCTCAAACCAATGCGACACCGTTTTCGAGAAGCCACATGCTTTTAATTTTAATAACAATATCTGCCTATCAATAGTTTCAAACGCCATTTTAAGATCTATAAACACTGCGCATATTCCTGTTCCCGATTTGTTTAATAGTTCTTTCCATTCAGATATTATGAACTGTAAAGCTGTTTCACAAGAATGTTTTCCTCGAAATCCCGATTGATAAGTACACAATATGTTATTTGAATTTATATATTTGATTACTTGATCGAACACTATTAATTTAAGTATGTTTTCGCAAAAAGGAAGCATATTTATGGGTCTTAAGTGCTCTGCTAAGTTAGTACTTGGAACTATCGGTACGGGCACTATTGTAGACGTTTTAAAGCATTCCGGTACAATACCTTTTTTAAGACTTAAGTTGATGACATTTAGTAACGGATAACCGGATAAATTACATGAAAAGTATTTTTTATTACCTCTTTTCCTATCTCATCTGTGCTATATTCCTCTACTTGGTTACCTACTATTTTATTTAAGTTTGTCAATGAAATCAAGTCAAAAGAAGACATATTGGAGTTCAGTTTCGATATATATGGGCTATACGATCACATATATTTAAAGAAAACGGAGAAAAAACTAATTTAGAAAATTATTTTCTTTAAACAAATGTGAGAACAAATATCTTCCGGTACTCGAATTTTTTCCAAAAATTTTTGATACATTTTTTGTAATGTTTATAACAAGCTCCAGTAAGAAATAGTGAGACAATTCACTTTTTAGTGATTTGGATCCACTTAGATTTACTCCACTAATGAACATAAAAAATGAATTATTTTCTATTATGGAAAAATATTCATCAATTTATTAATATATTCAAATTGTATTTCTTATGAAAATAAAATATCTCAGAATTAAGATGAACTTCTTTATTGCCATATTTGGAAAGAAGTGACAGCTCGATATTATCTATAATGCACAAACATGAAGAATTAAGATAATCAAGTAGGCTGGCAACGCAGGCGTTTCATTTCACTGCAAATTGTATTACAAATTACATTACTTAATTGAAGCGTAGCAAACGTGAGTAGGTGATCCTTAATAAAATATTAATTAGCATTTAGTTCAGAGCAACCACAACAAAAGTAGATTTTCGTGACATTGACCTTAATATCAACCAATCTATTCTGAACGACATTTCCTCTTTAGAGAATTATTTTTGACGGAATTCGAGATCACGTAGGTCATGTACTCATAAATTTTAAAAATAATAAACTTACGAAATAGTAAACAAGCGGGAGGTTTGTCATATGTAATTGATCAACCTGTTTCACCGGTGCTCTCGTGTAAAATGAACATTAACAAGAATATTTTTAATTACTACGTGTGGAACAGTATTGGTTTCGACGCACTGGGGGGTCGGAGAAATTTAACAAATGCACTGGGCAAGGGGCAAGGAAACATCTCCTTGTACTTATTTGGGTCAGATTTAAGTATATGGAACGTAGGCATGTAGAAAATATAGTTAAAATTGACCTATTTCACGAAAGAAAGTTTGGTAAAAAGTGTCATAGCGAAAACTAGATTGGTATCAGTAAATGTGGTAAAAAGTCACTGCATGCGTGACCATCTCGTCTAATTCCCAAACATTGTAAAAATGAAATACCTATAGCATAATATTCATATAATTGTTTTCATTATATTTAATGTTAAGCATACTTTGATTGATAAGAGATCGTTCTTAGTAGAGTAGTATTATTATGAAAATTTTTAGCTCAAATAGCAATCCTATTAAATTCGCCCACTTCTAGTCACGTGTGCTGAAACAACCAATCAGAACAAAATTACACTGATAAGATCCCTTAGGGATCTTTTCACTTATGTCATCCAGTTTGACAGTTCAATGATTTAAAATTTATTTTCTGACAATGTCGATTTGGAACTGCATATAACGATTTAATGAATATAATAATAGAGGAACACGCACCAAGTAATACACAATACGTAATCTACATTTAATTTTACAAACTGCTCTGTTAATATAATTGTGTCTTTAATAAATAGTTTAGAACAAATAAATAAAATAAATTGCAAAAAATTTTATATGCGAATACCCCTCGAACGTTGATAAATAGCTCATAATATCATCACAACTTCCTCCAGCACGTTGCTTTTAGCCTACGGCGCACAGTGGCGAGAAATGCCAGTGTTCCGCCCAAATGGGGTCATTTCCGATAATTCTATATTGCGACTTTTTCAACATTATCATTTTTTATATAATATAAAAACTAGTCATACAAAATTTCACGCCTCTATCTATGATAGTTTTCAAAATATTAAGCCCCAAAATTGCCGCGGACGGGAAATGAAACTCGTGTCCGCGTGACGTCATTAGGCTTAAACCGACAGCAGCAGCAGCAGCTTGACGGTCCGCGCCGCGCCGTCTTATCAGTGAAATTGCATGTATGTATTATATGTAATGTAATGTGTAATTATATATGTAAAATTTATACGTGTATAAAGAGACGTGTAGGTGGTTTTTTTATATATACTTTGTGCTTTTTAAAAACAAAAAAATGTGCGAAAAGGGCTTTGTAAAAGCAGATTCTTCCAATCTTCCGGAAGTAGACTCGCTAATGGTTATGGAGTATTTTAATTTCAATCGCGAATATTTAAGTACAGAAATGAGAGAGAGTAAGTGCAAAGGTAAATAAGGTTTTATTTTAATAATACATATAAAAATTACTTAATTGTATAGTATTTGCAAAATAAAACTAAATATGTACCATTATACACCCATGAAATACTTAGAAATAGAAAATTTTACAAAAAGTTCTTATTTAACAGTTTGCCGAAAACAAGCACCTGGACAGTAAACAACCATTTTAAGGGCGAGTGGGGCAAATATTTTTCTAAATTATTTTTGTGGAAAACATTATTACCTGCTTAATTCCTACTGAATATTAGTGAGAATAATTATTGTATTAATTAAATAATATATTTTTACGCGAATTCCTATAAATTATAATTATGTTTTACACGCTTTCTAACTAATGTTTTATGTTTGCTTTTTGTTTTTCTATTTTCTATTTTCCAAAATAATCCCGCAGTATAAAATAAATGCAAAAAATTATAAAGTTTCATGTGGGATAAATGAAAAAGAACATAATATTGTAGAGGTAAAGTGCGAAGATTGTGCAGCTTCTGATGGTGGTTGTAACCATGCAATGGCTTTTGTAATTTGGTTATATCGCCGAAATGAAGAACCCTTGTCAACCGATACAGTTTGCTATTGGAAAAAATCTAGCATGCTTTATTTTTCTACAATATATTAAATAATAAAATATATTTCATTACTTAACAGATAAAACATCTTTATTCTCATGTAAACTTTATGTTCTGGCATGATTAATTAAGATTTCTAACTCTTGTGGTAAAGTTACGCGAGACGCGAGTCGCCGACAGTTAGTGGTATTATTATTCTAGATTTAGATTCGGAATTTTCGTTAGTGTATCAATGTTGTGTACAGTTTGTTTTCCATCGTTTTTACATTACACTTTAGCGGATTAAATCTCTCATATTATTATTTTCATTGTAATACAAAAAAATTTGAAGTACGGCTCTGGACTGCGGTGACCAACTCTAGCCAGCATGTAAATGGCTTCGACTGTGATATATTTTTGGCTTTTTTTATTTCTACTAAACTTCTGACGTAATTTATACTTAGTTATTTATTTAAAAAATATATCTCTCTTTAAGTTTTATGTTTATTGGTATTTACCTTTATTTTTTATTAACCTAATTAACTTACATTAAAATGAGCAATAGGCTCCTGTTTTTTCATTTAACAGGACAGCCCGACGCATGCTTGTTGTCAAAGAACTTTTTTCTTTTTGTCTGTGGGCAAACGAATAAAATATTTGTCTGGTGTTCACGCCGTCGCGGGTCGTGCTTTTGCATTCAGGAACAATACAATATTTATATTTATTTTTGGTGCTGTATGATGACATTTTTATTCAAATCACAAAACAAAACAGTTTCGAAGTTTAACAATGTCTTTATTCGATGATTAACAACATTGAACTAACCTAATGAGAGCAATATAGCGCACGCCCTGGGTATTGTACGGAAGTTGCCTCACAGCTTTAAGCCTAATGACGTCACTCGGCTCGGTCGGATTTAGATGCGCCGCGCGACTTTAATAATTTTTTTTAACATGATCGGATTGACAGAATTTGATAATTTTTGACACATTTTTTTTTAAATATTCGTCTTGAATTTACCTATCGATCCCTCTAGCCGGATTTTCAAATTTCATTTTTCATTTTTTCAAATTTTTAATAGAAAATCATATTTTTACAAAAAAATACTGTTTTTTTTATTAAATTTATTCCAACGGGGCCGTAAATTTGAGTTTTCGTAACAATTTTTTTTTTAAATCTTCGTCTTTTAATCAGATATTGATCTGTCTAGATGAATTTTTGATTTAGTTGTTGACAACTGTCAAAATTACTGTCAAATATAAAAAAATACGATTTTTAGATAAATAATTCATACAATAACAGGTTGGTGTTCAGAAAAATATATATAATGTTTTCAATGTACCTGGTTCCGAAGTTGACAGGAAAATATGTATTGCTAAATTTGGCAGCTGCCATAATTGTTGTCAAATTTCCAAAGATAGATGGAAGAGCTTATTAATTTTTAAAATACCCTGTAAATGTACAAAAAAAAGATATATATATTGTTTTTGATCTGTTTGATTTAGTAATTGACAGGAAGATATAAGTTTTAAATTTGGCAGCTGTCATAGTTGCCGTCAATTTTCAAAGTATAAAATTTATAAGCTCTTACCTCTATATTTTGAAATGAGACAGCAATTATGACAGCTACCAAATTTAGAAATCATATTTTCCTGTAAACTTCGGAACCAGATACATTAAAAACAATTCGTATCCGTCTTGCTATATATTCACAGGGTATTTTTAAGGTTAATAAGCTCCAACTTCTATTTTTTGAAATTTGACAGCAATTATGGCAGCTGCCAAATTTAAAAACCATATTTCCCTGTCAACTACTAAATCTGGCAGTTTAAAAACAATATATATCTATTTTTCTATATATTTATAGTGCATTTTTAAAATTAATAAGTACTGTATTTTGGAAATTGACAGCAATTACAGGGTATTTTTAAAATTAATAAGCTCTTACATCTATCTTTGGAAATTTGACAACAATTATGGCAGCTGCCAAATTTAGAAATACATATTTTCCTGTCAACTTCGGAACCAGGTACATTGAAAACACTATATATATATATATTTCTGAACACCAATCTGTTATTGTATGAATTATTTATCTAAAAATCTTATTTTTTATATTTGACAATATTTTGACAGTTGTCAACAACTAAATCAAAAATTCATCTAGATAGATCAATAGCTGATTAAAAGACGAAGATTTAAAAAAAAGTTGTTACGAAAACTCAAATTTACGGCCCGTTAGAATAAATTTAACAGAAAAAACAGTATTTTTTTGTAAAAATATGATTTTCTATTAAAAATTTAAAAAAATGAAAGATGAAATTTCAAAATCCGGCTAGAGGGATCGATAGGTAAATTCAAGACGAACATTTAAAAAAAAAGAATGTCTCAATAACTTAAAATTTACGACCGCTAGAGTAATTTGGGTGGAACACTGGCATTTCCCGCCACTGTGCGGCGTCGGGATATTACCAAGCAAGTGCTTTCGGAAACTATGATAAAATTATTTCGTATTATCAACGTCCTTGGGATATTATAGCTGAAAATTTTTAGCTCAAATACCAATCCTATTAAAATTGTCCATTTTTAATCATGTGTGCTGAAACACCCAATCACAACAGAATTACACTGATAAGATCCCTTAGGGATCTTTTGACTTCTGTCATCCAGTTCGACAGTTCAATAATTCAGAATTTATTTTTTGACAATGTCGATTTGGAACTGCAAATAACGATTTAATGAATATTATAATAGAGGAAAACACACCAAATAATACATAATACGTAATCTACATTTAATTTTACAAATTGCTCTTTTAATAATTGTGTATTTAATAAATAGTTTTGAACAAATAAATCAAATAAATTCCAAAAAATTTTCTATGCGAATACCCCTCGAACGTTGATAAATAGCTCATAATTTTATCACAACTTCCTCAAGCACGTTGCTTTAGGTAATATCCCTCCGCCTATGGCGTCGGGATATTACCAAGCAAGTGCTTTCGGAAACTGTGATAAAATTATTTCGTATTTCAACGTCCTTGGGATATTATAGCTGATAATTTTTTACTAAATGTATTAATCAATCAAAATTTTACATTTCATATCATGTGTCAAAATTCATCCAATCAGTAAAAGAATACAACGATAACACGCATACATGTGGTGTTATCAGCCAAGGGACAAATGATATGTTCAAATGTCAGATTGAAATTCAGCAAATGTCAAATTGAAAATCAATTTAGAAAAATGTCACAAAGGTTTGGTAATGTTTCAAATGATTCAATTAATCAAAAATCTTGCTAACTCGTCAGCTTTTTTGTTGCCTTCGATTCCTGCGAGTCCCGGCATCCATTGAAGGGTTACCTTATTGTGGTCCGCTAGGGCGTTTAGTTCTTCTTGGCATTCCCACACCAGCTTGGACGTCATCTCAGAGTTTAGCCCCTAGAGCCGCCTGGCTGTCTGTTAGAATATTGACCTGCCTATTTTTATAGGCTCTCCTATTGTTTTCTACTGCGCAATTTAGTATTACATATATTTCTGCTTGAAAGGCAGAGGTGTACTTTCCTAGCAAATGTGGTGAACTGTGAGTTCCTCGGTCCTTGATCCGTCTGTATACCAGACCAGATCTCGTGGTCTGGTGCTGTCATCGGTTACTGACCATTCACTACGATCTCCTTTTTTGATTTCGTAGTTTCTCTTAAAAGTATATTTAGGGATAATGTGGTCTGTTCTCATCAGATATGTTATCACCCCTACTAGGTTCCGAATTCGATTGTGCCCCAGTGCTGCATATTTGTCAGTGTGTTTGCCTTGCAGCCTGAAGTGTTCCATCGACCCCTCCCACATTACCACCAGCGGTCCAGAAGGACCTCCATTGCTGCTGATGGTGTTGTTTTCATCGCTCCTGTTACCGCTAGGCAGGCAAGTCTTTCTACCATGCTTAGTTCAGCGGCAGCAGTGCGCTGCAATATCTTTGGCCACCATACCAAAGATGCATATGTGATCATGCGGTCTAACCACCATGATATACGTCCAGTACATCATGCTTGGCCTAAGTCCCCATGTTTTCCCATAGGTGCCTGGCCAGCATGAGTGTGGTCTCTATCCTTTTTTTTGATTCTGTTTAAATGTTGGTTCCAGGTAAGTTTGGGATCTAGTATTACTCCAGATATTTTACCTCGCCCATATTAGGTCACCTCGAAGTGTTAGTGGTCCAAGCCCATCTACTTTCCCTCTTCTGGTTGACTTTGAGTGACTAAGGTTTAGTACCTCCTCTTCTGTCCATTTCTTTACAACATTTAGGACCTGTTGCTTACGCTCCCTTATTGTGTTGTTGAATTTACCTTGTGCTAAGATGACTAGGTCATCTGCATAGCCCAGTGTTCTTTGTCCAGTAAAGTTAGCAGCTCGTCCATGACCAGATTCCACAGAAAGGGACCTCCTCTATTGACCCCTGCGGACATCCTCTATCGACCCGAGCTACCAATGTTGCCCCCATTATCGATGTGTATACCAATCTTTCTTTAAGTACGCAGTCTATCCATCTGCAGCTGGTCGCATAGATCCTTTTCTCCTCGTTGCTTTCCTGATGGATTATAGGGATGTGTTATCAAACGCTCCCTCAATGTCCAAGAAGGCATAGCAATAGGCAATATTTTATTTGGGGGCTACCACCTCAAAAGGAGTGTCATCCACCACCTATAAATTAGCAGGCCCCTGAATAATATAAAAACGTTTCTTTTACGCATTTACTAGTACAGTAACTAGAGGTTTTAACTTCGGAATAATGTCATATTGAACGGATTTCGTTCATTTTTGGCAGTATAATAGTAAATGCTCCACAGAAAAGTTTCTGTATTGTGCGGGGGCTTGCTAATTTATAGGGGATGGACTGCCACCCCATCTCAGGGGGTGGCACTTAAAAAATATATATATTTATTGGAGCTGAAATAGAACCAAATTTTAAGAAGAAAAGGTTCTATGCAATTTTTCACATAAATTGATAGTTTTTAAATTCTAACTACTTCAAAATTGCGACTTTAGCTCTAAAAAAAGGTATTTCCAAACGGCCTTCGTTAAGTATCTCGAAAAGTATTACTTTATCGAAAAAATGTTACAGACCAATTACAGAAAGTACAAACTGGGAGTTAATTAAATTTTTTGTTTATTATTGATGTAGAATTAATAATTTCGGAGATATTTAAGTTTATATTTGGTATCCAAGTGTTTCGAAATTACCTTTAAAGTTTAAAATGCATTTTTTTCTAAAGCAAGTACTTTAAATGAGCAAACAAATTTGAGCATCTAGGTAATGCTACATCTTAACGAAAAACTGTATTTGAGATATTTTTTTAAATTACTGGCTAATTAGTGTAACAAAATGGCGACCTTTTTATATAAAAAAAATATAAATACGCACATTTTTCTGTCATAACTTCTTTATTTCTTATGCTACAGGAACGAGTAAAAAACAATTTGAAAGCGCAATTAATTGTCTTTAATTTCATTTCTTAACATGCGTGACGTAGGTATCATAATTTCTGAGATATTTAACATTTAAACTGCATTTTTCGTCTTATAAACGTTCGGACGCAATTTGTAAACTTTCATATCTTCGAAACTATTAAATCTATGTAAATAAATAAACAAGCGAAATTCATTATCAGTTTATGAGCTTTATTTTTGGTTTCTACCCATTTTTGAATAAAACTAATAATTATTGAGATATTTGGAAAAGGAAAAAAAATACATTTTATCGAAAATATAGAATTATAGATTAAACTGTATTTTTTTTTCTAAAGCAAATGCTGTATACAAACCAAAAAATTTGAGCATCTACGTCATGCTATATATTAATGAGAAACAGTGTTTGAAATTCCTTTTTTTAATTACTGGCTAATTACAGTAACAAAATGGCGACGTTATTAAGAAAATGTGTAAACGCACATTGCTTCGGTTATAACTTCTTTGCTCTTTATGCTACAGAAACAAATAAAAAACCACTTGAAAGCTTAATTAATAACCTATTTTTCTACTTATTAGCATCCTTGACGTAGGTGTCACAGTTTCTGAGATATTTAACTCTCACTCTAAATATTTATCTTATGAACACTTGGATGCCAAATGTAAATTTAAATACCTCCGAAGTTATTAATCCTACATCAATAAACAAAATATAATCGGTCTGTAACATTTTTTCGGTAAAGTAATACTTTTCGAGATACTTGACGAAAGCCGTTTGGAAATACCTTTTTTTTAAAGCTAAAATCGCAATTTTGAAGTCGTTATAACAAAAACTATCAATTTATGTGAAAAATTGCACAGAACCTTTTCTTCTTAAAATTTGATTCTACTTCGGCTCCAATAAATATATATTTTTTAAGTGCCACCCCCTGAGAGGGGGTGGCATCCACCCCCTATAAATTAGCAAGCCCCCGCACAACATAGAAACTTTTCTGTGAAGCATTTACTATTATACTGCCAAAAATGAACGTTATCTGTTCAATATGACATTATTCCGAAGTTTTGCATATTTTTTACCTCTAGGTACATATTCTATACTATTAAATTACAAATATAGACACCGCCGCGCCGCCTAAGGAATCGGTATACTTCCATACTACATGAATGTGGAAGTAAAACGAAATTTAATTCATAATGACAATAATTCTAAATTAAAACCACTAGTTACTGTACTAATATTACAAAAAATTAATTTATCTCATTTCTTACTTTCGGAGAATATGGACGCCTTTTATGTTAGTTATTAATATATAAACGTAATTACATTAATCCGATTACTGTTTAATTATTATATAATATATAAGCCGAAGAATTTTTAACGACTATATGGTAATTCGACGCCACTGAAGCTGAGCTAATATGTCTGTTTATTCAAGCTTATGTTAATTAATACGGTGTCTTTCACTGAAGTGGCGCTACAACATTTACATAAGTTATGCTAGTAAATCATCTCAGTGTCTAGCTTTAATAGCGAACGATACTACATGTTATGCTGTTGATGTTAATATAATCAAGATTTTTCTGATTGAACGTCAATCAATGTAATTAATATTAAACATACTTTTACTTGGATCTTATAGCAAACTGTAGTCTCCATTTATAATTCTGATGGCGCTACTTTAAATTAGAAACAGCTCCTCATTCAGCCTCCGCAGGCTGAAATTGGATAGTTCGTTGTATTATCATAATAGGATCAGTTTCTAATGTTCCGATAATTATAGTCATATATGAGAGTGAAAACTGACACTGTATGGTATTTAATTCGCAACACCCTGTAATAGATACATTATTAATTTAAGTTAAAATCTGCACTAAAAAAAATATCGTTTGTAATTTTAATGAATGCCGATTACACAGGCCTACAGAAAAAAGGTCTTGTCCTAAGATTTGTAATAATAAATAAATTTGTTATCAACTTAAGACCATTATTTCATAAAAAAAAAATATTGATATTAGAGGTAATACTAATGGAAAGTTACTTAATGAATCGAAGGCAGTACGTAAAAATAGATGGTGCTATGAGCGACTCGAGAAAGGTTGAATATGACGTTCCGCAAGGTACAATCCTGGGTCCACTATTATTTAATATTTATATAAAAGATCTCTTAAAATTACCGTCAAAAGAGAAGATATTGAGTTTTGCTGACGATACTGTAGTTATTTATGTAGCCGATACTTGGAATAAGTTAAAAACTATGGCAGAGACAGACTTTAAATTAATCAAACAATGGTTCGACTACAACATACTTACCATACATAAAGGCAAAACTAAATATCTCCCTCTTATATCCTATCAGAACAAACTACCCAATCAAATACAAAATTAGATAGTGACAATAGCAGTATGATGATTGAGGACGCTGATTTTTTGTAAATACTTGGGAATAATCATAGACAAACATCTTAGATGGAATTTACAGGTAAGAAAGTTAAGAACTCTGCTCTCTACAACAATTTCTAAACCTAAAAGAACTTAACATACTATACCATTTCCTAGTTCTGTCACAACTAATTTATGGTATAATTGGTTGGGAAGGTATAAGCAATAATTTTCTAAAAAACCTGAATATAATAAAAAAATGGCTGTTTAAAATTATTTACGGAAAGGATATTACCTACAGTACCGATAAACTATATCAAAAAACCTAAAAAATGGATGTATCTTTTGTGAAAAAATACTAATGCAGCTATATAAAAACAAATATCATGTCACATAAACAGACCATACTTACAAAACACGAAATAAAAATACATTGACAACTAAACCCAAAATTAACAAAACAATTGGTCAAAGGAATCACAAATTCATTGGCTTGAAAATTTATGACACCCTACCACCCAAAATAAAAAACATAACATCATTGTACAGGAAAAAATTTAATTATGGATTCAAAATACTCCTAGGTTAGTAATACATCAAGTAATAGACCTTAAAAATACTTATTAGTAGACAAATTAGTCAAGAAACAAAAAGAAAATAAGACAGAAGAAAGCAAATATAGTTATATGGGAATAGATACATATTTATATATACTATATACGATTTTTCTTCTCGCTTTCTTTTTCCATATCCTTTTGTTAAGGTAAAGAACGCTATTTTTTACTTTCTACTACTTTTTTTTACTTTCTAATTAATCTTGAATAGTTATATTGGTAAATGCTCCACCGTTAAGTTCTTAGTACTTTTACGGAGTAATCTGAATATTAACTTATTCTCGATCCATGTTAAGTTATCTAATACGTATGTATATCACTTTTTTAATTCTCTATATGTGTTATTTATTAATTTAATACTTGTCTCGCATTCAAGTACAGTCCCCATCTTGTTTATTCACAATATTTGTCTGTTATATTTTATTCTGTATTATATTTTTCTGTATTTGTTGTATATTGTACTGGATTTAAATGGTAAATAAACTATATTATTATTATTATTTAATTATACCTGCTCACCTGATATTGAACTTTTTCGTGGAACTGTTTTTTTTTTCATAACATTTTACCTAAGCTAATAAAATAAAAAAAGATATGTTATTTAAATGATTTTTATGATTAATGTATTAATGAATTTTGGCAAAAAATCGCCATCATTGTAACAAGAATTAAAAAATCGATTTTTTTTTAAATTTTTTTGTTGTATCCTTGGACCATTGGGTATTTTTTGACATTTTATTATTAGTACTGCATTGTTGAAGAGTAATCTAAGTACGAAAATTAAAATCAGTGCCATGAATTAGTGGTAATTTTTAAATTTAATATTAAATATGTAAATTCGGAGTTTTTCAATAAAAAGTGAAAAATTTAAATATCTCGAAAATTAAAAACTGTTGCATATAACACATGTGAGTTGAAATGATTACAACACCCTTTGACAGGAACACGTCGAGTTGCCAGTAACCCTGTATACATATCTGCAGCTTAGTACACTTTGAACTATCGAAATCATGCCAAATGTATGTAATAAATACTAAAATATTTCGAATAATGTACACTAATTAGCCTTTATTTAATCAGTAATTGTTTATATTAGTAAATGATTTTTTGGAAATTATTGACGAGTTTATGGAAGAGATGATAAAGTGTACACGGAAACCAATCTTGCGGCCCCCTCAAAGTAATTTTGCAAAAATTGTAGATATTTACAGTTCATAGTGGCAACTTATTTCTTAGAGAAACTGATAACTCTATATTTTTAATAAATATTTGAATAACTAAAACATAAAATTCACTGTCTCGATACTAAGAAACATACACACTTGAAATAATTATAAAAACGCATTTTAGATAACGTATTTGATATGACAAAATTCTAAGCATACAATTTTGTATAAACACCATTTTTTCCTATTATTAAAATTTTCCAAATATTATTATAGTACCAATGCATAACACAGAATTATTATCTATATAAACAAATTGATAACACAGAAACACAAAAAAAATTGTTGATATGGACATGCGACAGGTCATTTCCCATGTATTCTGGTTTGCCGAATCTGAATTTCATATTAATTTTATCAGATTGGCTCAAAAAATTGGTTAAAATTTAGAAAAACTTTCAAATGAATGCGTAAAGGACCCCGCACAGCACAAATGGAAATCCGGTATCCGTCAAATTTCTCCAATTTTTGATATGCTGGTCTACTCACCCATCAATCAAAAGTTTCAATGGGTACGAGTCCCAAAAATACATCCTTCTACCCTTTTTAGCCTCTACGAGGATGACAAGCGCTTGTATGCATTTAATAAATAAATGCATTTGTATAAAAAATTAGTTGTATCTTTTAGCACGGTAAATAACCTCAGCCGAAAGATCTTACTTACATTTAATCACCCATCCACTCTTTTCCACCCCTTCCGGGAGGTGGAAATCGCGGTTGCACAGCGGTTTCTTCGTTCCAAAAAAATTATGAAACTGCACAGTTTAGTAGAAAACTTTAAAAGGCGGTGAAGAAATCACTCTGAAGGACCTCTTACTTTCCAGCCCTTTGGGTAGTGTTTCTCAATAGAGTGGCCGCGCAGCGGTACCTTTGTTCCAAAAAAAAATTTGGAACCACTCTGATGAGTGGTACATCTCAAAAAACGGTGCATCAATGACTCTGAGCCAATTCCTGACCATTTTCAAACCCTTCCGAGGGGTGAAAATCATTTTCAATGCCGCACAATGGTATCTTTCTGTACAAGAAGTTATGAAACTGCTCAGTTGAGCAGCAGGTCTCAACAGATGATGTATCAATTATTATGAGCTACCCGATAACACATTTCCACCTCTTACGGGTGATGAACATGGCAAAAAAGTAATGGCAAAAAGTGGAAACTACTCAGATGAGTACTGCATCTCAAAAAAGGATACAGAAATTACTTTGAGCCGTTCCCTATCCCTTTTGCACCCCTCGCGGGGGTAAAAGTAACTAGAAGAACGTTTATTCAGATATTCTTTGACGTACATAGTTAAGTAAAAAAATGATATGAAAAAAGTTGTTTGCGTTTTTCTTGTTTTCCTTATACTTTTCCTTGTTCTAGAGTACGGTTGGAGGAATCTTTAAAGGAGTTGCCAACTCTCTGAAGATACAAAACACCATGGAATTCAGGAAATATAACAAATATTCTACTGTGATTTTGTAACCATTGATATTCTTATCATTTTTTGAAGAAGACAAATACTGTATTTTACTACTACTAGGTACTACTACTTTTGTACCAGCCCACAGTGGCACAAATCGTGACTTTTTTCGTTCAAAATTATCTAGAGCACTTATTTCGCAACCGATTGGATGTAAAAGAGTGGAGGGGTGTTTGTAAGTCAGATCGTTCGACTGAGGCTTTTTACCGTGATGAAAAATATAAATATTTTTTTTAGGAATGTAGTTGTTAAATGCATACGAGCGCTTTTTATCCCCATAGAGGATAAAAAAGAATAGAAGGGTGTATTTTTGGGACTCGTGAACATTGAGACTTTTGATCTACTGAATCAGTAGAACAACATATCAAAAATTGGAGAATTTTTTGAGAGATACCGGATTTCCATTTGTGGTGTGCTGGGTCTTTTACGTATTAACTTGAAAGTTCTTCCGAATTTTAAGCAATTTTTTGAGCCAATCATTAAAACTAATGTGAAATTCAGATTAAGCAGACCAAAATACATGGGAAATGATCTGTCGCATGTCCAGTACATAACAATATTTTTTTTTTGTGCCTGTGTAATTAATATTGAAATGGTTCATCAAGTATTCGTAGGCATGTTACTGGAACTTTCGAGCATATAAGGGAAAATAGAAGGTGCCTTTTTTATCTTACAACAATGTGAATATTTGTTCTGAATACTTTTGGGCAAGGGAATCCAACCTATAATTAGCAACCCATTTTTAGTAATCAACGATATTGAGACATCATTTGCCTCAATTTTTATATGCTTGCTTGGAGCCATAGCGGTTTCAAATGAGAAGTGCGGATACAATCGTTAAAAATGACAATAAACTTAAAAAACCTAAAAGTTGAGGTTATGTTAATACAACCGATGATGTCACAACCCGTTTTGCATAATACCCGTCTAGTTATTCAGTTTTGTTATTTATTTGTTGAAATTTTAAATTGGTAGATGAAAGAATGGTGTTTAAATATTGGTAAGTACTTTAATGTATGGAGTACTTCATTTTAATAATATCAAAAAAGCAAATATGCATACAGTGAAAACACCTATTTGTGGATTGAACAAACAAACATCTGTTTGACGGCCTTTATTTTTCCTTATGTGCTCGAAGACTGGAACAAAGTAAGAATATTCAGGAAGAAATATTAATAATCTGAACAGAAACCTAATAAAATAAATTAATGAAATAAAGTGACCGACAAATTCATCTATTTATCCGCGAGAAATAAAATACTTTTATCAAAAATAAAATTTTAGCGGTGAATAATTTAAAATATATACTTCGTGGAACATTCAGTGTGACGATGGCAAAATATGTAGCTCTCTTGGAAATATGCTATTTTCTCAAAATGATGCAAACAATTAACAGCTTCTACATTAGCCTTTTAATTAATCTAGAGGTAGTACTTGCGGGAAGAAAGAGCATCGAAATTAGTGCGAAATCCCTGCAGAGTTATTACGAAAAAAAAGTTGTACAGAGAGACAAAACTATAATCAAAAAACTTTCACGCATTGCACATCAAAATATTTTCTCTCAAATAGCGAAATATTTGAACCATCATTCTATGAGACTCTTACTTCCATGTTCTGAAGGAACTGGGAAGTATGGTGCTATAGTAGAAAAATATGTCTGAGATGTAAAGAAAAGTGGTTTTCCACATGGCGGCTGTGTCTATATGTGTATAGGACGACATTCGTCTTCTTTCAACTTCTTCAAAAATTCATCGAATATTTTAAATATTTTTTAAATCTATAAAATATTTATCCTTATTAACCCCTTACTAATTTTCAAGTTTCTTTTCGGAAATGTTAGAAGTTTTCTTATCTATTTGTCAATGTCATGAAATATATCCCCCAATGAGAGCTCATTTAATTTTTTTTTTATTGAAGTCAATATATTCCTCGCGCAGTTATCGCAAGACTTTACTCACAAAGTCACTTATTCATTTCTTGAAAATTCGGTTTCTCTCTCTAAGATAAACCATAGTAGTGCCTCTTTTCTTAAGTAAACTATCAAGGAATATTCGACCTGATTCGATTACGGAATGATTATATAGGTGGAGGAAATGTAAACGTAAGAAGTAATACTATATTTGATTTTGCAATGCTTTCTTCGTAATATATTATGCATTAAATATATAAAGTCACTTTAAATTAAACAACACAGGTTTATCTAGAATATTAACAAGTCTTATAACAGCTTTGGCTAGGAAAGTGTTGGTGTAATGTGATAAACTGGCAATAATTACCCGTAGTAATGGTTAACCACACGAAAACACATATGATCATTACAATATTTTATTTCCTTATTAATATTAAATGAGTAATATCTTGTAACAACGATTAGCTATTGCACAATTCTGTATCATAGCCTAGGAGGCAGCGAAAGATATCTAAGGCCGAAATAAAAAATTACCTTTTCAATAGGTCACAAATTGTAAATTATCAAAGGAAATCATCTAATTCAATAGATTTAAAGCAAGGGGTCCCACAAGGGTCCACATTAGGCCCATTACTATTTTCGATATACACTTCCAATATTAATTAATGTTTAAATCATTGCAAATTTCACATGTATGCTAACGATACTCAAATTTATATGAATTTTTCACGCAATAGCTCTAATGAAGCTATGACTTTAATAAATTCAGATTTAAGGAACCTTGTGGAATTCTAAAATGTACTTAAAATTAATTCTTCAAAGTCATATTTCATGTTATTCGGAAAGAAGTGTATAACAGATACAATTACTCAGGAATTCGCAATAAAAGTAGCAGATGAGGATCTGTTGCAATGCAGTTTATGTAAAAATTTGTTCTTTTTTAGACAGGGATTTACGTTTCGACGACGCATCCAAAAAGTCTGCTGTAATTTAAACATTTTATATGCAAATAGATATTGTCTCAGTATAGACTGAAAATATTGCTGTGTGGCTCCTTAGTACTATCGTGTTTCAATTATTGTAAAAATCTGAAACTGCTAACGATCCAAAAATAGGTTCAGGTTTATAGAAAAATTATTTAATAAAATCATTTCTCAAAGGGGGGTGGGTTATAGGGGATGTAAAAATTATATCAACAGAAAATTACGAAATTTTGTATTTTTATGTATTCTGTAATGCTAGTGATGGGAAAAATATTTTACAAAATCTAACTTATAAAGGTTTTATAAGTATCGAAAAAAACATTCGATTATATACTTGTTAAAAAGCCTTTTAGGTTAGAAATAACTTCAATTTTAAAAGTGAAGGGCAAAAATGTGTATAAATTTCAAACATAATATATTTATTTAATAAATAAAGAATACACCCATTTAAAAAATGCCTTGGTCGCACTTGGAACCAAACTAAATGTTTCATTATTACTAAGAACAATTAACATTTTACACTGACGACTTTAAATTCGCATTTACAAAAATATTACTGCTTATCACAAAATCATAAGTACTAGAAAATGTAATACACACCTGAACTTGAACCCTCCATAGCAAAAAACTCGAATTTTAATACAGTAATAAACAAATAAACGAGCACAAAGATCTAATAAAACTTCAAAATTCACAACGCACTATCTGCACTACTCGGTTTTGACTGATGTGGGCGCTGAAATGAATCATGTAATGACCAATTGCGATTCATTTTACTTGTGTAAAGGTGTTGGCATACATAGCTCAAAAGAGCGATCGTGTTTCTATTACATATTCTGATTTTTGGCCACGTTTTTAGCTTTGTTGCCCCACTGTGTGGTCCTTGGTTTTTTTCGGACTTCTGCCCTCAGCTTATCAAAAAAATTTTTTTCGATTTCTCCATCCCCGCTCATCCAAAAAATGTTGGGATGAAAAAAATTTTTTTGGATTTCTCCCCCTTTTTGATTTCTTTCCCTGCGCATCAAAAAAATAGCAATAATTTTTTGACCTGGGGCCCCATGACGTCTAGTTACGTCACACACTCTTCAAACAGCAAGGTGGCTCAACATGTCTATTATACGTAAATTACATACATCTACTTTATATCATAAAATTCATTCATTCGCTATTTAAAAAAAATTGCTCATATTTTTATTATTTGCTCAAAATATTAACTAACGATCCCCTCTCATAAATCATCATTTTACAAACGATCATTTGCTTACAATATTGCAAAATATTATAATGTCATAATTCCAGAAAAGCTGAAAACATTATAAATTTAAGTTTCAAGGTTGCATATTTTATCTACCATTTCTCTACATTATTATTTCTTTAGTAGGTGAGTTAAAGTAGGTACCTCGTTTTTTGACATATTTGTTCACGCATTTTCTCCCACAAGTAAGATGGCAAACGGGACTTTTTGGGCATTTCATGTTGTCCATAATTCATAGAAAAAAAAATCACCCTTAATGATTTCAGTCAACGACCCTATTTTTTTACGTATTTAAGACACTTCTGTAGAGCATCGTCTCGCGACACGCATGACACACTCCCCATTCATCAATTTGGACATTTTAGAAAGTTAATAAAATAACTCAATTAAACTGTCCCTCAGCTCCCGGCCTATTAGATCAGAACTATCTGAATGCCATGAGAACCTTAAACACTTAATACCCTAAAATTATATACAATTATAAAGATGAAAATCAATAATACAGGACAAACTTGCTTATTATGCAGCCTGCATAGCTTCTATGGTTCTTCAAGGATATGATCTAAGCCTTAAGCTAGTCTAATGTATACGCTCATACATCTTTGATTATTCTATTAGCAAAAAAACTTAAAATTCAGGATAATTATGGTGTACTATTATCCGGCTAAGGAAGTGCAAGATGTGGGCGCAGCAGATGACCTAGAAACGTTTAAGAAACAATTTTCTCAAATAAAAATTAGACAAGAGGTCATTACTGCTAAGGAAATACGTACCGTAATTGATTACGTAAGGACTAAAATTGTATTGTGTTCAAACAAGTAAATTATATTTGTCCGTGGAATTTAAAGGATGCATATGCTCTTATTTGATCTACTACAGGATGTTTTAGTTCGAGTAAACAGAAATAGTTAGGTTATAATTTTTATTTCAAGTACTTAGGGTCAGTTTTATAGGTAAAGATTAAAAAAGAGTTTAACTAGAAGTTTCAACTGGAGTTTTACTGAAAGTTTACACTATAGGTTTTATTGTTTTATAAAGTACCGTATTATAGGTGCCGGTCAAGATCGTCAGTGTTATCGCCATTTTGTTGGTTGGTAATAATAATTATAGGTTGGTAGCATAGTGACAGATTGACAATTGTTGTCATCTTCATACTGTTACTTTGATTTTTCACGATGAGTGATAAAAGGTCTAAAAATTTCAGCGACAGCGAAATAAAGTTGATTGAATTAATAAAAAGCATAAAGACGTAAACGAGTGCAAGATAAATGATTCTATAATTTTGTTATTATTTCACATCTGTAAATTTCAAATATTTCTCTGAATATTCGTGTCCGACGATGTGCCTCTATTCTATTGATAACACCTTCTTCATCGCTAGACAAAATGTCCTCAAAATATAGAAAATGTAAATCTTGTACAACTTTCACTTTACGGAATATAGGATAGGTACTTGTTTGTAGGTTATGTTGAACCGAGTTGAAGTTTGTGTTGAGTTGAGTGCAACATCCTTCAAAATATTGCTAATTCAACACATGAGTGCGCCAACCTAAGTTTGTAGTTTAAACAGTACCTAGTCTACCGCTTGATGTTTAAACTTAAGATTGGCAGTTACTGATGAGTATAAAACGTACTTTTCGAGAAAACTTGGAGTTAACTATCAGATCTAAGATAAACGGGACCCATAATACACAAATTTAGTAGTCATTATTATTTCCGAATACAGATTATAAAGCAGACTTGCTAATATCCTAGCTTTCTCCATCTTTCTTTATGCCCCTGAGACATGGACCATTAGTAAGCATTGAGGTTTTGGAGACGGGGGTCTGGAGACGTTTGCTATGAATTTCCTGGACATACCATCGCACTAATAGCTTGATATTCCAAGAAATTCGTCCCTAAGAGCGACTCCCTGGCTTCTCCAAAACCCTCTCATTTTTTTAGTTATATCAGTTAGTAAGAATAAAATATAGCACAGTTGATAGTTCAGGGAAAACCAGATGGCAGGAGTCGAAGAGGACATGGTTTAAAACTTTGGGCTGATGGCAAAGAGCTCTCGTGAGGCAGTGCGTCTAAAGGGCAGCCGCGGCAAATGGCGTGATGCTGTCAGACGTGCTATATAGTAGATGGGGACCAATTAAAATAAGCTATGGATCATAAGACGTTATGAATATGAGGAGCAAGATAGAGATCTTCAATCATATACATGTTTTGAGTTTCCAGGTTCCATATGACCATTTTCCCAGTGATATTGATCTATTCCCATGTGCTCTAGTCTATCTAGGTGTCCGTCTGTCACTATGTGTGTAGCCATGATAGCTCATGTTTCTTCATGATAAATTAAAGAGTATGAGCGGGTAGTAATGTAAAAAGTGCCCCCGCACCTACCGAACTAAAATGGCTTCCATAAAATGTCTCGTATGCTGACTGTCTTGTGTACAAAGTTTTAAGCTCGTGGACTTTGCATGGGGTGGAAAAAAAAATAATTTACCGCCAAATGTTTTATTTTTTTCTCATCTCCTATTTGACCGATCGCTTTGTAATTTGGCACAAATAATATTAGTGTTAGAATAGTTTATTTTGAAAAATGTTACTCTTCTACGATGATTTTATGCATTAAAAAAAAAATTAATACATATTTTCAATGGTCGGAAGGGTGACTACCCCGTTTGACACTATTACCATATTTTGATATAATGTGTATTTAAACTATAACTATAACATATAAGAGTTACAGTTTTATTAATGCGGCGGAACAGGATAAAAATAAATAAAAATTATCTGAACTTGCAATATTACGAGTATATTATTTAATATTTTGATAGATAATTATATAATTCATTCAGACAAGAGTAACTGAGTGATGCAAAAATTGGACCCATATTGTGAGCAAAGGAAAAAGGAATCCGACCAGAATGGAAGGATGTCTCAACAAAGGAGTAGGATTGAAGGCTTTGTGGTCACAATGGGATTCACTTAGAGCATTAGACGGGCTGTTATTATTATTACATACGAACATCTGTAAGACCTAGTTTATTAACCATTAGGAACATGATAACACATAAAAAACAAAATTATTTATCCAAGTCACTTTGCTCATCTAACTGTGGCAGTAAAGAAAGTTTTATTGGTTGATTCGATTATAGTACCTCCAATTTTTTTACATATTATACATTGTTACTGTTTTTGCGTTTTAAATTAAGTGAGCTGATTTTGCTCTCAGAACTATTGCTATCAGTTTTAGAACTTTCCATTTCGTGCATAACAATAACTACTATCTAAGTTTTTAAAAATGGAAAAATTAAGTATTAGATACAATACAAATAAGAAAATCACGAGTACCTACAATACACACACTTAAAATTCCGGAGATAAGGTACTATATATGAGAACATAACAGTATGAGATGGAGCTACAGAGATTTGTAAGACAGATGCGGCTGCGGCATAGCCAGCCAATTGAAAAATGATTTATTTTGTATTTATAGTGCCTTTTCAACTATCACAGCACGCACTTCTGACCAAGAGGTGTCTTTAAAGGCAGCTTCTACTTCGAGGGCACGCACCAAAGCCTCGCTAATACTTTGATGCCGCGATATTCTAAGAATTCGCCTGACCTCTTCGGCCCTGATGCCATCTAAAAAGGCTCCCACCGCTAGTCGTTCCTGAAATTCTCTTGGTGCATTCGGATATGCCAGGTGTGCCAGTCTCTCTATCGCAGCTTCGAATTCTTGTAAGCTTTCCCCAACCTTTTGCGTCCTTGATTTTACCTGAGCCTGGTATACTTGGGCATGGTGTTGGTCGCCATATCTCAAGTATAATGCAGCTTCCAAGACTTTGAAGTCCCTTTGTTTCTCCACCGGGATGGTCTGAAGTAACTCTGAGGTTTGGCCCCTTAGCCTCAGAACTAATGCCATAGCCTTTTCCTCGTTATCCCAGTTATTCGCACTTGCAGCCGCCTCAAATTGTCTCTTGTATGTTGTCCATGAGTTCTGGCCATCAAATGAGGGAGGTTTTAAACGAGGACCTGATGATGCTACTAGCTGGCTTCCATTCTCTCTCAATTGTCGTTTAAAGCGCTCCACTTCTCCTTCGACATCACTCATCTCTTCTTTGATGTCGCTTACTTCCCCTTTGACTTGACTGACTTCAGTCTTGACCACACCTTCTATCTTCGACCTTGTTTATCTCTTCTTTGATTTCGTTAGTGATTGAATTCATAGCGCCTTGTTGGATTTTCATTTGATCGCTCAGGATTTTCCTCAGTTCTTCCTGGCGTCTTTCTTGTTCCTCTTTTTCTTCTTGGCGTTGTCTTTCTTGTTCTTGTTTCTCCTCTCGACGCCTTATTTCCAGGTCTTCCATTATTTTCTTCAATTTGTGTCTTTCTTCTTGACGCCGCCTTTCTTCCTCTTGACGTCTTCTTTTTTGCTCTTCTTTTTCTTCTTGACGTCGCTTTTCTTGTCCTTCTTTTTCTTTGCGATGTCTTATCTGCAGTGAAATAACTAAACATGAATGGATTATCTGATTAAATTTTAAATAATATACTCGTAATATTGCAAGTTCAGATAATTTTTATTTATTTTTATCCTGTTCCACCGAATTAATAAAACTGTAATTGTTATATGTTATAGTTATAGTTTAAATACATATTATATCAAAATATGGTAATAGTGTCAAACAGGGTAGTCACCCTTCCGGCTATTGAAAAAATATATTAATTTTTTTTAATGCATAAAATCATCGTAGAAGAGTAATATTTTTTAAAATAAACTATCCTAACACTAATATTATTTGTGTCAAATTACAAAGCGATCCGTCAAATAGGAGGTGAGAAAAGAAATAAAACATTTAGGGATACATTATTTTTTTTTCACCCCATCCACGAGCTTAAAACTTTGTGCACAAGACAGTCAGCATACGAGACATCTTATGGAAGCCATTTTAGTTCGGTAGATGCGGGGGCACTTTTTACATTGCTACTCGCTCATACTCTTTCATATTTAGATTTCTAATGGAACTGAGATTTTCGGTTTTATGTGGTTATATTTGCGAGATTTCCTTAGGACTAGAAATGGTTCTCAGATTTATTTTGCATACATTTTCATTTAAATTATTATTCTAAAAATGTCGCTAAAATTATGAAATAAAATTTCACCGGTCCGACGACGACGTCCAGTGATTTGAACCTTATTACCTACCTGATATGGAGATTGAGGTGTCGGTAAAAAATACGTTTAAATAATTTTTTTTTAATTTTTACATCGACCTCATTATCGATTAGGTAGTAAGGTTTACTTAACTGGGAAACGCGTGAAGGTGAAATTTTATTTCGTAATTTTTAGCGACATTTTTTGAAGTAAGTTATTTCTTTTTCAAACATTTGTTGTCACCTCTTTTAGTGACCACTTTATTTAGGTTTCAGAATTTCAAAAAATTTTCTCATGTACAACACTAAAATTTAAAATATTTAAAAAATATATCAAAACATTTTTTCTTTTAATTATACATTTAGTACAAAGACAAGGTAGACATTATGCATATCATTTTCTTCGTAATTCAAAGATCTAATTAAATAACAGGTTGTCCCATGGGGGTTCCATTAAAAAAAATAGTTTTAGTTGAAAAACCCATATCGTTGAACTTAATGAAGAATAAATCGTGTTTAATGTTAGCATCTGAAGAGATAATATTTTAAAGGTGCTTACAGACCAATTTTTAACAATTTTGGTAAAATCGGGGCCTTCTATTATTAAAACTAAAAATTAAAAAATCTATTTTTTGAAAATCAAAATAATATTTGATGGTCAGATCATATGCATTTTAGCCAGCAGGATCCAAATAATTTTTTTTTAATTAAAGCTAAACAACCCTCCTCCGTTCTATTAAAAGTGGTCTGAAATGGGTCAGGCTATTCAATTATTTTTTATTAACATATTACCACAGAAGACCTATACCAGAAGCGTCACTGTCGGAGGCACGTTCGATGTTTGGGTGCGTTTGCACGTATCCAGTAATTTAGTCGAGTAGAGAGACGGTCCAGTAATTTAGTAATTGCTTTCCACTAAATTACTTGACTAAAACACGCTGTCCGCATTGGTCGAGTACTAAATTACTAAGCGACTCGACTAAATTACTGAGTGTGTGCAAACGCACCCTTTCATTGGTAAATTGGGGTGACCTTCGGCCATCTTGTCGGTGGTATTGTCAACCTATAAATCCGCTGGACGCATTGCCGCCTCTACGCTCGCCCCCACCGGTGAATTTAGAAACCTGCGGATTTATAGGCTGACAATAATACGCTGGATGCATTGGTAGATAAAATTTCGAAGCTGATTTTGGCTTTGGTTTTCAAAATAGCCAATCATATAATGTTATTGCTTACCGGTACGCTCCACCGGTGAATTTTTTTTAATTATTTTTAACTATTTAACGTCGGCCTATTTCCGCTACCAGGGCCTATCACCGACGCCAGGAGATGAGCTACTCCCAACCTGGAAATTTTGCCGAACCTCTTCCCTTAAGAAGAGTAGGGATCTTTTACTTGCCTAACATTTAATAGACAAGGGACCGCCTGCTTTACATCCCCTCCGAAGGATGGTATATCCACTACGTAATCCTCGTCTGAAATTACGTAACTTCCGAGTATACACTGATATATAAGCCTCTAGAAGGTGGGGCGAGAACGCTGTATTTCCCAAGATAGGTGGGTCGCCCATCCAAGTACTAACCGCGCTCGACGTTGCTTCAACGGAATATCGACCGATATTCACATTGAAGTCGCCTCTACGCTCGCCCCCACCGGTGAATTTAGAAACCTGCGGATTTATAGGTTGACAATAATACCACCGACATATGACATATGCGCATAAAATTCAATATTGGTGGGAAGGCCAGAGAGTTGTTTCTGGTATAGGTCTTCTGTGATATTACTTGAGAAATTACGCTCTAGCAGCGAAAACGCTGTCGTCTGTTTCGCAGCTAACTTCTATGTTAGATGTACTAGGTACTTAATTTTTTTTTTACTTAAAGCTAAAGAGCCCACCTTTTGGATTAAAATCGGTCCGAAAAGGTCCATACTATTTTTTTAATACGAGTTTTACCTGAAAAATACGTGTTGGTCGTCAAAATCATTTTGAGAATTTGAGGCGAATAGCCTTCTAATTAGCTCTTGGGTCATAATTTGTAGGTAAAAATGTTGATATTATCATTATTCAAAAATGCAATAAATAAAAAATGTTTTTTCGCTGCCAGTTTCGCTGCTAAAATCAGTCTCCTCAATAAGGGCAATTGTCTTGCCGAATAAAGTCATATTCTGTCTAACAAGTTAAATCATTCAATAAATCTTATAAAACATCAATAATATATAAACAGGAATTCGCAACGGGTCTCACCAGCGCAGCCAGGGTAGTTTCATCGGGTGCATGATGGGCGCGGCCACCGCACGGCGAGTCTCGGAGTGGCGTAGTTCCATAACGGGTGACGCTACAGAGAAAGTACACATACCAATGGAAAGCCCACAGTATGAAGAGAAATGTTTATTCGGGTACGTTTTCCCCTCCTAGTCTTCATTTATCCGTAATGGCGCTATTTCAGAATTTTTTCAATTTTTGAAATTTTGACAGCACTAGAACGGAAAATTATGAACAAAATATGCATGGAAACATCTGAAATACGAACGGATCGTTTCTGCCGCACTTTATAGCCAGCTTTGCAATTTCTGCGACTTAGGCCCTTGTTGCTCCACAAAAACAGGGAAGCTGACGGGGGAGAGTAGGGGACTTTTTCATACGTGTTATCCTGGACCAAAACTACAATTCTGCAAATTTTCAGCTTTACAATAATTAATTCCGGGTCAAAAACTAAAATTTCTGGGCTTCATGTGATATTTTGTCGCATTGGTCGGCCATTTTGAATTTTAGTGCTGTACATGAAAATTTTTAGAAATTCCAGAGAATTCCTAGGCTAATATTTATTAGTATACCCTAAGGTACCTTCATGTCAAATTTGGTGCTTTTATCCGCCAGGTAGCGGTAATTTCAATAAGCCACCTACAACAACAACAACAACAAGCATTTATTAATATTCACATACAATAATGCGTCATTCCAGAGTCCGGCCCGGAGCTAACCAGACAACCACGGCGAACATCGCCGAGGTGGGTGTGAGGTTGGGCGGGGAGGGTCCGGTTTGGCGGTGACGAAAATTAATTGTAAGTTAAAACTCCTGCCTAATGGGGAAAGGCTTAAATTTAACAGTATCGTGCAACGTAGTACACGAGGGTATTTAAAAATAATTAAAATTAAAACTGTAAAACTATCGATTTCGCGCACACGCGAACACTTACAAATTTTGATTGCTGGCACGGGAAAACAAAACTCAACGAAAAAACCCGTTTGAGACAATTCCACCCTGGTAGTCTTCCTGACGCCAGGAAAGTGTCGTGGATAGTTAAAAGTGTGTAATATTATGTCAAAATTTTTTGAGTTTTCGAAATAATATTTTTCTGACATTGACAAATATAACATGATGTTTCAAAGTTAGTTTAGATGTATGTAGAAGAAAATTTAGGTCGCATATTTCAGCTCAATGGAATGAAGTGGATGAAGATATCACCTAACGAAATATGTGCTAATTTCTTCAGATATATATGTAAACATAAATTTTTGGTAAAATTACAGGTACAGGTACACAAGATTTGTAACTTTTATTAAAAAGCCATTTAAAAATTATTAAAAAATATTTAAAACATTTAAAACACATTATGTATTATAAAAATGATTGTGTATATAAACTGCGTGAGCTTTTATTTTGATAGATTTGGTTCCTTTTCGTGCACTATTATTTACATTTTGCTCATCGCATTCATCACTTGAGGAGCTTTCGTTAACATTTTCAGTTTTCGAACGAGATGATATAGTTGTAGTGACGCCGTTAAACTTCATGTGAATGTTTTTAGGTTGTGCATTTTCTTTTTCATGATTTTCAGCATTTGTTTTATCCCTATTATTCAAGGAACAGTCCATCATTTCCGGATTTTGAGGATCAACATGAATGTCAATTTCAGTCTGAATAGCGATATCTTGGGATTTCACGGATTCCAGACTACTCACGTCGATATTCAAGTCTATCTCAGGAGTAGTGTTTTCATTGATCTGTTCTAAAATAGTTCCCAAATTAAGAGATCGTCTATCTGCCATGAGGGAGGAGCATTCAGACAACATAATTGGAACGTTCATATCCTCGTTTTGAAGTTGAAGTTGTCTTAAAGCCCTCCTCTTATAACTCAGCGGACCAGGCTTTAGAAACCGAACCTTTCTACGTAGTGAGTTTCTATGAGTTGGTGTCTCAGGATAGCATTCTTCCATTCTCTCACTGGCTAAAGTCGAATTAGCTCTTTCGTTATTCGTAATAGGTTTAACAAATACCCTGTAGCTATTCGGAGGTCTTGATATGTTTGATGGTCCCTTCCGTACTGTCACTGAAGAATAATTTTGGATACTTAATTGATCGGATACCTCCGTACTATTTTCTGGTCTCGTCTTTGATATTGAGCTTATTATTTGAGCATCGGTCAATCTGTTTATGAATACTATTGGTTGTAACCATTCCTTAATCACGTCTGTTTGAGTTGAACTATCACATGTATTAATTCTTCCCGTTCTATGAAATTTTTTCTTGGCCATTTCATCTGACAGCGTCACTTTAGGAGATTTATGCCGTTTCTATAGTTACATTTAGAATATTACAAAGCATAAGTTGGCTCCAGTCGATGGATTACAGTGTAAGTAGCCCAGTAAGAAAAGAAATAATAAAGTAGCAACTTTCGAAAAAATGGTTCAAAAGTCAGCTTGGTGACAAGAGTATATATTTCGTAAATAGCATGACGCTTCGTACATGATAGTGTATTAAAATGTATTTGTGTATGACTAGCAATAACATTCGTTCTTCTAAAAGACAGACATATTTGTTAGTGTAATAATACATAACTAGAGGTTTTACATCTTCAGAATGATGTCATATGAATTGTATTTCGTTAATTTTTGTCAATTTAGTAGTAAATGCATTAAAGAAAAGTTTCTATATTATGCGGGGTTTGATAATTTATAGGGGATGAAAAAAATATATATTGGAGCTGAAGAGAATCAAATTTTAAGAAGAAAAGGTTCTATGCAACTTTTCATTCAATTGATAGTCTTTAAGTTATAACGACTTGATAATTGAGATTCTAGCTTGAAGAAAGAGGTATTTCAAAACAGTTTTCATCAAATAACTGGAAAAGTATTACACTGAGCGAAAATATGCTAGAGACAAATAAGAAAGCTACTAAACTAAGGATGAATTTCCAATTTCTTTAGAATTAATGGTTTCGGAGATCTGAAAGTATAAATATGGCATTCGACCCTTTATAAAACGAAATATTTAGTTTAAATGTTAAATAAGAATCTCAGAAACTATAGCACTTACGGCCAAAAATGCTAACGACCAACAAGAAAGACTACTAATTAGGTTTTCCAATGATTTTTTTATTATTTCTGTAGCATAAAAAATAACAAGCTATGATAGAAACAATATGCTTCTTCACATTAATTAAAACGTCGCCAATTTGTTAATGTAAGTAGTTAGTAATTAAGAAAATATATCCTCATATACTGTCTTTCATTAAAATATTGTATGACCTAGACGTTCGTTTACAGCACTTGCATTGTATGCAAAAATTGGATTTTAAACTATAAAAAATTTTTCGAAAAAACGTAAATTTTTTGTTTCTCTGCAAATATCTCAACAAATACTAGTTTTAGTGAAAACATGGTGGATAGAGAAAAATAAACCTTATAAATAAGCAATGAATTTGTTTAGTTTTCATGTTTATGTAGGATTAAGTTTATAAATGGCATCCGAATGTTTAGATTTATAGGATGAAGTATTTAATTTAAATGTTGAATATCTTAGAAACTACGATACTTCCATCAAAAAATAAAGAAGTTATGACCGAAACAATGTGCGTTTCCACATTTTTTTTTAACAAATGTCGCCATAGCAATTGTCCAGTAATTATTTTTTTATAAATGCCATTTTTCGTTAATATACAGCGTCACCTAAAGATAGTTTTCACCCTATGGGGGTAAGAGCAGGTGTCCGGACCTTATAGAAACCGAAGGTGATACCTTTTAATACAATAGAAATATATCGTTGCATATGAAATTTTTCCTAAATTTTATTTATTTTTTACTGTAAAACGACTGACAACTTTTATGGGTCTCCGTGCGCTTGACGTCACAGTCTGAGACCTTAGAAAAAACAAACTGAAATTCCTTAACTGTCAAATGGCAACTTTTCGTAATATTATTGTTTCTATGTATATTATACATACAAAATGACAAGTTTTTGGTTTATTATTAATTGTAGAAGTGTGACAATCCGAAACAATGCCAATTTTTATAAAATAACCTCCATTTATAACCAGAAGAAGTTAAGGGATAAAAGACTGCAACCGATTTCAAACAATTAAAAGAAATGATTTTATAAGAGACTTCCAAGGATTTTATTAGTGGTACGTTGTTGCACATTAATGTAAGGATTTGATTTTTAACGTGGGTTTATGTTATAGGAAAAACAACCGTATTACAAGACCATGATGATATGTCCAGTTGGACATCCTCTGTCAATAAGGGATATAATTTAAAACCCATATGTAAAACTGAAACTGCTTATGATAATAATTACTGCTGCTTAAACAAGCAATAAACAATTCATGGTAAAGAAAATTAACATTTTATATTGGTTTGTCAGTATTTTCAATAATTATTTCTTGTTTAAAATTTAGTTGAGCGAAGGTGTGGAGCTGTACGGAAAGAGAGAGAGAAAAGAGCAACGGAAAAAATTGTTTTAAATAAGGTACACTCCAAGAGGAAAATTTGCAAGCTTCATAAAGATATTTGATGAAGTACATAAATTAAGAAAGGAAATTCCAAAGTAGCTACCCGCTGTCAACAAGTGATGCAATGTGCCCTTTTAAAGTATATCGTGTAATGTTTAAAAACTCAATGTTGGACTATTGGACATTGAAGAAGTATAAAATTAAAACTTTGAAGTGGTCCAAGTCCAGTGAATGCATAAACAAAGTCTAAATGGGCTATGAAAGTGTTAAATGTAGCTATAAAAGCCCTTTGAGTTATATATACAAACTGTGAATGTTACTTTTATTGCTTAGATAGATATTAATATAAAGTATATGTTATGTTATAATCATTTATTTTTTTTTGTTACAATATAAATTTTTATAACTTATAACTTTCTTCTCGATTATACTTAGAAGTACGAATAGACCTTGGATAATAAATTATTTAATTAGTGAAGATATTTTGTTTTGCTTTCAGTTACATTCAATCTACCTAAGTACAAGTTCGACGTAATTGACTATTTCAGTTTACTGTAACAATATATAGTAGTAGGAGTGATAAATAAACATAATAAAAAGGAAATATTTAATAAATAACGAACAAATGACTTACATATAATTATAAGACAAATTACATAACAATATATGAAAAATAAAATTCTTATAGAAATTACAATGGATTATATAGTCCAATCTATAGATACATTATAGATGAAGGGTTAACTGCTGGAAGAAATTGTGTACGTCTTCTTATTGCATAGATACCTCAAATGGTTTAGAGCATCTCAATCTTCATTCCTTAATTTATATGGGGTCTTTTTTACAAAATTTACAGTGGTTGATTCCTTGACCATAGCCACATTTACTGATAAAAATCTAAAAGAAAATGCTTCTTATCACTAAGTAGTGAACATGTTTTGTCTAGACTAGCAACACATTCACAGTAAGTACCAAGGAAACATCTGAATCTGCAATAGTCCAAGGAGTCAATTGCTTTTGTTCACGATGCTACGAGTTCATAACCTGAAAAATGAATTTGTACGTCAGCAATTATTTATAAAACAACATTTAATTAGGCAAGTATATATGAAAAGAATGGTTGATCACTGATAACAATTCTTACCTTTGCAACAAGCTTTTATTCTGTAAATTTCTTGCACAGTACTTCTTTCACCTAACCACAAACAACTTCAAGACTTTTGAATGCTTTGAACTCATCCTTCTGTCTATGTACTTCTCTCAAAAACCAAGTAATTCGCAGTATCTCTATGTGTAATATTTTTAAGTACATTAATATTTATACTGAAGCATTTTTTTCTCAAAATATAAGGATTTTATTCGATGGCAGCAGTAGACCTAACCTCTACATCATGAGACAATTCTGCAAAATACGAACTAACCGTCTTCCTGACAAACAAAATTGAGGATATAAAAGTATTAAGAATAGTTGCAGATGTTAAATAATCTAACATTAAGCTTTTAAATGGCACAAACACAGCAAAATTCACTTTAATGAAAAACATTCTGATCCAATGACAGCTGTTTGTTTTTCCTAAGGTCTCAAAATCTGTGACGTCGGCGTCGGCGCACGCGACCCATTGGCGCCGTTGTGTCAATGGAATGGTGTCATATTTTTCTTAATAGTTTTAGATGTCAGTGCGGGTTTCACATTTATACTAATAGCTTCTTCAGTTACTAAAATGTCTTGTGCGATTATTATTTGTTATTTTTCTCCCTAAGTTTCACACTTTTCAGCATGTACCTATTCGACTTCTTGTTTTCGGAAAATAATGTTTAAATTATTTATTCTCTAAAGGTAAATGTATATTTAACTTTGTAAAATCAGCTTGTATAAGCAAGGATATAAGATCACAACAGTTCCTATCCTTTCTTATTCTCTCTAAAAAATAAAATATCTATGTGCAATAAAATATACCATAAAGAAGTCAATTGGAATCTGCCAGCAAAGACAGGCAACGAAAAAATCATATCACTAATATTACAACAAAATCCGGGAGTATTAGTGTCCAAGAAGTAAAGCTTACACACGTAATCTTCAACATCATTATGTATTCTTTAGATAATCTTGCCTTATTTTCCGACTTACATGGGTTGATATTTTTCCTTTTAAAATGTCAATCACTTAATAGTTCAGCTTAGCCAGACGTATAGATCGGGCAAATACGATTTGTATCTTTGTAAAGGTGACCAGTAATAATGTGTCTTATTACTTTGAAATACAATACAATCTGGTAGTTCAATCTTCTTCGGTTATTAAACTACTTAACACTTACTTAGCTTTGGCCTGTTAACTGCAAGTGCTGACATATATCTACGTGAGCATTATATATTGCCATATAGAAATGGTAACTAATAAATCAAGCAAGTTAGTGTTTCAATTTTATTAACTTTTTTAAATATTAAGCAATTAAAAACATGCGTGTCACTATTTTAACGACCCCTACCCCCACTCCCTCCATATCTCAGTTAGTAGTCATCAGATCAAAGACTTTTTCGACTATAACAAAACTTTTTTTAGCCATCGGCGTGCATTCTTATGAAAAAAAAAATGTTGATTTTTCAATAAGTCATATCAGGCATTTTTTACTGAAAAATAAATGCAATATTGTTGATCAGAACCTCAGATAAACAAAGAAATATCGATAAATAATACTTTCCGTCTTCGCGACGGATACATAACTTGTTTATTGTTTACATTTGTATCGATGCGTTCATTGGTTCTTCTCCGGAGGGAGTTGACCGTTGATTTATTGATTGATTGATTGATTTACCAGCGTTCGGTAAGCATTGCTGCCACTCTCAGGGTTATACAGATGGGCCTACTACGTCCACGCTGGGTTGGACTAAGGTCATGCTTGTTGCCAGCAGCGAGAGCCACATGGCGCATGGTAAAGGAATATGGGATGGGAGGTGTAGGTATTTATGAGATGCGTTACCGCATTGTGTCGTGAGGGAGCGTTTAAGCTCCCTTTTTTGTGTTTTTGGTTCTGGGCATCTGCCTCTTCTGAATATTCGTGTGAAATATGTGCTGTGTCTTGATATGGAGTGTTTATGATCCTCCTTTTGTGTTTCTGCTTCTTCAAATCTTCTTTTGCTGAGTCTTCTGTTTACATTTTCTTGTGCCGCCATATTGATTTATTAGTTCTAACGCTGTTTTTATTCAGTTATAAACAATTTTGTGTTGTATTGATTTTGCAGTTTTATCACGTTTTATACAGTTCAAAAATGACTAAGCATTGTTTAATCCACCCAAAGACCTACAAAAGGGGGTAATCTCGTTCGTTTTATATGCAAGCCTAGATTTGTACGTATAGTCTAAGCTCCCATAGCAAAAAAAAAGGTACCCCATCGAACACCTCAAATTTAAAAGGTGAAAATGGTTGGAAAACATGTAATAAACATGTTACGCCCAGCAGACTAGTGAAAATGTGTTAACTGCTATTTTAAATTAACCTTTGAAATTAGCTAAAAAAAAATGAATTTCCTTTTCAAAACACTTGCTTGAAATTTACACAATTTATAGTAAATAATGTATCATTTTTGAAAAAAATTGTCTGTCTGACAATTTTGGTTAATATTTGACAGACCTTTTATCATAAATAATTTTTTTCATCAAAGTACACTTCATAACACCTCCTTGGTTTTCGTTTTAAAATGAAGTTTGAGATCTCCCCTACCAATTAAAACTTGTGTGGCTGGAAATTTTTGTTAATTAACATCTGACAGACTTTTTTTATATATCATTATTTTTAATAAAAGTACATTTCATAACACCTCCTTTATTTTATTATTTTTTTTTTAATAAACTTTAAGATCTCTTAAAGATTGGTCTGTCATCGAACAAATGTGATTTACTCTGTCAGACTTAATTTTGAATGCGCAGTATCCACGTGAGCAGGGTCTAAGGTGAACCCCTCCCCCTTCACTAGTCTATTTACGTTTAGCATACATTTAGTTTTCGTTCAAGGACAAAGTAGAAAAAAATCTAAAACAGATCTTTTCTGTACTTTTTGTTGAATTTATAACATTTTTATTGAATTCATCACATTTTTTACAACCTATTAGAAAATGAAGGGCCTGCATTGTTTTCTGTGTCCAAAAAGAATAAAAGCCATTGCCTTTACCATCGAGTCGTTCAAGAATGTGACAAACATGATTGCTGTTCGTCAGTTCAAACATCAAAATAGGGTGATATTGTTTTAACAAATAATTGTTGTACAACTATGGGATACCATATAGAATGTTATAGAAAAGTAATGGTGTTACTAGAAAAATACCGAGAAGAATATAAAACTTAAAAAAAAAGATAGGTAATTAATTAATTTCAATATTTTTCAAGTGTTTCGAAATAATTGACAGAAGCCATAAATATGAAAATTAAAGGCATGTCAAAATACACAGTTCCACTGTAATCGTGTGCACAAAAAAAGTTACAGACAGACAGACTGACAGACCGACAGACAGAGTTTTTTTCTCAAACTTAAAATCTCGACGTTTCATGACATTCTAAGTCTGCGTTTACAAAATGAGAAGAATTTTTCTATAATACACGTCACATAAAATTTAATTAGAATTGAATGATACTGTACTGTACTATGAGAATATAAACTTAAATTTGTTTAATTTCAAACAATTATAGTTTGTCAATTGTGCTGTCATGAAAGTATTTTTTGACATGTGAGTAATATAAATAAAAAAAAATTGTACAATTTTATATGAAACAAATTTTATTATCAGTTCAATATTTTCGTTCATTATATTTCCTGATTTTTTTTTCTTCACCACAAAACTAGCATACGACTGAGGTGATACCTTGGCGCTTGAAGAAATTGAGTATGACATAATGAAACCTTCATTTTTGATGACCGACTTATTTTAATAGCTTCAGTAGTTTCAAAGTTAAAAAAATCACTTGGCAACGTCATAGCTCACTTTCTTAAAATTAAGTCTGTCATCATAAAAAAACATTTTTTTGATAAAAAACCTATTCTAATACATAAAATGGATCTTGGATATTAATTTAGAATTAGAAAAAGTATATTTTTTAGGTGGCAACAGTCATACCACATTTTAAATTTAAAAAACGTGGTCGCGGCGCTTAAAAAATTAAGTCTGTCAGAGCAAAAAACATTTTTTCGCTGACAGACCAATTTCTATGCATAAAAGAGATCTCAAACTTAATGTCAGTAAAAAATAAAGATGGTGTTTTGACGCGGCCATCGTAGAAGCTCATAAAAAAAAAAATAAAAAAATGGTACGGCGCTTACAAATTAAATCTGACATAGTAAAAACCATTTTTTCGATGACAGATCAATTTTTATGCATAGAGGAGATCTTAAACTTCATTTAAGAACAAAAATAAAGGAGGTGTTATGAGATGCCAGCGGTTCAGCGGATGCTGCGCATTCAAAATTAAGTCTGACAAGGTAGTTAACAGAAACTTCCAGCCAGACAGGTTTTAATAGATACGGGAAATCTCAAACAAAAAATAATTTATGATAAAAGGTCTGTCAGATGTTGAATAACAAAAATTGTCAGACAGACAAATTTTTTCAAAAATGATATTACCATAAATTGATTTACCATAAATTGTGTAAAATACAAGCAGGTGTTTTGAAAGGTAAATTCATTTTTTTAGCTAATTTCAAAAATTAATTAAAAATAGCAGTTAACACATTTTTATTAGTCGTAACATGTTTATTACATGTTTTCCAACCATTTTCATGTTTTAAATTTGAGGTGTTAGATGGGGTACCTTTTTGTACTATGGGAGCTTAGACTAATAGTCGTAGATTAGGGTTATTGTTTTGCTGATCTAGCAATAAATATTTTTTTCCTTGTGTTTCTCTCACCTTTACACTCAAGTGAAAAACTTAAAAATACAGTTGTGTGATCATCAGATCCATAGATAAATATTTTTAAAATTATTTCTCTAAATGCTAAATGTTAGATAAGTATATAAATATAGGTTATATCTTCTATTTAGATTTTGGTACAAATATTTCAAACTTTACAGAATGTTTACATTATTACATATTAATACCGCGCGTGTAATTTCCCATTAGGCATGTACATTCACGTAGCGCGAGAAATATGACAACACCGGCAGCCGTAAATTCGTCCATCGGTGGAGCATTCCAGCTCTGTTATTTCATTTCAGCCAGCTGGCACACGCGATGTTGTAATTCTACTCCCCATGCCTAGCCCGCGACTACACACACAGTATACTGTATTAGGTATACCTATACTTATCAAAATAATAATGCGCTGGGTTCGATCCCCAGCTCCAAAATTGGCAATGTCGATAGGTAATGGATGCGTATATCTGCGTTTTTTCAAATGTGTATCCCCCTTCTGGGCAATCTTGACTTTGAAATTGTGGGGATTGCGTAATATATTCCGTAGGTTCCCAGAAAATATTTCGCTTAGAAAAAAGTGACTCGATGTCCTGCAGGTAATCGACCAAAATTTGAAGCATTTACAATTACGTATGTTTTGATCATTTCAAGGTTGATGAATTTTATGTAACCCCGACAGGAAAAAGATGTTTAAAAAAATGTTCGTTTCCTAGTATTTTTACCAAGAGAGTCGTTTCACTTCCGTTATCATATCATGGGTGTCATATAATTTGCTTTTTAATACTGACAAGAGAAATTTGAGTTTTATTTAATCTTCTTCATTATCTGCCTCTACGGAATTACACATCACTTCTCGTTCTTTTTTTTTACGGGAAGTACATCTGGTGCATCTTTCCAATTGACCACTTATATGCAAACAGTGTGCGCTATATAATTGCTTTACTGAACAATACTCTGTTGAATCTATTTGCTATCAATTAAAAATTGTAACCTGACCAAAATGGTTATTTTTGTATCTAGGGTGCAAAATACTACTTTGGTGATTGAGAACGAAAGTTTTTTGACGAGGCGCAGCCGACTCAAAAAATCGTTCGAGATGACCAAAGAATTTTGCACTCGATATGCAAACAATATTTTTTCTACAACTTTCATTTGATTAAACTAAAACCATTAGTTTTTAAAATAAAATAGTTTAAAAAATTCTACTTTCAGTTGATTTATTTGATAGAGTAATAAATATTTTTGAACTAGATGTTTGTTTAATTCTCGTGTATACATTAAAAATTATAAAAAATAGGCAATAATAGGGATGTGATGTGCAAAATATTTTGCACCCTAATGCGCAAAATATTTTGCCCACGGTGTCATGGTAACGCAAAAAAAATAATGACAATGAAAAAATGTATCATTTTAGACACTGACATTAATGCGCAAACATAGCCTTTTTTTGACAGTTGTAGAAAAATGTATTTCTATCAACGAAAGTATTCAATTTTAGATTTAAATACATAATTTGAAATATGTCCCTGTTTTATTTTCTAATCAGTAGGGAGAAGAAATAAAGCCTAACATTTTGTTTCATTCATTCCAATAAAGTCAAATCGATATCGATTATCTTTGCTTTTACTGGAATTAATTCAGAATCGATACCTGTCCAGTACACATCCCAGATACCGATATAAATTAAATTTACCGAGCCAGAGAATTAACTGCAATTTACTATATTTTTTTATAGCCATATCAGAAATAATTTGATGAAAGTTGTCGAAAAGAGATTTGATAAGGAATTTGTATTATCTTTATCGTAACGTAATAGTCCACAGTACATCGCCCTTTTTTTTTTAATGATTAGTAACAGGCTGAATTTTCGTGAGTAGCTTCGTTTTGAAGAGATGCCCAACTTTTCTCTCTGCGAAAATTCTCGGTAGTGGTAGCTAATAGCAAAAATTATTTTTTCTATTTTACACGAATTAGACAATTCGGCAACCTGTCAAATTATTTTGGCAATATATTTTTCATTCATTAAACGTTTGTTAAAGAGTTTGTGTTTCGATTGCCTTGGCTACGTTTGCGCGAGTTAATTATAATAAGCCCCGTGTTTGTCCACAACAACATAATTTGACAGGTTTTCGAATTGTCTAATTCGTGTGAAATAGAAAAAATAATTTTTGCTATTAGCTACCACTATCGAGAATTTTCACAGAGAAAAGTTGGGCGTCTCGTCAAAATGAAGCTACTCACGAAAATTCATTCTATACAAAATGAAAGTAAATTAAATTGTCTACAAAAAAGATCGTATTCATTTTTTCGCCACGGGCAGTAGTTAAGGGTGTACGTGAGTTTGAAAATGCGAATAGCTGAAAAAACTGTATTGTGAGAGGTAATGCTTAACAAGTAGAAAATTTTATAATATTACAAGTATTTACAAGGCATATTAAGTAATTGGTCGAGTTCATCGACAAGATCATCATCATCGTCGTCGTCGTTGATGCTGACGATTGGAGGGCAGTTGATACACGAAACGCGGCAACTGCTACACGCAAGCGAGTAAGGTATACCTGCTTTGACTGTAAATGTCTGCTCCTCGGCCTTCAAAAATACTCAACAGAATGGTCTTCGCAAATGGCTCCATTCGTTCAGCGGTTGTGATACTACCTCTGCTATTCACAACAAGAGCAAGGGAGGTGTGGTGAAAGTATTTTTGAAGGCCGAAGGAGAGCAGCTTTTTTTGGCATTGTACCAGGACTCACAAGGAGCAGACCTGAACGGGGTACGACACCAGGCCTTTGTTAAAGCCTCGACAAAGCCAAAGCCTGATTTTGCGGCACTTGCACCCACCAGAGCGGCTGTTCGCCAACACTTCCTTAGAGTTCATTTGCAGGTTTGTATCAATATATTCTTGTTTACATTAACTTATGTTTTGTATTGTGCTTAGACAAGATTGTGTCACATTTTTTTAAACTACAAAGGACGAATTATTGTTTGCAGATTCAGCAATGGCTATATGGAGATCAGCAGCAGGAGCGAACTGCTTCAGGATGGATGAGGGGGTCGGATGGCTTCCTTACCCCCGTCACAAGCACGGACCCAGTTGCGCCAGAATTCGTCCCAAATAACATATTTTGCGAGTGCACAACTGGTTGCGGGGGCCAATCGTCAGCATCAACGACGACGACGACGACGATGATGATGATGTTGCCGATGAATTCGACCAATTATTTAATATGGCCTTATAATTACTTGTAATATTGTAAAATTTTCTACTTGTTAAGCATTACCTCCCACAATACACAGTTTTTCCAGCTGTTCGCATTTTAAAACTCCATAACTACTGCCCTTAGCGAAAAGATGAATAGAATCTTTTTTGTAGACAATTTAATTTACTTTCATTTTGTATAGAATAGTGTTTTCGCTAGGATGCTAAGTTTTTGAGATAATAACGAAAAACCTACAAGCCGACCTTTTCCACCCCCCTCCCGCCTATCGCATGAGGCCCACGGCTAGGGACTTTTGGTATGTTACTCTTAAGGGTCAACCCTACAACTTAAAATAATAATCCATTGAGCACTATTTATTTCCGAATTGGGGGATTTTTCGGTCTTCATTTCCTGCACTAAGTGGTAAGTATGTAAACTTTTATAGATGAATAAGTTATGCTGTAATATGAAAAAAATATTAGTTGGTTTCATTTATATCCTAACATAAATAGATGTTTTTATTTTCTTGACCGTTAATATCAAATTAACTTGATGCAGGTATATCCTGGGTTAACGGTCTTTATAATAAAACTACTCTTCTTACGTTTCGGTTTATTCAGCGATCGTCAGAGAACTACAATTAAGTGAAGACAAATATTTTTTTAAATGCAATTTTTTATACACATGTAATTTAAATCCATGTGAGTGGAAAACTAAAACTTATTTCCATTTAACTGTGCCATGAGGGTTCCGATTTGACTCGTGTAATGCTAGAAAAATCGAAATCCCGTTAAAAATACTAAATTACGTGATTTATGAGCAAATAAAGTTCATCAAAATGCTTTTTGTGGCAAAACTCAATTCTTTTCAAATGGAACCATACTGGTACCGTAGTACCATTTATTAGCACTATTAATAAGGAATTTATTCATATGTCGAAATAAAATGTGCGATAAATACAAACAAAATTACAGCTAAAAGAAAGAAAATAAGAAAATACAATTTTGTTCTAATTAAATGTTAAGAAGTAACTAATTAAGGTGGCTTTGAAAACAATAAAATATTTTGCTTGTCAAACATTTGTTAGTTTACCGGTGATTTTATTGTGTCTTTAAAATTGTTTAAAATTCTTGTTAATTGTGTTCAAAATGCCGCAAATTTATACAAGAGATGAAAAAGAGGACATGTTACTTATTTATGGGGAATGTAGTTTAGACTAAATTTCAGAACATCATTAAGGTGACTTGAAAGACGGAGCATAAACATTTATAGATATACTCATTTTTTAAAATTATAAAGAAAACCTATTCTCCATTTTGTCATACTGAGTACCTAATTCTTTGTACATCTGAAACATGTCAGTCACAAACAACATTTCTACGATATCGTCCAGATAAATTAGTTTATGTGAAAATAACTTACCAAAAAAGTATATATTTTGCTTATATCAATTAAGGGGTATTAAATAATAATCATCGTAAAGGTTAACAACATTTGTTTCCTCACCATCCGGTCACATTTTTATGGGTATGGCACCCCCCTAATTTGGATGTGCAGTTACTTAATTATAATTACAGTAATTTAAATTTAAACGTATGTAAGAGCTTAATAACTATTTTTGGACCAAGAGATCGTGAGTTGAGATTACATTTAAGCTTCCTTAAAATCTCCGTAGCAGATAACGTAAATTTCAAAATTAATACTTTGGTTCATGGCGAACAAAAGAAAATTCTTTTAACATTTTATTAACCTGTAATGTTCAATGCAACCTGACAAAAGTACTCAAACATAAAATATATTTATCTCAAAACTACAGTTACTTTCTTGTTAGTTTATTACATTGTTAAAGGATAATAAACGATTTTTAAATTATTCTCACACTATATTGACTTTCACTTTTCCTTGTCAGTAAGTTCTGAATGTTCCCTACTTCGGCAATATATTATTTATTTAAAACCTATTTTTGTCACCAATAATATTGCAGTAGATAATTTTGCATGGTATGATTACACAGACCCACAAAAAAAAATTTTTGGAACTGCTATCGAGACAACTGTATCCCTATGTAATTTTCGACGCTGAATCCGAATCCGAGGTCCAAAAAAATCGTACACCCCCAATATCAACCCCTAGCGCTAAAAACACTCCTTAAACAGGGTAAAAATGACTTAACGCTCCACGAATAGTCTTAAATCTCAATAAATCGAATTAAATATAAACATTCAAGTATATAACTGACAAACACAGAGTTAACAAAATCACCCCATAAGTGAGTGAAAACTACCCCTCATACAACAGGAAACTTAAAAATGCAGTGATTGCAAAAAAAGCTTACGATGTCTAGTTTTTTTGGAAAGAGTGAGTAACTGCATTAGTTCCGATGCGATGCTCAAAATCTAACCCCATAGAGTGGCGGACACTAGATTAAAATTGCAAGGAAAATCGGGGAAAAAATGTTGTCATCATGATTTCTATTTTAGTCGATGCTAAAATTGGCTAAAGATATGCAGCACTGCAGTTTGGAAGTGAATACTTGTATTACACCAAAGTCATTCAGTGACATCCTCATGAGAGGGTGAAAATTACTCCTCATATAACAAGAAATTCAAAAAATAGTTGCAGTATATTTTAGAACAGCTCAAAACATCTGCATTCTCTTATTTAAGAAGACGATCTTTGACAACGTACTTGAAAAGTACCCACATTATGAAGTAGCAAAAATTTACCAGTAGTCTTAATTCAATTAAATTTATTTTTTCTTTTTGTAATATCTTTTGAATTTGTTTTCGAATGATCTTTTGACCGACTGCCGTTTATGCTTTTCAGACGTCTCTCTTTTTAAGGACCAACAGTAATCTGCTATTATGTGTTCGTCCCATCTTCCTTGGTACTTTTTTTCATTTCTGATATATCTTGGTGAAAGCGTTCACCCTGCACTTCACTGTAGTCGCCTAAATTTTCTGGGAAATAATCAAGATGGGAATCGAGAAAATGAAGTTTCAAGCTCATATTGCACCCTAAAGATTTGAAATTTTTAATCATTTAGGAGTCATCTAAGCAACTGCAATTTAAATTTAGGGGTGGTTTCCGCCACTCGATGAGGGTAGTTTTTGAGCATCGCATCGAGACTAATGCAGTTACATACTGTTTCTAAAATAACTGGGCATCGTAACCTTTTTTTTTGCAATCACTGTAGTTTTTTTAAATTTCCTGTTGTGTGAGGGGTAGTTTTCACCCACTCAGGGACGATTTTCAATGGAAAGTAGTGTTAACTCTGTATTTATGCGTTATATACTTGAATGTTTATATTTCATTCGATTTATTGAGATTCAAGACTGTTCGTGGAGCGTTAAGTCATTTTTACCCTGTTTAGGGAGTGTTTTTTAGCGCTAGGGGTTGATTTGGGGGGTGTACGACTTTTTTACCTCAGATTCGGATTCAGCGACGAAAATTACATGGGGATACAGTTGTCTCGATAGCAGCTCCATTTTTTTTTTGTGGGGCTGTGCTATAGGTCAATTCAATGGTAATTTACTACAATTTTTGTTTGTATTCCTTTAGTGGAAGAGTAATATGACCAACAAAAAAATCAGAATCGTTAGGTACATTTGATAATAGTCCAGTGCAGTCAGATTTTTACCTCGGAATCCGTCTATAGCGACTGGATTTTCATGAAACCTTTTTCATTGAGTTTTAAGTCATAAGAACTTTAACCTTTTATATTACAAAAATATTGTTAATAATTATTTAATTATTTAAACAATTAATTCTTAATTGTCGAATGAATTTTCATATTTTTCGAAATAAAATTGATTATCTTTAATTTTCTTTTCTTAATTAGTCACAGAAACACAAAAAGAGATAACTTTCACAAAAAAATTCAAACCTTTTTCGAAAAAAGTGATACATACTATGAAACAAATTAATGCTGAATTATAATAGTATATTATTCAAATAGCAGTAATGTAGGTAATAACTCAAGCAGATGAAGTTTACAGCGCGAGCCGCAGGCGAGTGCCGTATCATCAAGTGAGTTACTACCATTATCGCAAGTTGAATACCTACTATACTTTATCAATGTTTTATAACAATAAATATTGAATTGCAAGTATGCAGAATAACGATTTGACGTTCTTGCCGCTACACCAATCCATAAAATGTTTGTACACACTTTTATATTTTTCCTGTGATTTTTCGGGTAATAAATTATGTATTGTATTATCAGTTACTTGCCTTAATTCTGGCGATTTACATAATAGTTCATCTTCACTAAGCGAATTCATCAGTCTTGGCACAATTATTACTTAACTTGATTTGAAAACGTCGAAACTATTCAAGCATTCCTCCCCTCAATAATAATGGACCGTTCTATTTCACCGTATCGGAAAAGAATTTCTCTCGGACAGAGCCACCTTCGCTTCGCGCGTTATATCGATTGGACAGGCTAGGCATGAAGGTAAATGAGATTGGCACTGTATCTAGTGATTTCTAATAACTCACAAGGCAAGGCAAGGCAAAAATAGGATTCGGGACTGCTGAATATGAAAGTATGTTCAAAAAATCAAAATTAAAAATTACTGATACAAAATGGCGAATATAACGTTACAAAAAATATATAATTCGATTAAAAAGTAGTCATTAAGGTTGAAGAATTGTCCAAATGAAACAATATGAAATTTCGATAGTAGTAAACTATTCATTTTGAAAAATCTGGAAAAATAATTATAGACAAAATTTTTATAAATAATATCTTTATTCATTGTCCTCATTCTCTATTTCATTCATTGACATCACTGGTGTTGCATTCAAGCAGCCTTTGCACTGTGAACAAGCTGGAGAGCAATGCAAGCCACTTTTCATGCATCTACAAGCTGGTCCACATCCGGTCTTACACGAACAAAAGATCATTTTCAGCAAATTTTTGGGAGCTTGTTGTTGAGTTATTTTAATTGGCCCGCTAGTGGCGTTATGTCTTGACAGCATGCATAAAGGTCTCTAAGGGAGAGAATTTGAGATGAGGCAGATGAACTTATGCTCCAAATCTTATAGTTTTTTTATTGTCGTGATCGACGTGCTGCACCATGCAAGTAAGGGCCGGTGCAAATCAGCTTTTAGTTGTGTCTAATATTCCTCGCCAAGTATGGGTACAGACTCCTGAACATGGATAGACTGCCCGTATAGTTTCGTTTAGAAGTCGGTCGGTCATTTATCTAACCGTACATTCTCTTTGCACATTCTTGTTCTGGAATTTGGTATCACCTTATCAAAATAGGCGTTAAGATTTTATTTTTCGTAAATCTGCACGTGAAAACTATAGATTCTGGCTTCTCTGCATTTACCCAAATTTACTCAAATCTTCTTCTCTTTCGTAACACACCATGGCACGAACCATGTGGATTTTGAGTAGCATATTATCCGTTTACGCATTGTATATCATCGGCGTACCTGGCCAGTTTAGTATTCAAGAATATGGGAAAGACGTGCCAATTGTATTATTCAGGACAGAGTACCACCCCCTGTGGAACGCCTTCGCGAAAGTGTCGCTGTGTAGACTTTGTTATTCAGTCACACCTGCAGAATTCTGCCAGTCAGATATGAGTGCATGAGTTTTGCGATATGCACGAAAAATTGTAATTATTCATTTTGAATATTATTTCCTGGATTTAGATGGCATCGAAGGCTTCTCGATATCTACGAGTGCCATGGGATTTTTCTTATCGAGATTGTATTATCCTTCACATCGTTAACGATTCTAATGAGTTGCTGCACTGTATTTCTTCTGCTTTTAAACTCGACCTGATGCTCATCATTAACTTGAAGTCCATCCTGAGCTATATTTAGTCTGTCTAGGATGACCTTCGAGAGAGCTAAGTGTGCTTGTTTTTTGACCAACCAAGTCATATAAACCATAGCCCTCATTTGCCTCAATAATCAATATCAATGAAACTGTCAAAGATGTTTAAGAGAGACTTAAGGCTTTCTTTCTTGGATAGCATATTATCTGACAGGATAATAGCTATATTTTTTAGTGAAAACTATGAATTTCCTTTGAAAAATCATTAGATTTAATTACCTCCCCACAAAATTGTGGAAGGTTACTAAAATTGGTCCAAAATCGAAAATTGACATAACATCAAATCTTTACATTTTTAGGTCTCAGGAACCCAAAAAAGTAGTTTCTGAAAAATGTCTGTATGTGTGTATTTGTACTAGAACCACAGCGGCGAAACTACTAAACGGATTTGGATGAAACTTTGCATGAAGGTTTCTTTAGTTTTCCAGAAGATCTGAAAAGGTTTTGGTTGAGTTGAGATGAAATCGGATTACGTTTAGTGCTGTATTTATTTTATGATTATTTACAATTTGTAATCGAACCATTAAAAATTCCGATTTTAACGATATATCACACTTGCACTCTATCGATTTGGTTTCCGTGAAAAAAAAATAGCAAAAAACAAAGCAAGTTGAGATCGGATTACGTTTAGTGCCGTTATGGCACACAATTTAGTGCTCTTTTCGACTTTAAAGATCCATCGGGTGGGGAGGTTCCAGCCGCTTCTAGTAGCTGTCGATTTTTCTTATTATACAATAATGAACTTGATATTTTAACCTCATCCTTACCTCACCTTTTATCATGTACGCAAATGATAAATAGTTCATCCTGTCAGATAAATCTGATGTAACATTGAAATCTATTAGCAATAAAGCGTTAAAATCGTTGATCAGTTGGTATTGGTCTAATATACTACATTTGAATATCGAAAAAACACATTTTATGAGTTTTCACGATAGACAAAAACCATGTCCAACTTTAAATTTGAATATTAACGAGACACGTCTCGAACAAGTTGGTAGCGTACGTTTCCTAGGTATGAATTTAGAAAAATGCTCAAAGGAGAATACCGAGATCTCTATAGGGAGTGGCCTGTAGGAGGATAAGCGCCACCTTGTGGTGAATTGAACTAGACACTTAATTTGAGTTCCATAAGATGATGAGAACATGGTTGAAATTGTACTAAAGGGTTTTCAATCGAAACTGGTTGAAGATAAGTTACAATGTTAAAATCACTTATGGTTTTAGATGGATCATCCTGTGAGCTTTCAAGAGACATAAAGCAATCTGCGGAAAACGTTAGTTCCGCAAAGTAGTATTCTCAACGTAGGGCAGCAACCCACTCCCTCCGAAGCATCGACACCCGCCAAAGTACTGACTCATTCACTTTCTTGTTGTCATTCGTGCACTTTCTCTCTCACTTCCTCTTTACTGACCAATCTCGGTAGTTTCCTTTATCTAAATTAAATTCAATTTTTTTATTTATTTATACATTTTTTAAATTTATAAAACTTCTATAAAAAGATTGATTCTTTCAATTATTGTTAATGGTTGTTGTTAATTGATTCTTTTATTAAGAGTCGGGTATTTCCTAGCATCTTATGTAATTTTTCTTCATACACACTATAGGTATCATAATACAAATACTTTGAAACTTCGTTATTTATTACATAATTTATATCGACATAGTTTTATCCACAGGGCTAAAACTACAGACAAACAGTCATTTGTTACCTCTATTCACTTAAAGAATGTCTCTAAATAATATTATTTATTGTTGTACATAAATTAAGAACTAATATTTTTATTACTAACCAAGTATTAATGATATCGTTGATGATCATCAGCTGATAATATACGTACGACTGTGTTTTTGTGAAATAATCCCAGAGATTTATGTCATTAAAATCAAAAATAAATCATTTGAAAAATAGTATTAGGTACCATTAATAAAAATTAAATTATTACATATCAAGTAACCATCTATCAAAGTAACATCTCGGGGATTAAGATTATCCAATAATTTATTTCAATTTATTTTAAAGCTTTATTTACACTGATTAAACTCAACGGGGATTCCAAGTTAATATTTAATTATTTATGTATTGTTTACAGTTATGTGTATATTTCATATTTAAATGCTAATCATAAATTAGAATATGTCTTTATTTTTATAATATTGGGCAAAGAATTCAGCTATATGCAAGAATTCAAAAATTCTTTTTTATAATAGACATCGACTTACATAAGTAAGTTATTGTAGTGAGTATTTTGTAATAGCAATATTTATTATTTGGTATTCAACTCTACTATATGCCTATCGGGTTTTATTGCTAGGCGCCGTCATTCATGAAGACATGATTATGCAGTGGATGTGATGTGTGGATGTGTTGAAATATTCTGTACCGTTTTCTCAACAGATTTATTATACACGGTGGGGCAGTAGTGTGTCGGTGTTCGATATCTCAAGTTCTACGATAGCTAGAAATTTAAAAAAAAATACAAGTAAACTAGATGAAAAAGTCTATAACCGGAAATTATTTTCAAATATACAGGGCGAGCCAAGAGGAAATTACAGGATCAAGTGCCTTTTTTTTTAAATGGAATGCTATGTATATCAGTATATTTTTTGAAGCCCCTTTCTAGACTTCATTCATTCCTATATTATTATTGACTATTTCCCAACCACTTGGATGTAATGAATTTTTTTGTTGAAATAATGCAATCTGCAGCTGCATATTGAAAAAATCACTAAAGTCACAATTACGAGTTTTAAGAAAAACTTATGTGAATGCTAGTTACGAGATATCTGATTAATATTTTTGAATCATTTTTACTTCCTAAAAATGTACAGGGTGGTCAAAAATTATTTTTCAATTAAGAACTTTTTAAATTGAATTTCCTCACTTTTTTCAAATGGGACACCCTATATATTTTTCGACGGTGTAATGAAAATATGAAAAACGAACATTTTTTGTAAATACTTCACTATATATATATATATATATATATATATATATATATATACAGTGTGTCCCAGGAAAAATTTTGGAATTTTGGAATTTTGGAATGGTATTTGGGGATTAAGTCCTGCTTGTTGTAAAACTAAAGTATACCAAAAATGACTTGATTTGGTGTTCTACAGGGTGTTTTATAAGCAAAGTTGTAAAAATCACAACTAATAAAGTACCTTTATTTTTCAAAATATGAAAAAATTCCACTAAGAAAAGTTATTTAGAATGCAATTTTATACCTCTATACCAAATTTCAGGAATATAAAATTATTTTTTTGAAACTTCCCATTTTTTCAATAAATTAGTATTTTATTTTGAACCATTCAATTAAAACTGCATAGAAATTATTTTTTTGTGAATTAATATTTAAAGTTATGTAGAAGCTAAAAGTAGGCTATGAGAAAAGCAGTGGATACATATTTATCATTTATTATTGACATATCAGTGAAACGTAGTCTAATTTCCTTAATTTCTGTTTCAAATTAACGAACCAAGCATAAAAAATTAAGTGAAAATGATACTCACAGTGCGTGAAAAAATTTATATTGTGCAATACTGCGGAATTGGCGGTGAAAACTCGCTAGGACAAGTGGTAAGCCAATTTAATTTGAAATTCTAAACACTGCTTTGTCACGTACTCAGGCTATGAGAATAATTAAAAAGTTTCTGGCTACTGGTAGTGTTCTTAACATGAAAAGAAAAATAAAAGCATATGATGAAGACAATGTTGGGGCTATTATAGCTCATGCCTCTGTTATAGAAAATCCTAGGATGCCACTAAGAGAGAGATCAGCTCTTATTAATATTAGCAAGTCTGAACTCCAAAGAATTTACAAGGCAAAGAAAATTAGGGCATATAAAGCAAATTATAAATATACGCTTGAAGAGCGAGATGTCGGCCGTAGGTTATATTTTTGTTTGACCATTGGAGAAAAAATTCATCATTTCATAGTTTTCTCAGATGAATCCACATTCACAATGGTGTTGTTTCATCTCAGAATTGTCGGTTTTAGGCTTCTGAAAATCCAAATTTTAGAATTCATTGTAGAAGACAATATTATAAAAAAGTGAATGTGTGGTGTGCCGTTTCTTATCACATTGGAGTTATTGGACCTTATTTCAATGAGGGAAGGTTAAACCAGCACACTTATTTACAGCTTCTTGAAAGATTTTCTGAAGAACATTTAAATATTTTAAGAGATATGCCTTTAGCTCATTTTCAACATGATGGTTGCCCTGGCCACTCCACAGAAATGGTTAATCGGTGGTTGAATTTAAATTTTGGAGAAAATTGGATTGCCAGGAATGGACCGATCAAGTGGCCGGCGAGATCCCCAGACCTATCAATATTGGATTTCTTTTTATGGGGTCACCTCAAGCAGTTGGTTTACGCTGAACCACTTCCTAACGATGTAGCAGTATTGAAGCAGAGAATTACAAATGCCGTAAACTACATACCGTTAGATCATATTCGAAACAGTTTTAAGGACTTCAGGCGAAGGATCGAAATGTGTGTGGATGTGCGTGGTAGCTACGTCGAATAATAAAAAAATTGTAAACATTGTTTTGTATTGGTCAATAATTAATTTGTTTGTGAATCTGTTATGTTTTTGACATTTATTACTTGTTATAATTTTTAAACCTCATTAATCTTCTGTTAGTAATTGTTTCTTGTTTTACAATTAGTTCGATTAACATTATACCTTCTTACATCTCGTATATTCAATTTTTTATTTACCAATAGTCTACTTTTTGAGATGATTAACATTTGCTCCTACACAACTTTAAATATGAATTCAACTTTTAATTCGCAAAAATGGAAAGTTTCAAAAAAATAATTTTATATTCCTGAAATTTGGCACAGAGGTATAAAATTGCATTCTAAATAACTTTTCTTAGTGGAATTTTTTCATATTTTGAAAAATAAAGGTACTTCATTAGTGGTGATTTTTACAACTTTGTTTATAAAACACCCTGTAGAACACCAAATCAAGTCATTTTTGGTATACTTTAGTTAGTTTTACAACAAGCAGGACTCAATCCCCAAATACCAATCCAAAATTCCACCTCGTGTTACATCTACCCTGGAACACACTGTATATATCCTGAACTCCTAGTTGGAGCATAGGGCCTCCGTAAAGACTTTCCATCGTGTCCTGTTTTCAGCCATGGCTTTTACTTCTCTCATGTTTTCCCCATTGAGCTGGCTTCACTGTCTACAGTCGTGCGCCAAGTGTTAGCTGGTCTGCCAGGTCTGATCCTTGAGGATTCCAGTCTAAAGCCTGTCTTGCGGTATTTTCGTGGTTTCGTCGCAAGATATGTCCTATCCATTTCCATTTCCTCGACTTCAGTTCAATGTAGATTGGTCGTTGGTCAGCCAAGCTCCAGAGGTCATGGTCTGATATTGTGTCTGGCCAGAAGATGCGTAATATTATTCTAAGGCATTTATTAATGAATGTTTGTAGACTATGGGTCATTTGTTGATTTATCATCCAAGTCTGGCAACCATAAAGCAGTACTGATTTTACTAGCGAGTTAAAGAAGCGCATTTTTGTTGTAGTTGAGTATTCCCTGGATATCCAAACTTTCATTATCCATATTCGTTCCTTCTGATGTTGTTATAATGCTGCCCAAATAATTAAATTGTTGGACATCCTCAGTAGGGGTGTTGTGTATGCTGAACGTTCTGATGGTGGGTGTCACAATTCTCATTGATTTTGTCTTCTTAACATTAATGCACAGTCCTTCTTTTTCTGCTTCGTTAATTAGTAGCTCAAGTTGTTGTTCCATATCCTGATATATGTATGTGCTAGAAGACAAAGATCATCTGCGTATTCAAAGTCTGTCAGAGAAGTTTGTAATGTCCATCGTATACCCCTCGCTTGTTGACTAAATTTCTTTAGAACACCATCCAGCACTATATTAAATAACGGGGATGAGAGGACACAACCTTGCCTAACACCCTTCTTAATGGCTATGCTGTCACTTGTAGATCCTTTGTGCGTAACGTGACAGGTCGCTCCTCGGTATAGCTCCTGAATAATATTTATATTTTTCTGTGGCTAATTGCAATCATTTTCGTTTTATTGAGCAATAAGTACTAAATTCGAGAATAAACCTAAAAACAGATGTTTCTTCAAATAATTCATTAGAAAATATTATAATAAGTGCACCACAGGTTGCCCATTTTGATCGACACACATCTTTATGCGCTCTTAAAATGAGGTTTCTACTGTTCCTAAAATTGCCGGTGTGATAGATCTAAAAGCAGTTATTGTCCTTTCCTTCATATTTTTTACTGTTGCTGGTGTGTCTTTATAAACAATTTCCTACACGTATAAAAAGAAATCCATTTTTGTAAGATCTGGGGGTCTAGCAGGCCATTTAGTGGGTCCATTTCTTTCAATCCATTGAAGTGGGTAGGTATTTTCTTTGCCTTGTAAATTCTTTGGAGTTCAGACTTGCTAATATTAATAAGAGCTGATCTCTCTCTTAGTGGCATCCTAGGATTTTTTATAACAGAGGCATGAGCTATAATAGCCCCAACATTGTCTTCATCATATGCTTTTATTTTTCTTTTCATGTTAAGAACACTACCAGTAGCCAGAAACTTTTTAATTATTCTCATAGCCTGAGTACGAAGCAGTGTTTGGAAATTTCAAATTAAATTGGCTTGCCACTTCTCTTAGCGAGTTTTCACCGCCAATTCCGTAGCATTGCACAATATAAATTTTTTCACGCACTGTGAGTACCATTTTCACTTAATTCTTTTATGCTTGGTTCGTTAATTTGAAACAGAAATTAAGGATAATATTGACTACGTCTGACAGATATGTCAATAATAAATGATAAAGGTGTATCCACTGCTTTTCTCATAGCCTACTTTTAGCTTCTACACAACTTTAAATATTAATTCACAAAAAATAATTTCTGGTTCAAAATAAAATACTAATTTATTGAAAAAATGGGAAGTTTCAAAAAAATAATTTTATATTCCTGAACTTTGGTATAGAATTGCATTCTAAATAAATTTTCTTAGTGGAATTTTTTCATATTTTGAAAAATAAATTACTTTATTAGTGGTGATTTTTACAACTTTGCTTATAAAACACCCTCTAGAACACCAAATCAAGTCATTTTTGGTATACTTTAGTTTTACAACAAGCAGGACTCAATCCCCAAATACCATTCTAAAATTCCAAAATTTTTGGTCTATTACACCTCTTGTTATATCTATCCTGGGACACACTGTACACTCTACCAGAACCAGAAACGGAGAAGAAGACCCAGAAGGAGAAGAAGAAAATCTATAGAAGCAGAAACACAAAAAGAGGAGCAAAAAGATTAAATATCACGAACACAATGCGGCAATGCATTTCACAAACACCTGCACTGCTCATCCCCCACTCCTGTATCATGCATAATGTGGCTTTCGCTACTAACAATAAGCATGACCCAAATCAAATCCAGCATCGGAAACCGAGGAATCAGAAGACTCAGAAAAAGAAGAAGAAGGAGAAGCAGAAACACAAAAAGAGGAGCATATAAACACTTCATATCACGACACAACGCGGCAACATATGTCACAAAAAGACTGAAAAGAGGCAGAAGTCGAGAACCAAAAACACAAAAAGGAACCTTAAACGCTCGCTCACGAGACAATGCGGTAACGCATCTCACAAATACCTACACCTCCCATCCCACAGTCCTTTACCATGCGCCATGTGGCTCTCGCTGCTGGCAACAAGCATGACCCTAATCAAACCAGCGTGGACGTACGGGCCCAGCTGTATACCTGGGAGTGGCAGCAATGCCTACCGCACGCTGGTAAATTAATAACCTAATTAAAACAAATAACTATATTATTTTTCTTTAAAATAGTAAGACTGAAACCTTGCTTGATATAGAGAAAATAGTTGTAGTTGTGCATAGTTTCCTGTATATTATTTCTATTTTAGGTCAATGTCGTAGCAAGAATAGCTGTATTTTTCAGACATTATAGCATGCGATAATTTCTATAAGATATTAAAAAATATATATTTGGTCATAATGACTAAGCGCAGTTATCAACGTTGACAAAAAATATAAAGAAATATTTATCTATTGTCTTACACTTTCGTTAACTGTTTTATGTAGACATTTATTAGAGATTTTATATAGGAAATGATTTTACAATTTCTGTGCTTTCATAGCAGTTAGCGGCATAATTTATTATGCATTATTTTTATTCTCCACTTTATATTTTACAGAGGAGATGACAAGTATACTTTAAAGTTATTCTTAGAGCTTAAATTCTAGAGGTGCCGAGAAGTTTACGACCATATAAATTCACATATAACATTTTTCTAAAACCGCTATCCAAGTAAAGAGCATTTTGGTATTGTGTTTCGAGAGGAATAAACCAAATCTGAAAGCTACCTATACGTGTGAAACTCATTAGCAATAAGATATAGGAATACATCTTGATATGCTTTAATGTACTAGATGCTATAAAATGGTAACAATGAACGCCCACGACTAGATTTACATTTTAAATGCCTTAAATAAAATAGCGGTATAATAGTATTGTGGTACAATAATGTCTTGAATACAATTGAATGGGATATGAACCAAATGTTACAAAACATTATGATATGATGATAAATAATCGTTATTATCTGTTTACACTAGGGACACAATTATAGAAAGACTTTATTTCTACACCGAACAATACGAAATAAAATGAGGTACAATTACAAAACTCATGAATTGTATTTAAAAAACCGCTATTCAAGGAATCACTACTTCCACATCCAAATTTCCGATAGGAGTGGTCGTGAGGGTGGTTGCTCATTCCAAACAAAATTTTGAAGCATTTGATTTTTATACACACACTAAATCAAAATTTTATTTTTTAACGCCACTTGATAGGATTTTGCAGAGTGAGAGGAAAATATGGGTTTATTTTCGATATATTATAAGTATCTGAAATTATTTTAAAGATTATACCATTTATAATAATAATAATAATAAAAATAATAATAATATTTATTGACCATTTTGGATACAGACTGTATATATGGTAATAGGCCGGAAGCCCGCGTATAAAATGGCTGACTATCCGGCGAACTTTGAAAATAAGACAAATGGATTGTTCTCATATAAGTTAGCAATGAATGGACCGTCAGCTGGTTGGGTAGCGGTGGGGGTGCCTGTCAACGTGAAAACACGTAAAAAAAATTGAGAAAAAAACTATCCGGCGAAAGCTGAAACTTATATATGAGGGAAAGATTATGTTGTATAATGAAAGTAGAATATAGTCAGCTGGATGGAGGGCGGTAGATTTACCGTCAGCTGATCGATCAAACAAGTCCAAAAACACGAAAAATTTAAATTATTCGGCGAATTTTAAAATTTAGGTATAAGATAATATTTACCCTGAGATTCACGAAAAACATAGTCAGCTGCAAGTATGTGAGTGGAAAAGTCGTCAGCTGGTACAGACCAGTGCTGAGTGTTGATCACCTGCGAGGCAGCTCCCATCACCTTTCTTGCATCAGCTGACGACTTTTCCACCCACATACTTGCAGCTGACTGTGTTTATCGTTAATCTTAGTATGAATATTATCATCGAATTTCAAAGTTCGCTATAAAGATGTAATTAGTAATATCAATATTGATAACTTAATGTTAGAAAACGTGCGTGCGGCACTCTCGAGTTTCTTTTTTAAATTTGAATAAATATTCACTTTATTATTAATATACATTATTTTATGAGAATACAAATTAATACATTCGTACATTTCAAAATTATACAGGATGATCTGCTCAGAAAATTTATTTAGTTTAGTGAAAATAAAAATAAATTTATTCGGCTTCCGATAACAGATTTTCCTCATTCTTATTTTCATCCAACTCATCACTCTCTTGGTGCTCAGTGGGTGAAAGATCATTTTTCTCTTTGTCACTCGCATCTAAAAAAAATAATTATTTATAAAAAATTCATTAAGATTATAATAGGATGAAAAGTGAAAAGCACAAAAAATGATATAATACCTTCAGTATTTTCGGCATCTCGGATAATCATTTCCACTTATGGAGGTAATTGATCCACTTGCAAGTTAAATTTGTTTTCCTCAAGCTGTCACCCATAACCAAGGAATCTAATGTAGATATGGCACTTGTTTGTGTGCGTTGTTCCAAATCGTATACATATACACAGTTTTTAAAACGTGCTGTACAAGTTCCGATTTCGACGAAGGCGAGAGAGATGCATCAAAATTTTTGTGTGGTAACCGAAATTCGTTATCATTTACGCTAAATTTATACACCTTAGTGAAGGTAGCTACACGAGCATCATTGACGTTTTTTATAGCTTTAAACCCATACATCGTGCAAATAAACTTCTCTATTATGTTAACGACATTATTTAGGTTCTCCTCTGGTAAATTATTCAAACTTTTAAATGCTTCAATAAACTCTTGATCTTTTCTTAATATAGTAAAAGGCTTCTTTTTCCTTTCTTGAAAAATACGGGATTATAACCACATCTCGCGAAACCGTGGAAAGCGGGCAATGCGTTACACAAGTCGTTGCCAAGTGCTGAATACAAATCGTTTAGATATAAAAATCATTCTTTATTTCCTACGTTTCTTTATTTCCATTTTTATCCAAATTTTCACATTATTATGTACATTTTTCATGTTTCCCAGCATGATGATAGGAATGTCAGTATTTGAACTTATGACCACACTGGTGTTCTCATTTATACGTGAAAAATCATTTTAGTGTCCGCCTCCTCGTGACTAGAACACGATAAGCTTTCCGAGGCTTCTTAGGTGAATATAGTCGTTTGGAACTCAATAACTATAGCAGTTTTCACTATTTAGGTATAGGGTTTTATTACCTACGAACGGAGCCATTTCATCACTTGCCCAATACATTGAAAGAAACTTGATTAGAGTTTCTAAAAGAAGTTATTGAAGCATTTAAAAGTTTGAATAATTTACCAGAGAAGAACCTAAATAATGTCGTTAATATAACAGAGAAGTTTGTTTGCACGATGTATGGGTTTAAAGCTATAAAAAAACGTCAATGCTGCTCGTGTAGCTACTTTCACTAAGGTGTATAAATTTAGCGAAAATGATAACGAATTTCGGTTACCAGACAAAAATTTTGATGCATCTCTGTCGCCTCTGTCGAAATCGGAATTTGTACAGCACGCTTTAAGAACTGTTGTATGTATGTATACGATTTGAAACAACGCACACAAACAAGTGCCATCTACATTAGATCCCTTGGTTATGGATGACAGCTTGAGGAAAACAAATTTAACTTGCAAGTGGTTTGATGGAGATCAATTACCTTCATAAGTGGAAATGGTTATCCAAGATGCCGAAAATACTGAAGGTATTATATCATTTGTGCTTTTCACTTTTCATCCTATTATAATCTTAATCAATTTTTTATAAATAATTATTTTTTTTTAGATGCGAGTGACAAAGAGAAAAATGATATTTCACCCACTGAGCATCAAGAGAGTGATGAGTTGGACGAAAATAAGAATGAGGAAGATCTGTTATCAGAAGCCGAATAAATTTATTTTTATTTTCACTAAACTAAATAAATTTTCTGAGCAGATCATCCTGTATAATTTTGAAATGTAAGAATGTATTTTAATTTGTATTCTCATAAATCAATGTATATTAATAATAAACTGAATATTGAATCAAATTAAAAAAAGAAACTCGGGAATACCGCACGCACGTTTTCTAACATTAAGTTATCGATATCGATATTACTAATTAAATCTTTATGGCGAACTTTGAAATTCGGGTATATGATAATATTCATACTAAGGTTAACGACAAACACAGTCAGCTGGAAGTATGTGAGTGAAAAAGTCGTCAGCTGATGCAAGAAAGGTGATGGGCGCTGCCTCGCAGATGATCAACACTCGGCACTGTTCTGTACCAGCTGACGACTTTTCCACCCACATACTTGCAGAGGACTATGTTTTTCGTGAATCTGAGTGTAAATATTATCTTATACCCAAATTTTAAAGTTCGCCGAATAATTTAAATTTTTCGTTTTTTTGGACCTGTTTGATCGGTCAGCTGACGGTAAATCCACCGCCCCCCGTCCAGCTGACTATATTCTACTTTCATTATATAACATAATCTTCCCCTCATATGAGTTTCAGCGTACGCCGGATAGTTTTTTTTATCACTTTTTTTTTTAGGGGTTTTCAACCCTTTGACAGCCACCCCCACCGCTACCTAACCAGCTGACGGTCCATTCATTGCTAACTTATATAGAAACAATCCAGTTTTCATATTTTCAAAGTTCGCCGGATAGTCAGCCATTATATACACGGGCTCCCGCCCAGTAAGTGATTTTATAAGGAATTAGTGACAGATATACAAACATAATAGTATTTTACATAATAGTATATTACGTAATGAGTGTTGTAAGAAGCACGAATGGAAAAGTTACGCACGATGCCGCGTAGCGGCGAGTGCGTATTTCCATGAGTGCGTAATTGCTTTACAACTCGAATTATGCACTATACTTTACCTACGATCATATTTATTTATTTAGTAACATCTGGATTTAGCTTACTTGTCAACAATATTATTCACCAAATATTATGTCAGTTTTGACAGCGTTTGAAAATTACGTAGGCGCATTTGTTTATTTTTAAACCCCGCGTCAGCGATATAAGCCACCTATAATTGCGTGTCCCGTGCGTTTTATTTACCGTGCGATTTGATTACAGTGCGATTTGTTTACAATATGTAAAGTTCAACTTACATAAATGGCAGGTAGTGTGTTTTTTACTATTTACAGTAGTGATCGTAGGTAACGTATGTTACAATACAAATTTAAATAAATACAATATATGTATACGTAGGGTGGCCCATCTTTTTCGAAATCGAAATTTTTTATTTCTCACACCTGCAAATGGTTCCATTTGAAGAAAAAACAGTCCCCTCAAAATATTATTGAGGCAAATTGAAGGCAAGGGGTGCCGCAGAATGCATTATTATGCAATAATAAAAGTAAATGGAATTATTTATATTCTTTGGTTGATGCATTGTTTTTTTTTTTTAATCAGCAACATTTATCTTTAGAATGACTAATCAAGTCATACAAATATCAAAGACATTATCTGTTGTGACTATGACATGTGTCATACTACTGTAAATTCGTAGTCTAAGAAAACTAGACTAGAAGTTTTTGAAATAAAACTCTCGTTTTATCTTTGTGTATTTTATTATGAAACGTTTTTTTCATACATAGTACCAAATATTATCCTAAATCTACAAGAGATATAGTAATAAAAACAATATTTTTTGCACTAGGCCAAAGCATGCGACAGGGTTTCTTTTTTTACATTTGGAAACTGTGATTTATAATCATTTACAACTTGGAGTAAAAACTGTTTTTGGTCTTCATTTTTTGTTAAAATGTCATTATAGTCAGTAATAAGTTTGATTCCTCTCTCAGCGGCATCATTTACAACTTTGATTTTGTTTACAATATTGAAACATCGGGTATAACTTTCATTTTCCCTCCATGTTGTTGGATCATTTTCCAAAAGTTCCATAAACAAACCTAATTTTTGAAAAAACTGCTTAGTGTTCTCGCATATGAAGTCCTGAATTTCCTTGTTTTCAACGTCAGTAATGTTACTAATCATAAGTCGTTTAATACCCTCTTGATTTGGTGCTTTCCTATTCAAAGCTTTAACCATTTCTCTTTTAGTGGTAACTGAAATATCGTCATCAAAGAAAGATAAGCCAACATTTACTGAATTAAGGTACCACAAATGGTTCACTATTTTCCTACTTGCGGCTTGAGATATTTCTTTGTCAATATTTTGATAATTAATGAGTTCTTTACAAAAGTCTAAGTCATGAAGCGGTGCTTTACTAGCAAATGACGTTGTAAACCAGGCCTTTACATAAACTTTTACAATAAAGAGACATATATCTTCAATTACCTATTTTTACTTTTTTAGTTAGTTGGAACTGATCTTGGAAAAAAAATATTTTTAGACAGTAAATGGCTTTGGCCATCCAACGTGCATGATGAAATGCCCCTGGTTGATAGAATGTCGTGTGAGTGGGCTCTTCTTCAACAAAAAGTTTAGAAAGCATTAAAAATTCTTTATAATCATCACTAGGCTGTTGTAAAGTTAAAGCTGCATTTAGAAACGTTACAATTTCGGCTTTAACTGGTTGTAAAATGTGTTTAATTTTTGATACCTGAAATCCAGTTTTCAGTTTATTTTGATCTATTTTAGGCCAAAATTCCTTAAAATGTTTAAATAGTGGCACATTTGGACCAGATGAAGAAGGCATTTTTGTGTCAAACACACTTCTCAAAACCACTTCAAAAATATGATGTCTACAAGGAAAATATAGAATATCTCTTTCTAATTTTTGTTGCAATAGTGTGGCTGCCCCATTTATATAACCCATATTTGATGCTGTTGTATCACAACACAAAGCTATTACCTTTTCGTCCAAATTCCATTCACAAAGCACATCATAAACTGCTTCAGTTTGTTCTCTTCCAGTTGAATTGGGCAAAGCTGGTACTCCAAGTAGTTGTTCAATATCTCCACTAGTAACTAAGATAGCAAGTCTATCGATATTTCCCATTCCAGTGAGAGAAGGTAAAAGTTTTCCATCCCAATGGATGACTGGGGCCGGCAATTCAGAATTACCGAAGGCAGTTTTTAATATTTCAGCTCTTTCTTCGCGGATGCGTTGTCTAGAGCGCTGAAGTGTGGTTCTGCTGATGGACAAAGATGTGGTGTCATGTCCTAGTGCTTCTGCTACTGCCGTCAAAATATGGACTCCATACCTATCGCTTATTTTGCAAGCATCAAATGCAGCGGCTATTTTTGGTGTGATGATGTTACATGTTCCATACAATCTCCTCTTTTTTGGCTGTGACGGGCCAGGCTGGTCTTTTAACAACTCTTCTTGGGCTTCGATTATTTCATCTTCATTTTCGTTGGAGTCGGCTGAATTACTACTTGATGATGGACAGGTGACTGTTTCCTCTAATCTAGCTTTTTCTTGTTGACTTCGTTGCATTCGTTCGGATAATTTCTGTAATTTCTCCTCAGCTGATTTTTCTTGAGAAGCAAGTTGGTAATCAATACCATGCATAAATCCAGGACGTCCCTTTTTTCTTTGGTTAATTAAAAACTACTTATCTTCATCTATTTTCATCAACTCCAATGCATTGCATGAGAAATGTCAAAAAGATCGTCCAATTTTTCAGCGAAATTTTTTCTTTACCTCCCGCACTGGCCCTTTTAGCCGATTTTTGTAAGTTCCTCCACTCTGCATAAAGTTTATCTAGTTGTTTAACACAATGAAAATCCTGACGTGTCGGAATGCGAGCTTTATCCCAAAAAACTGACACCTCTTTTATTGTTAATTTAGCACTTTCATGTACACTTAGCTTCACTTCACGAATGTTATAAAAGAGCACTTGTAATACTTGTCTATTAGACGGCAATTTATTGCCAATGATTTGTGACGAATAGTGTCCAACTAAGTAAATGAAAGTATCCTTTCGTAAGGATCTAACATCAGCCATCGTTATATGTTTTTTCAAAAAGGAACGTATGGTAGAACTTATAATGTCACCACTGTAAAACACAATTGCAAACTGACATAAAAACCTACCGTAGGTGCATTATATTTCCAAACTTCCAAAACAAATAATTTCTAGGAAATAATTACACCAATAAAACATTATGAGAAAAGAGGTAAATATTTGTATTTTAAGTAAAATTTAAGTGTATTACCGTAATAAAATCTTATCTACAAATTTCTACCTGAATGCGGCACGGGTTACCGTTCACCGAATTATCTGAAACTTTGACATAAATTATTCCTAGTATAATAGTATATTTTCGTGGGGTGAGACTTAAAAAATACGCAAAAAAAAATTCACCCCCTATAGAGATGGGCCACCCTAATGTATAGTTTATAATCATATTATATAAAACATATAAGTTGGAGAGTTCGAATTGTGTCTTTCAAGCGAGTGGATGTGTCTGAAACGTTTTCATTTAAAAACTCAAAATTATCGGGTAAAACTGCGTTAAATTTGATAAAGCCCAGGTGAATTGTAGGTCAAAAAATACCGCGTAAATTGATGTATCATAACAAAATAACAAAGTTGAAATAGAATTAATATTTGAAAATAACTAATACAGAGTTATTTAGTGACCAGTGCTGTGTGTAAAGAAACTGTGACGACGCAGGTAAGCTAAGTAACCTTTTTCATTTTAAGAAATTGTGTGTTTAGGCCCATCAAACCCTCGAAAAGTCGACACTTGTCGACTTTATGGGGGAATAAATTATTGAAGTATAAACTGTAAACCTGCAAGTAAATTATTTTTTTACCATTATAAAAATATTCAAATGAATTTAATTTGAATTGTACCCGAAATAATCAATAACGTATTGTTCGGAAAAAGTATGGTCATATAAATTTCTTATGTTAACCTTCAAATAATCTTCCATAATTATTAAAAATACTCAAAGGAATTTGATATAAATTAAACCCGTAATGATCAAATGCATTACTCTTAAAGTATGGTCATAATATTTTCTTAGGTAAATTATTAAGTGGGGTTTTTCAGGTCAAAATTACGCTCGTTGTTGAGTGAAAAATTCTACAGAGTGGTACATGTTGGCATAACAACAGTTGAGTGATGTGGCTGATGTTCGATTAATATAGGTGATTGAATCACTCAGTGCAAAGAAGTGAAAAAGAAAGGGTGACAAGGACCGTTGTTGAATGAAAAAATTCTACATAGAGTAATAACCAAATGCATTACTCCTAAAGTAATCATTAGTCAAAATATTTTCTTAGGTAAATTATCATGTGAAGTTTTTCAGGTCAAAATTACGCTCGGTGAAAAATTCCACGAAGAGTGGTACATACTAGCATAACAACAATTAAGTGGTATAGCTAATATGCTATTAATATAGGTGATTAAATCTCTTAGTGCAAAAAACTGAAAAAAGAAGAGTGACAAAGACCGTTATTAAGTGAAAAAATTCTACATAGAGTGGAACATATTAGCATAAAACCCGTTACCCTTAGTAACGGCCGAAAAACTAAAAGTCCCTTCCATAATAATCGACGTTTAAGTCACTTCAAAATTGACATTTCTAAAATATAAACCGGCAAGCGCCGAATTTAGAATACTTTTTAACTCTGGAGGAGTACAAGAAATTGAAATCTCATTATCGCTCTCAGACATTTTTACGATTATATTCGAGAACTGTCAAGTATACATTCAAAATATACCGTTTCCATAGAAACACTCTGACGTTAAGACCACCGCGTTTATTTAGCAAAATATAGCATAAACGGTGGTGTCATTTTCACCATCTATACTAACTATAATTTACGGTTGCACAAAAAATAGTGTTTATACCATGGCCGCGAAATTTTTTAGCGCCCTCGAGATTATCTTGCCTCGGCCGCAAGCGGCCTCGGCGATAATTTTTCTCTCGGTACGTAAAAAGGAATTTCGCGGCCTTGGTATAAAAATAACTATTTTGACCCCCATTAATAATGGGATGGGATGGTAATGGGGGTGGTAGGAAAATTATTATTACAGACTAAGATATCCTATCACTTTCTATGAGACTATATATGTCATGCTTAATAAAAATATGTATTCAATAGTCATTGTTAGTTAACTAAGGGAAATTTACATATTATTTAATTTCTTCTACTACAACATTTTATTGAAATAAAAAGATTAGTGGCTTTAACTTGTTCTAAATTAGTATTAGGAAATGTCTTTCTAAAATTAATTATAATTTTACGTCATCTACTTAAGTGAAATGTTGACTCCAGATGTTTTATTATTTGTCAAATGGTTTTATGTATAATCATCACATAGTAAATATTTTATGATTATCTCATTGATAATTTTATGTCAGGGGTTAATCATCTTTTATGTGTGTTTGGTATAATAAATCAGAACATTCCGACATTTATATCACCTACCAGGATTTGTTATGCAAGATGAGTCAAGATAATTATGAGCCAGGTAGGAATCTGGTTTTCAATTTAAATAGGCATTAATTAGCTTTGCAAAATAATTCTTTAGTAAACTGGCCGAATGGTTTAAGAATTATGACCCAATTTTGAATTAACGAGATTATCTATGGGAAAAAATTCAAAAGCCCACCAAAAAAAAAAACCCACTCTGACAATATAGGTTTTTGTGTGGTGTTGTTTCTATCATTTTCTTTTGAGTGCTTTTTTGGGACACATTCTATTATTAATATATTAATTAGTATGGAATGAAAAAATGAAATTTGGATAAGCGATTTCCAGTAGTGGTGAAAAATTGATGTTAATTAACTGTTAAAATTGTGACAACGCTTTTAAACTCAGTCCTTGAGTTGCCACAAGCCGCTGGAAAATGTAAAACATTTCAAAAAATAAAATTTTGATACTCGACTTCCAATAGTGGCGAAAAGTTGCAATTTGATTTGTTAATTAACGGGAAAAAAATGTGAAGCTTCTAACTTTAGCCTTTAAAATGTCGCAAGCCACCTCCAATATTAAAACTTTCGAGCTAGAAGAGAAACAGAAACATATTTGAGCTGAATCTGAACCTATTAAGAACTTTTTTCATATTGCAGTCTGCAAATGTGAATTTTTTTATGTAAGTGTCTAACTATTAAATTATCTAAAGTGCCAAACCTAGAACATGAGTTTTTACAAGATTAAAGAACGGAAATAAAGATGGTCATAAGTACCATCAATGTTTTAGCATTTAAAAAACTGAATGATAAAGATCAAAGGGAGCAGGAGGTTATAATGAGTTTTAAGAAATTTGGGGACGAGAAAGAAAGATCTACTCCACTATATAAGCATTATAATCAAGTAAAAACACCTGGCAACCAAATTAATTGTTATGACGAATTAAGTAATCTCGTTCCGTCAACTTCAAAAGAATCGACGTCGTCATTTTCACAAATGCGATTGAAGTTACAATCTCTGGCTAGAGAACTGGCGTTTCGGACCGAGTTGCAGCAACGATAACAAGCGCAGTGCTAAAAGACGTAGGTCTAATTACAGACGAAGATAATTCTAAGGTAATTGTTAGAGTGAAAATTGGAATGGAAAGGTCGATTCTGAATGTAATTTGGAAATCAAGTGAATCTATTTCGATGGCCGCAAGGATAAGACAATCCAAGAAAAGAAAGCAAACAAATTTTACAAGGAAATCGTTAGAGTAGCTTGTATCAACATTCATGGCCCATATTACGCCAAAGTGGCAGTACCTAACAGATAACAACGTCAATAGTCTTGTTGTCATTGTTTGTGATCGTTCGGCTACCAATACAAGATTCAAGGAAGGTATTGTAAGATTGTTAGAAGACCATCTCAAAAACCGTTGCTTTGTTTGTTTCACTGCCATAACGTTCTTTGTTTTCTCACCAGGATGGTAGAAGAGACGAATCAAATGAATTTTCAGGCAAAATTAGCAAAAATCTGAAAATGTTAAGAATTACCAACTGTGAAATTCCAGTCTATTAAAAATAATTCGCCTAACTTATTATAAGTTAATAATGATTTCAGAATAGACCAAAAGTACCTTCTAGAAATGTGCGAGGCTGTCTCTAGTGGATCAGTGGATCATACCTTTTAGATTTGTCTAAAAGGAATCCAGATAATCTCGCACATTCAAGAGCGTTAACATGTGCGAATCGAATATTACATTTGTATTTGTCAATAGAAAATGTTTCACAAAACCTCAATACATTGGTTGAATTGATTATAAATGTTTATGCTACCGTTTGGTTTTACATCAAATTATATCCATGAATCAAAAATGGTCCAATACATTTATGGATGCTCGTAACCTTTTCTCGCTATCCTCTAGACGATCTGATGCAGGTGGTGGAACCAGTGATTCGAATTAACAGTTATTTTATTTTGCCTCTCCAGAAAACATCATTTTAAGTATAAGTGATGAAAGGAAACATGTACGTAACTTAAGAGTTTCCTTGAATTTTGAAGGATAGATCACAAAATACAGCAGGAATTCGAAGGTTGCATATTTCTATAATAATATTCCTATAACTTTGATACTGATGAATATATTGATATTATAAATTGAGCAGATTGCAATCTGTCAGAACATCCCATTACTATGCTTTTAGAAGATCAAGACTTAAGAAGTTTCATTGAAATCAACGATGATAATCTCCCAACTAGCAATTTGGTATTTTACAAAAGCTGCAGAAATGTTTCCGACACAAATTTTACAAAACAACATTACTCTCAGAAACACTTTAAAAAAGTTATTACGACAGCTATAAATGTAAAATTGGGACCATCTTATAAAATAATTCAGTCACTGTTGATATTTTGTATAGCCTATTGGAACGATTACAAAAAAAATGTATAAATATTTTCGCAGGCTCTAGAAAATTGGGTACCGCCACTGTAAAACAGTTTTATTGAAGCTTCATTTAATTGCGTTATAAAGCACATACTTCACTGTTTGTTAATATTGCTATAAAACACCAACAAAATAAAACGATTTCTTAAATGTATTCAAATAGTCGCATACATATACTTACGAATATACAGGGTATCCCGAATTGCATAGGCCAAACTTCACTAAGCAATACAACTTTTCAAAATAAGAAAAAAGTTCTTAGTTTCCGAGATACAGAGTGTTCAAGTAATTCTCCTGAAAATGTTCTTTAATGAATATTTTCGAAACGTCTAAAGATAAACAAATGATAATTTACACAGCATATTAACTTTTTATGGTTTTTAAGACAAAATGACAACTATGTACGAAAATCATTCAGGAGCTGGTGAAACTGGGGGGACCTAGGTATAATTTAGCCCCAACTTTATTGTGTGACACTTTTACAGTAATTTATGAACAGAACTTGAAAATTTGAAGTTTTCTACACAAAAAAGTCTTTTGTGTTTTTTCTCTAAAATCATCAGTTTTTGGGTAAATCTTATCTGAACTTTATTAATTAGTGACCATTATTACCAGCATTCCTGGTATGCAGGAGTGTGCCATGATTGTAATGTTTGTAAATGAAAAATAATCTGGCATGCAATGCCAGAATGACAATAATGACGTTGTTTTTTGTGTTTTCTGTAGTTCATTGTTCTGTAGTTTTATTATTTCCTTTTGGAAAAAGTGTTCTATTGAAAAGTAAAAAATGGTCATGTTTAGTAATGTGGAGTACGCGGATATTCATTTTATTTATGGATATTGTAATGGAAATGCGAATGCCGCGGTACGGGAATATCGCAGAAGATTTCCTAATAGAAGGAAACCATCTAAAGATGTTTTTATTCGAATCCACCTAGAATTTAGAAATGTTGGACTTAAAAGAGGTCCAAGAAATGAAGAACAGCGAAATGGGCGATTTAAAAACATAAATTTAACAATAATAATAAATTAAGTATCAGAAGAGCAGTCGAACAGCTGCGTGCGCAAGCTGTGCATGTTTCCAAAAACAAAGTTTTTCGGATTCTGAAAAAAGACCACAGAAAAGCTTTTCGAATGCAGCCAGTCCAAAGCCTCCAACCAGGTGATCCCGAAAGGCGTATCAATGTTTGTAATTGGTTTATAAATGTCATGGAACAAGATCCCGATTTCGGAAGTAAAATTATATGGTCTAATGAAGCTACCTTTAACCGTAATGGATCGGTTAATTTTAATAATTTAAGAATCTGGGCTCATCGGAATCCTCATATAATTCGCCCTAGGACATTTCAACAGGAGTTTAGCGTTAATGTATGGTGTGGTGTTATAAACGGAACTTTTTGTGGGCCCCACATCCTTCCTCCCCGTTTAAATGGACCATTATTTAATGATTTTTTAACTAACCATTTTTTTCAATATCTCTAGGATATTCCTCTTAATTTAAGAAATGAATGCTGGTTTCAAATGGACGGAGCTCCTGCACATTTTGCTGTTGAGAACCGTTTGTGGGTAAACAATAATTATCCTGAACGGTGGATCGGTCGATTAGGTGCAAGAGCCTGGCCACCCCGTTCACTGGATTTAACTCGAGTTGATTTTTTTGTCTGGGGCTATTTAAAGGACAAAGACTACGCAAACCCTGTAAACACAAGAGATGAGTTAATAGAAAGAATTCTCGAAGAATGTGAACATTTGCGGGCTAATCCTGATTTCATTCGTAAAGCTACACACTCTGTACGGCGCAGATGTCAGAAATGTGTTGATGCTGGCGGAATGCACTTTGAACAACTCTAGTAATTTGTAATTTACCTTACTTTAATCTAATTCATTGTCTAATAAAAAATAATGTAATAAAATTTTGTTTTACTGCCATTGTTTTTTCTGTTCAGCAAAAATATTCATAAAAAACTATTCCCGAATAAAGTTCAGATAAGATTTACTCAAAAACTGATAATTTTAGAGAAAAAACACAAGAGACTTTTTTTGTGTAGAAAACTTCAAATTTTTAAGTTCTGCTCATAAATTAATGTAAAAATGTCACACAATAAAGTTGGGGTTAAATTATACCTAGCCCCCCCCCAGTTTCACCCGCTCCTGAATGATTTTCGTACATAGTTGTCATTTTGTCTTAAAAGGCATAAAAAGTTAAATTCCTGTGTACATTATCATTTGTTTATCTTTAGACGTTTCGAAAATATTCATAAAAAAACATTTTCAGGAGAATTAGTTGAACACCCTGTATCTCGGAAACTAAGCACTTCCCCGTCCCATGTTTATAGGAACTTTTTTTCTTATTTTGAAAAATTGTATTGCTTAGTGAAGTTTGGCCTATGCAAGTCGGGACACCCTGTATAATATGCTGATCTCTATACAGTGTGTGCGATTTAAGATTTTTTTTTTGAGATATAGTGCTCGATGAGCTTTATTTGACTGTTTTGAAAATTTTGTAATTTTCATATTTTCATGCTCCTCTAAATGGGTCGAAATTTCGAGATCGACTATTAGGCAATTTTTTATCGGCAAATTAGCGTATTCGATTCGCAGTTGTCTCAAATACAAAATTTTAGCTAGATACCTCATATAAGGTGCAACAATATACTTTCAATAGCAAAACTGTCCCAAATAGTGCTTTAATAAAACTGTTTTATAAGATAATAGGAGAAACAATTATAAAATAATTTTAACATATATTTATAACGGTGCTGAAAACACTGCCGCACGTTACTAAAAAAGCGCTAGAAAATTATTTAGTTTTAAAGTCTGTCTATAAAGAATTTAGAAAAAGATTAGAGAAATGTGTACTTGTAGGAGGTCTACATGTGGAATAGTTTTCAACTTAGTTGGATAAAACGTTAATTTTTTAACTGTTATTTCCTTATTTTGCAAGTAATCTCCGTATTTAAAATTGAATAAAAATGTAACAAAGGTAGTTTGCTTAAAGTCGATTTCAAATTTTCTAATTTTTAGAATACCCTGTATAAATTATCTAAAGTTTACGACTTCCTAAGACAATCAAAACTTCTTATAAAGAATAGCTTTTTCTCGGCAATTCAAAAATAAGAACGTTTACAAGAAGCGTTCCCCATCCGGAGACACACTATATACTCTTATACATTATTAAAAGAGACATAATGTAATGAACTCATTCTACTGCTTTTAAAATTTAAGTATTCATCTATTTACTTCTTTTCTCCTAATACTATTTTCACTAATAATAGACTCTGCTCACCTCATGTACTTTTATCAACTGTAAAGCACACGAATTATATTTTATATTTTTTCCAATACTATCCCATCGTCGTGTGAGGCATATATAAGAATGAAAAGCTTTATTTTCGCCCGTGCTTTGTGAGTTTTTTTATTGTATCTACGTATTAATATGTGTCACACACGTGCTTTTGGTGAATGGCCATTGTACTAACTCATATATTATTTTATAATGGGTTTCCTATTGCCATTACTGATTGTGCGGGATGGTCATTATAAGAGAATAATGTTATTGTTTCCACACATCAAAAAACTATTACTAGAGGGAGTCAAATTGCACACGCCCGTAAAGCATAATCGATTATCAGGTATTTCAAATACAAGTTCTTTGTTTCAGTTATATCCTTATGGTACATTTAACTCAGTCAATTTCATTATTCAGTGTTTACTGGCTGAATTGTTACATGCTTCATTTAAACTTTATGGTTTGTTGAATGCATATTTGTTTTCCAAGTTAATAATCAATTCTTTGATGATAAAGTATTCATTTCATTCTGATGCCACTCCTCCAATATTTGATCATGGTCATAAAACTGCTTTAAATGTCAAATATGCAACTAGGCAACAGGTTTAAAATCTAAGTAAAATAGAATTTTAACGTCCAAGTGGTTTATCAAGCTACTACCTAACTTCGCTAACACTTTAGGTGAGACGTTAGGAAGGTAGTAAATCAGGCCTACACGAGATCACCGAAGTGCAGTAACGTCGCGCGCGGTGAGGACTTGGATGGGTGATGGCTGGTGATCGGACCATCCAAGAGGCACCGCGCAGCGAAACAGCCAAACCGTTGCTAGGGCAATACAGGGTGAGCACAATAAGCCCAGGAGGCTGCAGTGCCCTCAGAATAGTATACAGGTGAGCACGGGAGGAGGGGGGGGGCTTTAGTCAGTAAGAGTCTGACCCTTCCAATTGGATGGATAGCAGTCCATCCTCTTTTAAAAAAATAAAAAAAACACTTTAGTTCGATCCCTAAACCCTACATTAACAAACGCGTTCAATTACCTCCACACCTGTCAGAACAATTTACAAATTGTAAACACTTGCATTATACAGGGTGTTTCACGAGGAAACGGACATGCTTTATTGGCAGATAGAGAACACCGAGGGTAATCATAATCACCCACAAAAAAGCCAGTTGGGCCTTCGTTGCTGAAATACAGGGTGTTTTATCTATTTTTCCAAAATTTCTTTTGGTTGTTACTTTGTAAAGGAGTGGAATAATAAGTTCATATTTGGCCCATATAATACACTAGTGATTCCGAATAAGTACTTGCATCACACACAAAACAAAATCAGGTCCGGATTCGAAAAAAAAAATGTTTTTGTTGTTCTTCAAGAAAATAATACCCTGTATATGTTTTTTTTATTTCAATATTAAATTTGAAAAGTACATAAAAACTGAACAAAATGGCTTGAATAACTTTTTGCCACACTTTTGCCGCATTGGAAAAAAATTCCACTAAATCACGCATTTTAGAAAATATCGATGAATGTTACGCATAAAAAATGCTTCCATTATTAAATTAGGCATTTACTTTTTCTCAGCAATAATTATTATGTTTTTATTGAGAACTAAACGGCAACATAACATACACACTAAAAAAAAATTGTTAGGAGCAAATAAAAATTTTGTTGCGTATATACAAAGCAATTTCTTGGTTGATGTTGATTAATTTTTGTTGCACCAAACAAAATTGTTTGGAACAACAATGAAATTTTTGTTGCTTCAAACAATTTTGTTTGGAGCAACAAAAATTTATTAACATCAACCAAGAAATTGCTTTGTATATACGCAACAAAATTTTTGTTTGTTCCGAACAATTTTTTTTTAGTGTGTACCTATTAATAATAATAAGAAGAATGGTAGCAAAAGTTTCATATTAATAATGCACATTGTAACCAAACTATCAACAGAATAATTGTACGAAAAACAAAAAATTCAGATATTGTCATAAAACGCATTTATCAATAAGGACAATTAACTGACTTAACGTTTAAAGTCATTGTTTAAAGTTGTCACTATTGATCATAGCAGCGCCATATAATTTTTTTACTAGTTTTCGTTATTTAATACAATTATTTATTTAATATTCCAAAAATACGGTACCAATCTCGGTACCAATTTTTAAACGAAGAATAAGCTGACATAATTTTGATCTACGGATATTGTAACGAAAATGGCGGGGCAGCAGAGAAGGAATATCAAAGACGGTTTCCTAACAGACGATGGCCTGACCATACAATTTTGGATCCGTATATCAGTATTCCAGAGAACATGGCAAGGTTCCTACAGCCGCAGTTGCGGAACTTAACACAAGGAAGTAAATTTTAAGTCTAAGTACTCGAAAATTAGTTCTGTGATTGGTGTTCCTTACACTAGGATATGGAGAATATTAAAAAGGAACATTTTTACCCGTACCATATTCAATTAGTACAACGTCTTGCACCAGGCGATGAAGTCAATCGCCTGACTTTTTGCCGTTGGGTATCTGAAAATGGACGAGTAATTTACAGAATTTTATTCACAGACGAGGCGCAGTTTACAAGGCATGTTATCAATAATTGTAGAAATGCTCACATGTGGGCCCGGGATAGCCCACATGCAAAACGTGAATGCCGTTCACAACATAGATTCTCTATCAATGTTTGGGTTGGACTTGTAGGCCGTCATTTGTTAGGACCACATTTTTTTGAAGGTACACTAACTGGTAACAATTTTTTTACAATATACGTTACCGAATCTTTTAAAAAATGTAAATATCCGAGGTATGTTCTTCAACATGATGGAGCCCCACCGCATTTCTCCAACCAAATTAGAAATCATTTAAATGATACATATCCAAACAGATGGATTGGTCGGGGAGGTCCTCATGTATGGCCAGCAAGGTATCCGGATTTCAATTCTGTAGATTATTTTTATGAGGTCACTTAAAAAGTGAGGTTTACAATGTGAACATTAATAACAGGGATCAGTTAAAAGGATTATTGATTACTGAAACGAAATTAGAAACAATCCAGATGTGATAAGAAGAACAATCGGACATCTCGTGAACCGCACCAGAAAATGTACTGAACATAATATGATTCTAATTTGTAAATACATTTTATAACAATATCTGAATATCTGAATTTTTTGTTTTTTCGTATGGATTTTTATTCTGCTGATAGCTTGTTGGTATTTTTCTATTTACATTGTTTATTTACATTGTTTTTATGCACTTTAGTAGTTACCATTATTGTTGCTGTTAATAAGTAGTAAGTTGTTGTTCTACTAGTTTGTAATAAATGAAAGAAATGAAGTAGATTCTTGGTTCGGTGGCCACTAACGTTATTATTTTTTTTTTGTTTATTTTACCCCATTCATAAAAATTAGTGATTAAAACATAATAATTATTATTGAGAAAAAAAAGTAAATGCCTAATTTAATAGTGGAAGCATTTTTTGCGAGTATCATTCATCGATATTTTCTAAAGTCTCATATTGCATTATTTATTGGAATTTATTTCGCGTGCGGCAATAGTGTGACAAAAAAATTAATGAAGCCATTTTGTTCAGTTTTTTTATGTAGTTTCCGAATTTAATAGAGAAATTTAAAAAAAACATATACAGGGTATTGTTTTCTTGAAGAACAACGAAAACATTTTTTTCTCGAGTCCGGACCTGGATTTTTTTTGTGTGAGATACAAGCGATGTGCCAAATATGAACTTATTATTCCATTTCTTTACAAAGTAACAACCAAAAGAAATGTTGGCAAAAATACATATTTCAGCAATGAGGGCCCAACTAACTTTTTCTATGGGTGATTATGATTACCCTCGGTGTCCTCTAACTGCCATTAAAGCATGTCCGTTTTCTCGTGAAACACCCTGTATAACTTCACGCATTATACAAACAAAACATTGTAACAAACATCTCGAGAAAGAAAAAAGCACTAAACAACTTAAGCTTAAAAAAATTACCAAAAATCGGATAATAACAACAAAGAGAGCCATAGCAATAAAACAAACTAAACACAAAACACACTAACAACAAAATGAGAAAAACATAAAAAATACAAATTCACAAATTGCACTTTAACCAATCATAACAATAAATAACCAAAATATGAACAAACAAAGAATTACACAAACTCTTATACAGTGATTATTAACATAAAGTCGACTCAATTAACAGTTAGCCACAGAGCAAAGACTTCACACAAGATGATCTACAACGTAAGGCCAGCATCTTTGGAAGGAAAGCATATGCCTAGGTGCATATTATAGTCCCTACTAAAGTTGCAAAAATGGGGGGTTAAATCCCAAAAGTGCAAGGGTAGCTACCATTTTCGAGAGCGGCCAACACGATGGTGATAGTCGCGTGGTCTATACCCCCTCGAACTACCACTAAATGCAAAAAACCATCTCTTTTTCCCATTTTTCATTGTCAGGCATGCCAGGACTTGTTGGATCGGTTTTTTTTGAGAAAACTCAATACGTCGTGTAGAATTTCTTAACCAGACATCCTAACGACCCCCGGGGGTTGAAACCACCCCCTCCCTCAATAACGAAACATGAAAAAACATCCAAACGTGCTGAAAATTGTTTTATACACGTTTTCAGGGGCGGGGAATATGATGCCGATATTATTTAGCCTCCTCCTAACCAACCACTCCAATGCATAAGACAACCACCCCTTTTTACCATTGTTCGTTATCAGGCATGCGAGGTCTTGTTGAATCGGAGATTTTTTGAGGAAACTCAATGTGTCCTGCAAAATGTAGCAACCAGGATTGAAACCACCCCCTCCCTCAATCCTGAAGTGTCCCTAAGAGAAAATATTGGAAAACCCCCGAACAAGTTCTCTCATGCCTGATAACGAGGATCGAGGTAGGGTTCGCGCGATTATCACCATCATGTTGGCCGCACTCGAAAATGGGGGGGGGGGGGGGGGTTGCAACTTTGGCATGGACTATTGCTACTCACGCTTGAGCTTAATTTTCCTTCGCTTGTCCTCCTCAATAATTACACCCTGTAATATCGTTAGATTCATACCCACTCGATACATGTTTTACCTATGTTTATCTATACGGTGAACTGTTTGGGTATTTCCCGATGAGCTAGGTACTTGAAATTTAGCATGGAATATGCAGTACCTTCTTGAACCCTAGAAAATTATAAAAATCGAAAAATTCCATATGGCGGCTCCAAATGGGTGTCAATCTATAATGTACACTTGCTTTCAAAACTTTCGCGTACACATTCAAAAGTAAGTAACAACGATTTTGCAAAATTTTAGCTGTGTGAACGGATAATTTTGAGATTAGGTTAAAGATGACATTGACGTTTAATTAAAATTTAATTAAAACGAATATAAAAATAAATACAACTATACTAAAACTCGTAGAACAGTGCTTTTATCTAGTCCATAATGAGTAGCAACCCTTCTTATGGACCACCAGTCTTCTAATTTAGAAAGCATCAAAACTTTGTCTTGCTCTGTCAGTCGAGGCATTTTGACTTTTCAAAATTTCAACTGTCAGAGTTCATTAATTACAACCCTGATTTAATACAGCGAAAAATAGGTGTACGCGAAAGTTTTGAAAGCAAGTGTACATATAGCCGGAGACCGAGACCTTCGAAATATGCAAAATAAAAGTAGTCTATGCAACTCGCGAACACACAAAAACTGAAGTTATATTCTTATGTAAAATGATCTGCCGAATTCGAATATGGAGGTCGCGATTTGAATTGCGAAATCGGAGAAAATTGCACTTTTCCACTTTTCTCTGAAATTCCGCGAAAATACAATATTTTATGTTTCTCATCCCATAACTTTGTTAATAACAATTAACTCAGCTTGAAAATTTGGACACATATATTTCGAAACATGATGAATCGATTGCCATACATAAAATTATACTAAAGATAAATTATCTGGTGAAAAAAAAATATATTTTCGCCCGAGTTCACATGAATTTTTCAGTAGCAACATTGAAAAAGTCTGTATCGAGGAAAGTTTTTTATTATTGAAGATAAAGTACTAGTATTAATAAGTGAAATGTAGTTTAAGCTATGAATTAATTTTTGAAAAACATAAAATCGTTGTTTACAACAGTTTGGTGGTCATAAAAGTGTAATAAGCTTGATCGTTGTACGCGCTGCATTAAATTCTGGGTGCACCATGCACCAGATCATGAAATGACAAGGTACGGCATTCGTTTCCAGATCCAGATGTATTCATAAAGTAATATTGATAATACTGGGTAATAGAATTCTGCAGTAGCACACAATAAATACATTTTTATTCGATATATACACACTTGCCTTCACATAAACATCTTATGGAACAAAGTACATTTGCTTTAGCACAGGAACATGATTTGTTACAAATTAGGTGTTTGCACTTACAAAATGGTGTTATGTTTAGAAAATTTTTTCGCATTAATTGTCACCATGATTGGCATTATGTTGCTGTCTGTCTTGTGCCATCCAAATTCAAAAAGGTTTGGTATTTTTGGCTGAACGAAATAGGCAGTTTTGAAAAAAAAATTGTATAACGAATTCGGAATAATTTTAGAAGCACATTCTTTAGTAATTTCTATGTTATCAGCTGCAGATTTACATAATTGAATATCTGTTTTTAAGACTTTAGCAAGTTAGTAGATGTCAGACTGTAGGTGACAAAAAGAATTGGTCTGTACGGCAACATCCTTTTATCTGATGACTGAGATGTGCTCATTTCTGGCACGTTCAATAATTTTATTATTTTTGCCGTTGAACAAACATAACTAGACAACTTTGAACCCCTTGTAATTTATCTCCGAAATGTTACTTTAATTTCTTTGAAATCCCATCTGAACTTGGATATGATTCAGTCCAATAGATGTATTTAGTGGCAACTGTATGAAGAAGGTGACGAATTTGAGCTATTGTTAAAACTTCAGCATTTACCAATAAAATTTTTTCTAATTTTAATAAGGCTTGCAAAAACAGGTCTTTAAATTGAACAATATTAGTTTTGTTCTATTTCTTTGAAGTATTAGTTTTTTTAAATCTAATATATATAAATTGTGATATTTCAAATCATTTGCTATCATGTCTATGCAACGGTCGCTGAATCCTTGAATTCCATATAGTATTTCCTCGTCGTTTAACTCCTCAGCTTTCTGAAAAATTTCGTTTTGCCAGTTAAATGACCCTACATACAGTTGCTTTCGGTTTTCTTTAATGTCGCGTGCTTTATTGCAAATAAGACATTATTTTTTAGTAGTGCCCGTATTGTCGGCATTTTTCATAGGAACATGTATGTCTTGATAAAAAATCCTCATATACAATCTTCTACACTTGGCGTGATAAACGGGATTCTTAAAAATAAAATTTCCTTATTTTCCAAATACTGATATATTGTCCGATTTAAATTACGCCGAGTGTAGTAGTTTTGTGTAGTTTTCTTATGTAACATCTTAAACAGTTTCTGAAGTTCTTGCTTGATACACAATACATTGATCAAAGTCAATGTTGACCACAGATAAAGGTAAAAAATTATATTTAGGAATATGCACGTGTTTACATTAAAAGTTTCTCACTCGATCTCTTCATGTTATACCAATATTATGAATCATAAACCACTTGAAAATATTGAAAATATTATGTATTTTTCTTTAAAATAACAATGTTTTCAATAATGTAAAAAAAGTAACAGCAGTGAACTATAACACTCCTTACTCACATAGAACGTATTCAAATGAAAACTATCTGTTGCCCGATAAGGTTAGGGATTGCGAGCCAAAGCGCCGCGCGTAAGATTCATGTTACACTGCCTTTGTCTCAATTAATATACATTTTATGAAAAAACGCTCCAAATAAAAAAACTTTCTGATTTCAGTAGCTACAGCTTACTCGATTACAGTATGCAGTTATTTTGAAAAATAAAAAAGTTACCTCGATCCACACTTTATCGCTGTAAAATATAAAAAAGTACTGTCCCTTTCATTAATAAATAATTATTTATTTTTCAGTCATATCAAAACATATATTGTTTTTGCATACACCGTTGGAAAGCGAATGATTTGAGTATTGCAGTACTAAAATATCAATTTTTTATGTCAACGAATAACAGATATAGAGAAGTGGGAACATTAAAAATGCGAAAATAGTGATTTCCGTTAAAAGCATGAAAAAGTGCAATTTTTTCCAATTTCGCGACCTCAAAAATATGTTTTGTGAGGTGTTTTTACATAAAAATCAACTGTCTGTTTTTGTATGTTCGAGAGTTGCATAGCATGTGTCGAATTCGGGGGTCTCGCTCTCCGGCTAATAGAAGACAATATCCATATTAAAATTAAGACCGCTGCAAAAATGGTAAGAACTGTGAAAACTATAGGAACAAAGATACAGAGAATAAAATTTCACATAAAAAAGTAGGTGGGTGGCGGAAAATACGTATCTTTTACTGTTTATTGGCAATATATGCATCTAAATCCGATAAATCTGCGCGATGCCACACTTTGCATGTTTCCTTTGCATATACTTTAACAGATAGACATATTCTCTCACCGATTCTTGTTTAGAAAATTCGATTATCTACAACTTTCTTCTGTACATGTTTTTATATGTTACCATTTTGGTAGCGTCTTCACTTTAATGTGGGTATTGCCTTCCATACATATAGATTGGCCGCCATATTAGAGCCACCATCACGAATTTTACAATTTTGGAATTTTCTTGGGGTAAAAATTTTTAGTTAACAGCAAGAGCAAAAAAAAACATTTTTAGACCATTGGTTCTGATATTACATCCTGTGCAAACAACAGCTTCCTTTGGGTTACCTGGCAAAACCCATTTTTGCATATTAACCCTTTCTGTGAAACAAAAAATAATGTCAATAGTATTTCAGCTTCATAATAACCACGTTTAAGCAGTATCTCAATTTTTGAAAAAATCGCGTTCCATCATGGCACCGGGAGCCGTTTCTTCGGAATTCCCTGGACGCTAGACCTGACCACAAGAAATGCTCTCAAGATTATTTTTGGATTTTTAGAGCATCTTAAAATATGTATCAAATGGACAGCAACAAATTTCATTAAAAATCAAATTTCAAATCAAGTCATATAACCCCCTGGTCCTGCATCTACTGCCAAACTAGACAGTATTTTTTTTAACTATTTATTTAACGTCGGCCTATTTCCGCTACCAGGGCCTATCACCGACGTCAGGAGACGAGCTACCCCCAACCTGGAGGTTTTGCCGTAAGGATCTTTTACTTGCCTAACATTTAATAGACAAGGGACCGCCTGCTTTACATCCCCTCCGATGGATATTGTATCAACTACGTAATCCTCGTCTTGAAATTAGATAGCTTCCGCGTATACGTTGATATACAAGCCGCTAGAAGGTGGGGTGAGATCGCTGTGTTTCCTAAGATGGATTTCACCCATCCAAGTACTAACCGCGCTGAACGTTGCTTCACTGGAGTATCGAAATACAGCACGGTCAAGACGCTTCTACGCTCGTCCAAAAAGACAGCAAAAAATCGAGTTATATTTAACTGACTTCAATATCGATATAAGGTTCAATTAACTGGGCGACGCGACGGTGAAATTTTAGTTCATAACTTTTAACGACCGTTTTTGAAGACAGTCCATTTTTAAAAAATTTTTTTTTTTAGAAAGTATTTTAAGGTACGGTGTACATTTTCATTCTAAAACCGTTTTGTCCTCAGATGTCGTATGAACTACGTATTAATATTGAAAGCTATGATTTCTCTCATGCAATTCACTACTTCTTAATGGTGGTTAGAATAGTTTTGATTAATTTTCCAATAATGAGTGTTACAAATTATTATTTAAGGCATAAGCTGAGCTAACGGTAGGTACACACTAAAGTTAAGTAATATTTATTTGGGTTATGCAATCAATATATTTTTCCTTCATAAATATACCGTAAGAATGCAAAATTGTTTTTGCTTTAATAACAAAGATTTCACTTGAAATGATAACGACTATTTGTTATTTTAATTGCGGAGCTATAAAATATTGAACGGTCTTTTATTAAAGTTTTATTATATCTTGTCCGTTCGACAATTGCATTCCGATACAATGTATTTATGTGTTTAATTATACTGTTACTTTTGAACTCAAGTATTCATGCAAACATAAATAACGTAATAATGCAAGTATTCAACTTTCGACAATATGTCAGATATTTTCTCTCTCATTATTATTCATTTATGGGCGACAATTGGATTTTTTTTTCTTGATATGTTTATTATACATGAAGTAGACATAGAGTGAAGGCGTAAAGACCACCAATAAGATAATTATTCATTTGTAATGTTTTTGTATTATTATTGACACATATATTTTTCGCTGGGTTTGTTAAATGTTATATTGGGTACCTCCCAAGATTATATTATCAGTTTTTAATAATGACGTTACTTGTAAAACAACTGTAATAAACTATCCGACACATCTCGACCCAACTTTCTCACATATGGTAGTTAAATAGGAACAAATTTCGACGTTTGACGGAAATAACTGATAAAGTTTTGAAACGTGGCAAAGATGGCATAAGTGGATGGCATGTGTTTGGAAAATAATATATACCTCGGGGCATTTTCAGTAATTTTATAAGAAATATTAGTTAGTGTTTAATTAGGTACACAAACCAATACTTTCCACAGTGCTTCTGGTCTAACGCCGTAAATCATAGTATTATATAGTGCCGTGAAATCGTGGACCTGCCGAAAGGGGTAAAAAAGAAGAAAGAAATCAGTAATAAGCTAAGAGAAAAACACAAAAACAAATAATTTTATCACTAACAAACGCTTGAAAATTTCTTAAAATTACTGGCTATGCTAAGATCGTCCCCAGCTGGCGGGGTATAAGGGTATAAATTAGAGTTAAACTAATAAATTCTTTTTTCTACTACCGTCTATATAAATGACCTTTGCAACCCCAGTAACACGCGCGATAACGAAAGTAAACATTCAAGTTACGTGGTTGCTAAGGCGTTATTAGCTACGAAAGTAGAACTTTCGTGGCTACGACAGAAAAATAAAAAAACACAAATTTTAACTCTTCATACGTTTGCAAGTTTGCATATGCCTTGCTTTCATGGGGTAAAGCGAGACACAAGCAATATTGGCTGCTTCTTGTATCCCATTTTTCTCACCACCAAACATATTTGTTTATTTTAGTCTGAAACCACCCGAAATTAAAATGTTTAACATAACCTCGATGACAGATAGTAATTGTTTCATTGGGATGGAAACAATTTTCACAGACAGCCTCCTAAACTATAAAATTTATTCAATACGTCAAATAATTCCATGAAATAATTAGTTTTAAATTATTAAATCCTATAATATCTTTCGATAGTAGAAAAAATATAATACATTACACGATGCGAAAGCCCTTTAGGTGTTCGGTGTTTTTTGAAAGGTTTCGGCTTCGCCTCGACCATTCAAAAATCACCTCACACTTAAAAGTAAACTTTCACATCTAGTAATGTAAATAATTATAACGCCTCATAACACTTGAGTGAAATAACTAATGGCACTATTTGAAATACCAAATAAGAGATAAAGCGTCATAGTCATTTCGGATAAAAAAAAAATTAAATGTAAGTATTTGTATGTGAAACAGTAAATAAAAAATAGCCCTGCAGATGAAAAATCTCTTTCAGGCTTGATTTCAAATAAATAATTCTTGAATTTCTTAGACAAATAGATTTTGACTCGTTTACCCTTGAAGGTAATAAAGCAGCACAATAAATACTTTTCTACCAGCAAATACCTAAACTAAAGTCGAGTCAATCAGTGGCGTACATTGATAGATAGTTCAATGCGCCAAAACCGAATTTCTTTCAGCACATAAACAGAAATACACGCGTTACTAACTTTCCTAAGAAATAATATCTTCGTTCATCGTGAAAAACAAACTATCATGGGGCCTAACCAAACGGCTGTACATAGCCGTCATACTGCCAACGATGACATGTGCAGTTAAAAACGTGGCAACAACAAAAGCCAACAGGAGAAGTTTTGCGAAGATATGAAATTATCCAATTACTCGCAAAAAAAAGACGAAAAATGCGACATAAAACATCAACACTACTAGAAGGGAAGACAATCACAAAAAGGATAGGAATGTAAGCAATGAAGCACTGGGGACACCTCCAAAGAAGGGACTCGATACATCTACTGAAGAAAGCGCTAATACTGAACAGCAACAAACCGAAAATTGGAGAAACAATCGAGAGGATCATGAACAAACTAGGAAAGGACCAGGCATACTGGGAAAGAAAAGTGAGAGAAAAAATGAAAACCGTTTTTGATTCTGGTAGAGGAATATACTCTACCATAATCAGAAACGGAGGAATTAGACGACTCAGAAGAAGAAGATTTGTAGAAGTAGAAACACAGAAAGAGGAAAAAAGTGCATCAAAATCGGATCACCCGTTGAAGAGATGTGAAGCCACAGACAGACAGACATTCAAACATACGCGTCAAACTTATAATATCCCTCCTTTTGGGTCGGGGGTTAAAAAGAGGTACTCATAACATTTGTTGAGACGTTTAAGTTCTCAGATATCTTTTATTTCGAATAAATTGCAAAAAAATTGCCCGAATATGATGTTTTTCGCGATTTAAAAAAACGTTCGAAATTTCGCAATTTGGATCTTAAATTCGTGTTCAGCGGTTCAAAATATATAGGAATATAGTGTTTTGATCTCTGGGAAAATTATTATTTTATTTTATGTCTGTGTAATCAATTAAAGAATTAATAGTATATTAAAACATGTATAATATTAAGAAACACTAGCCAAGTAGTCAACCTAGAGTACTCGCAAGTTAGAGGTAAAGTTATAGTCTGCCTGCAGTTTCACTTAACACACCACATACATTAGACAATCCGCAATCCAAAGCCATGGCTGTCCGACAGAGGGTTACGCATTTGAAGAAACTTAAATAACCTTCATTACTCAACGACATTGTCAGTATCGAAGCTGGGGGTGGAGTCCAGCACCCGATAAACAATGTCACCAAGCTTGCTCGCTACATATCACGCCGTAGCCCGCTGCTATACCATGCCAGAAACCGATACAATTAGAAGAATATCATACTACACAGAAAAGTATATGGTATTTTCAATCATCTTAAACAGCCAAATGTTTCAGTCCCTCCGAGTTTGATTGATTAATTTACCAGCGTGCGGTAGGTATTGCTGCCTCTTCCAGGGTTATCTAACTGGGCCTGCTACCTCCACGCTGGGTTGGACTAAGGTCATGCTTGTTACCAGCAGCGAGAGCCACATGGCGCATGGTAAAGGAATGTGGGATGGGAGGTGTAGGTATTTGTGAGATGCGTTAGCGCATTATGTCGTGACGGAGCGTTTAAGTTCCCTTTTTTGTGTTTTTGGACTTCTGCCTCTTCTGAGTCTTCTTGTGAAATATGTTGCCGCGTTGTGTCGTAATATGGAGTGTTTACACTCCTCTTTTTTGTGTTTCTGCTTCTTCGAATCTTCTTTTTCTGAGTCTTCTGATTCCTCGGTTTCCGATATATCGTTGCGATTTCTTTGTGGGGTTCATTTTTTGATCCTAATCCTCTCAATTGTTGATCTCCGTTGTAGCATGATTTTCCTATTTTTTGATGTTTGTTGATATTCGGTGCTAGCGCTTTCCTCAGTAGATGTGTTGGGTCCCTTCCTTGGGTATGTTCCCAGTACTTCATTGCATACATTTCTATCTCTTTTTTAATTGTCTTTGCTCCTAATAGTGTTAACGTTTTATGTCGCTGTTTTCCTCTTGTTGTTTTTGCGAGCAGTTAGACTCCTTCTGTTGGCTTTTATTGTTGCCGCGTTTTTTGACTCCATACAGGCCCGGCGAGAGGGGGGTGGTGGTAAAGGGGTGACTTCCCCTGGGGCGGGGCTTGCTTAAGGGGCCCGGATTCCAAATGAAAATTTGTAGTATATATACTTTTTCCGTGAACTTAATAAAGTGAAATCTAGTTCCGATTTCATTATAAAATTACCGAATGGGGGCATTTATTTTCCTCCCCGGGCCCGTATTTCCTCTCCATGGCCCTGACTCCATATGTCACCGTTGGCCGGTTGACGGCTTTGTACATACATTTGGTAAGGTCCCATGATAGTTTATTTTTCTCAGAGATTGCCGTTGTGACTCTGTATGCCGTTGTGATTTTCTCGTTTATAGTTTTTCTCCGTTCCAGTTAGTTCGTCATGTCTCTTCCTAGGTACTTCAATTTGTTCGTTGTTCTCAGGGAGTATTCATCTATTTTGTGTTTCTCTCCGCTCGTCCAACTCTCTTTTGTTGACGGGTCTTGCTCCATTAATAAACTTTTCTTGAAGTTTGTTTTCGGTCCAGATGTGTACTGCGGCAATTGGGAGATCGTCGGCGTATGTGTGTTTTCTGAAAGAAGCCTGCATCACGCATACCTCCGTTGAAGTGCTGTGAGAATTCAGTTTTGACGCAGTATATCAACAATGCCTCATTGATTATTTCAGGTTTAATTTAAATTAAATTAGTTTAACTACTTTTAATAATTATGAAAAACTTTACTTGAACATTTTTAAGAAAGTGTTATGATCATACTTTAAGAGTAATGCATTTGATTATTATGGGTTTAATTTATATTAAATTCGTTTGAGTATTTTTAATAAGTATCAAAAAAGAACTATTTGAGAGTTAACATAAGAAATTTATATGACCATACTTAGCCGGCACGGTAGCTCAATCGGTTAAGGCGTATTGAGTGGCGAATACGCTGATCGACTCGCTACCGCGCTCTGGGTTCGACCCCCAGCCCCGGTATTGACAACACCGGTGGGTGTGGATGTATGTCTGCGTTTTTCCGAATGTGTAACTCCCTTCCGGACAGCCTTGGCTTTGGATTTGGGGGTTGTCTACTATCTGTGGTGTGTTATGTGTTTATACTTTACGAACAATACGTAATTGATTAAATTAAATTCATTTGAATATTTTTATAATTAGAATAATTTACTTGAAGGTTTAGACAGGTGTATTATGGCCACACTTCAATAATTCATTTTGTATATAAATTCCAAAAAATTATATATAATGTAATTTGGTAAGATATTACAATAAATATGCTGGAGGATTCAAGATATAAAGGACAATAACATTTTTGTGGTTGTGTAAATGAAACAAGTATTATTTGGGACATACTAGCGGCTCTGATCTAAGGATTAAGGAACATAATAGAAAGAATTGTATTAATTTCATGTAATCATAAAACACTCTTATATGATCCGATTTTTCAAGATAGCGTTTTATGCTGGTTGTAATGTAGGTACACATACAGCATTCTGGACAGATTTATTTCCGTATTATTTTGTTTAGTTTAATGGATCTTTAACAGTCTTGCTCAAAGGTATGTTAATTTTTCACTTGTATAGTAAGTCCGTTTGAACAAGGTGAAATTCTTATAACTTCTCTGAAGCGTAGGCGTAGGTGAGGATAAAATATTAAATATGATAAATGATTCACAACCGACTCCAAGTTGTAGCACATCGCGGATGAGAAATTCTTCGCTATTATATATCCATTTATTATGCATATTTTTACTTTTTTGCAACTACCATTAGCAACACTAGTAGCATATTGTAAATGTTAACAGAATTATGACAGACATTTATTATATGGAAACTATTTGGTACGTAAAGTTTTTAAAACGCGGACGGATGCAAGAATCTGGAACAAATCAGTTTGGTTTGGATTTAAGGACTAGGTATTTCGATTAAAACATTATTATTTTAAAATTGTTTACACGTTTATATTAAATGATTTGAAACAAGAAACGAATGATTTCCCCATCATCTACTTATATCCCCACTGCCTTCCCCTAACTGCCCTCACATCATCCTTGAAACCAAATCTTACCGGTTTCCCCTTTATAAATTGTTTGCCGAAGTGTTGTCCAAAGTATTTGACCATAGCTTAATTTCTTGAAAGATTTGGGTGAAGAATTTCCCATTGACGAAAATTTGAATTTAGCAAGTTCATCAGTGGGCATAGCTTATACATTTTATCAGACAGCAAGTTTAGTATTGTTAGCAAAGTGTATGTACCTCTTGATTCCTTGAAATTTATTTCGAGACATACTGGGAGCTACGAAAGGTGCCTAAACATCTTCGTCAACGCACCAGTATATGGGATGACTGGGTAATTGGGGTGTCCAGAAAGCAATAGAATTCCTAAAAATATTTTGATTTCCGCCTCCCCACCGCAAAACCATAGTTATTTTTGTTATCCATAAAGGTTTGATTGCTTATCGATCAATTTTATAACCTTATCGTCAAACAATCTTTCAAAATATTGAACTGGATTATCATTCTTCATTTACATCTTCTACCATTTTCCTTAGTCTTTCTCACATAGCCCATAGTTTTATAGTATATAGTATAAGTATAATATACGTAGCCCATCCGTAATATCCGCATTATCCGTATTATCCGTAATACGTATAGTATAATATCTTCATAATTTTTTGTCAACTTCTCATTTTTACCATTATTTTTTGAGCTTCTAAGTTTCTTCGTAAATAGTACCGATAACGGCACGTCGTCAACGCTATTAGAGTCGTTTTCTAAATGTTCCCTATTTTTAGCAGCTACTTCAGATAAGGAAATTTCGTCATCAGAGGAATAGTGAAGTTCTACTTCTCCAGGAATATCACTGGGAAGTTGAAAATACCCATATCGTTATCGTAAAATTCTTCCTCATCTGTTTGCGTATCTACCTCAGGCGGGATAATAACTATTTCTGGGTCGTGCTTTGCAGAAGAAACTTCTTCCATTGCTTTTTCCAATGTTTTGAAACGTTTGCCGTAAAAATTCTTGAAGCAATTGGCTGGAATTCAGAATCCATGTCGAAGCAACTTATGAAAAGATATTCCGAATTTACTTATACATATTTTCCCATTGTACTCAAACGGGTACACTGCCATTTCTCTCAACTTTTTTTTAAGAAATAATGCAAAATGGTGTGTCCCGATATTATAAACAACTAAAATACATACCTCAAAACCTCATTTACCACCTCGAATGGAATATATTAACTTTCACGTTATAAAAATTAGTCTTTGAAAGCATATAGCACAACTTGCTTACTCAATCTCTTAAGTTGTTATTTACTACAAATGCCCCATCCATAAAAAAACCTTGTAAGTACGCGCTTCCTACACATTGCAGAGTCCTACCCCAAGACATTAGTTTGTAGAAATATTTCAATAGAAGTCGCTGGGAGGCAAAAATTCACGGTGTACTCAAATAAGTAGAGTGGGAGATAATGGGTTAATAATTATGAAAAACTTTACTTGAACATTTTTAAGAAAGTGTTATGATCATACTTTAAGAGTAATGCATTTGATACTTACGGGTTTAATTTATATTAAATTTGTTTAATAAGTATCAAAAAAGAATTATTTGAGAATTAACATAAGAAATTTATATGACCATACTTTACGAAAAATACGTAATTGATTAAATTAAATTCATTTGAATATTTTTATAATTAGAATAATTTACTTGAAGGTTTGCACAGGTGTATTATGGCTACACTTCAATAATTCATTTTGTATATAAATTCCAAAAAATTATGTATAATGTAATTTGGTAAGATATTCAAAAAAATATGCTGGAGGATTTAAGATATAAAGGACAATAACATTTTTGTGGTTGTGTAAATGAAACGAGTATTATTTGGGACATACTATCAGCTCTGATCATACAAACAGACAGACACAAATTTTTAAAACACATTTCTTGGCGTTGGTGTCATTAAACAAATTTCAAAAATTCTGAAAGGAAAACAGAATTCTCGTTACAACTTTCATTGGTCTCAGTCTCACTCATGTTGGGTAAATACTAAATATATTATATTTTACAAGCCTCAGTGCTTATCTTTTTGCTTATTGCATAAGAATTTTGATATCCTACATCTACCTTACAGATTTATTTATGCAGATTTTTTTCCTTATGGATTGTGATGTCCAAACCCCGCCGTACTGAAGCTTAAGCTTATTGTACCCCATAGTCTCGTTATCCCATTAGTCCCGTTTCTCTTCAAAAGGCGCGTGTATGGTCGATGGCAGCTGTGGCTATTTCTTCCGAAGGTTGGGCATTCACGTAGTATATAGTGAGGAGTTTCCTCATCCTCACCACACATCCTGCATTCTGGATTGTCCCTCACAACTATGTTGGTTAGGTGTCTATTCAGTATGCAGTGTCCTGCTATGATGCCCACCCCATATCTCAGTTGTTTTCTACTCAGATTTAGCAATTCGTTGGTATTTGTCATGGATTGTCTGTCAGTGACGCACTATCTCAACCCGAGCACCCCAATCCAAGACAAGTTGTGTTTCTGACTAAATAGTTCCTTTACCATTCCTCTTGCGGCATTGTATGATAACCCGCAGTTTGGCTCAAGTCCCACCAAGGCTGTTTTGCGCCTTCTTTGGCCAGCTTATCTGCTTTTTCATTAGCTTCATTGCTCTGGTGTCCTCGCGTCCACTCCAGTTGCATACTGCTATGTTCCGTCAGTTTTGTCAGGGAATTAAAGCAGTCTTTTACCGTTTTAGAACGTATCTCTACTGCATCCAGAGCTTTGAGAGATGCTTGGCTGTCAGTGAAGATACGGATTCCTTAGTCAGTATATGACCTCCGTATCATTTCTTATGCACATATTTCTATAGCCGTGACTTCTGTTACAGTACTGCCCAGACTGATTTCTGTCTCTGGTTGCTCCCCCGTAACTCCTGCTCCAGTACTTGCCGTTTTTGATCCGCCAGTAAACCATATGGTATCATTTGGATGTCTTCACAATTGATTTATTTCTTATCTTCCTCTTCCCTATCAGATATTTATATCCTGAAGGTTTTTGTGAAGTTGTGGCTTGCGCTGATCCTATCCGACTGTAGTAGTCGATTTTTTTTTATTTGTTGAAATATTTCGGTATGGTATCTTGTTCTTGGAATGGTACCATATACGTTTGTTTTCAGCCTGGGCGCAAAGTATTGCTAGGTAGTAAGTATCCAAGGCTACGGTAGGTGTTGTTGACGTTGTTACCGTTATACCCAGACAGGCCAATCTTTGAAACTTTCTTACTTTTCTCACTGCCTCCTCTTTTCCGATTTTGTCCCACCAGATCAGGAAGGCATAGGTACCATAATCCTTTGGTACAGCCAGTGCACCATTTTTGGTTACAGTCGCCAGTTCTCGCCTAATATTCTTCTATTGGCCCATAAGGCCGCGTAGATTTGATAGTCACTTCATGTAGATGCACACGCAAGTTTAATTTGGTGTCTAGAATCAGTCCCAAACATTTGACTTCATTACTCATCTGTAGTTCGTTTCCCGGGAGATATAATTTTCCCAGGTTGAGCTTCCTCTTTTTTATGAAGGCGATCACAGTGGTCTTTCTTAGATTCACGGAAAGACGTTCCTGGGTACATTCTCTGTCTATCATAACAAGGGCTCCCTGCATCTTTTCTGATGCAGCGCCCTCGTATTTTCCTGTTACTAGGATGGCGATATCGTCTGCATAACCTTGCGCATATATTTCCTGCTATTTCAGTTGAGATAAAAGCTCGTCCGCAATCAGGCACCACAGAAGAGGTGATAAGACCCACTCTGCAGACATCTTCTGGTCACGGACCCCTCCTCTGTTGTGGATCCTAGCGTGAACTGAATTTTTCTAGTTCTGAGTGCTGAGTCAATCCATCTTGTTATTGATTTTTCGACTCCGCGCCTCTTTACTGCATCACTTAATGAGTCGAACAAAGTATTGTCAAAGGCACTCTCTATGTCTAGGAAAGTTCCTAAGGCAGTATCTTTACTATCTATGGCCCTTCCTGTTTTTTGAGTAAGCTCGTGTATTGCTATCTCACAAGATTTTCCTGTTTGGTAGGCATACTGGTTTCGATGTAGAGGTTTTGTACCCATTTTAGCGTCCCTGATATGCCTATCAACCAGTTTCTCCTAGGTTTTTAGGAGATATGATGTTAGAGTAATAGGTCGAAAGGATTTGGCCTGGATCTAGATCTCACGCCCTGGTTTTGGTATAAATACCACCTCTCTATTTTCCGCCAATCAGTTGGAGCATAACTCGGTCACAAACTTTGAAGCTTTTAGTTCCTGTACACATATTAAATCACAATTTTATTTTTTACCCCTTTTAATAATGGTGTAGGAGTGGTATTAAAGGTGATAGTGGTGGTGGCTGATGCGAACACAATTTTGAGACCTTGGTTTCGCGTACATACACTAAATCCCAATTTTATGGACTTTTCCTTGGTTGCTTTTCCTTTTTACGCCCATTTCACGGAATAAAATTAGATCTCGTTGTACCAAATTTCAAGTCAATATCACAACTCGTTTCAGAGTAATCGTGCGCACAAAAAAAAGTTACAGACAGACAGACATTTTTTTGTTCAAACTTATATTCTCATTCTAAGCCTATTTGAACAAAAAAAATATTATTTTTTAACCGTTACTGTACTTCCACGATGTGGAAGTAACTTCTGGCGCTGATGTATTATCACGTCAATCATTTAGCTCATCTTCGCAATATAAAATAACTTTATAATTATTACTATTTACTATTTTTAGATATCTCTGCGACGTTTATTGGAATCACTTAGTATTGCATATTACAAGCACTCGCAAATTGTTTCTTTTACGATATCACATTATAGACATGGATGGATAAAACAGCTTTGAATGCCAGAAACAATAGTAGAGTGAGATCCAAATGTAAACGCTCAACGAGGGTGAGAGATAGTTCCGCTTCAAGAGGCGATTAGGCGATAAAGAGATTTATTGACTGCAAAGCTAATATAATGAGCAAAAGATATCGTAGATAATATATACAAGTGCTTAAGATGAGTTGCTACTATAATTTCTTTTATTTTATTTTTGTCAATTTAACATTAAGTTTTTCTTTCTCATTAAACACATTATAAGTATGCATAATTAGGAGATAAGGTCGGTAAATTTAATTAACAATTGCAAGTCAAACCGTTCGTTTAGTTTAAACTCATCCCAGTAACTAACGAGCATAAAAATACTTCTGCCTTCACCAGTATAATGAGAAAGAATTTCTGTTAAATATCACCACCAACAATGATTAATCACAAAGGAAACTTTAATTAAGAGAGGAGAGAATCGATAGGAAACCAAGTAGAACTATAGCATAACAAGGTAAGCACACTTGTTTCTCACCTTCGTAAAAACCAAGTGTGAGAAATCCCTGGCATTGAGATTTCCTCAGAAAGAGAAATTAATCTTAGTATACTCTGATACCGAGTGTATGTCCCTGTCTCACAATATACAGCCTCCTCCTGCATAAAGTCACTTCAGACCTTCAAGGATAAAACGGGTTGTATACCTGCGGCGTGTTAACTACTTCTATCTACTCTTATTAGATTGTATACTAATTAATGAACTGCTTTTCAACAATTAATAGTATCCATAAACAAATAGCGTGAGTTATAATAATTCACTTGTGAGTTATTATCACTAGGTACAGTGTCTGCTTTACCTTCATGCCTAGCCTGTCTAATCGAAGTAACGCGCGACGCGAAGATGGCTTTGTCCGAGAGAAATTCTTTCCCGATATTTTCAAAAATGATGAATTGTGTACAAAAATTAAATTTTACAGTTAATTTTATAAACAAACTGAGTAATTTAAACAAAATTTTCTCAATTTAATATTTATTGGTATAATCGTAGATAAAGTATAGTATTCAACTTGCGATAATGGTAATAACTCATTTGATGAATGACAGCACTCGCCTGCGGCTTGTGCTGTAAACTTCACCTGTGTGAGTTACTACCTACATTACCGCTCGCCAATAATATACTATTAATTCCATCACGTTCTCTTTATCTATAGGACTTTTATATCGCAAAAATTATTGTAGTCCCCCCCCTTTGCTGAATGGCACGTATAATAACATCACACACCCGTTGCGGTTGCCAATCAATTGTCTATCACAAAATTGGTAATACCTTGCCAACGTTTTGGAGGTCATCATCTTCGCCTCTTACCATGTGACTTCCCTTAGTCTTTCCCAATTTTTCCCGCCAGTTAATGCAGCCAAAAAAGAAAAAATGATGCAGGACAATATGGAGAGTTGCTTCAGGGGACGTATTTCTTTGAGAATCGAGTAGTTGGCGCGGTGGGTTGTTCAAGAAATTCACATAACGAACGCCTCCAGACTCACATCTAAAAATCATCAATACATTTTCTGTCTGCTTTATTAACAGTCCATGTCTCCGAGACACAAAGAAATATGAAGAAAAGTAGGGCGTCAGAAAGCTTGATCTTTTGTGATACAGAGAACGATATGACCCGTACAGTTTTACTAGAAAAATGAATTATAATGATGATTTGAAGCCCGCACAGATTTTGCCATTCTATGACGATAGATAGATAAATGAAATTTTTATACAACATGTAGACCCATTTGTCCCTTTTATTGGAGAAAATTTCCTGCTAATGCACGACAATACTCGACGGCGCATTGTCAGATATGTAAGCGGATATTTGGAACAAATTGAAATTAATGGTTTGGTTTAGCTCGAATATAATCCAGACCTAAGCTCTGAGTCCCATAGAATACCTTTGGGATAATAGGAAGGGCAGTTAGAAATTATTTAGTGTTAGAGGTGGGAACATATTAAAAACGATAAATTTTTATATCAACCATTTTGGGTTTTTTAATTTCTCATCTTTTTCTTTTCTTAATTGTTCTTGTTAACATTTTATTTAGCCATTACTATTATTACGCGTATGCATACGCGTAGCGGCCAGTACATCTATTGACGACAGTGAACACTACACTATTGACATTTACTGCTACTGTTTCCCCTGTTGCATTTGGCACCAGCGCACAACGATGCGCTGCCAGACCAGGGTTAGATACAGAAAGATCACTATATCATGGACGTACCCGATAATTGTTTGCAATATTCAAAATTTATTTTTGCAGTATCTTTTGGGCATTTTGATAAATGAATATGTTTGCATATCCTGTCAAGTCAGCGACACTATTTGTTCTTCTAAAGAGACATTTTTAAAAAAATAATATGTCGAGTATTGGCAGTTGGCTACATACAAGTGTGGAGCATTCACGCAAAAGTTGATAGGTCAGTTTTCTACAATTTTTAGTATTTAGGTTTTTTATATTAGTCTTGGGGCATAATGTATTCCGTGAGATTTTTTGTGAAGGGGAGGTGCGACTATGTGGAATCTCTTTATTATATGTTAGATAATGGTGTAGTGCCGGGTGTTTACCTTAGAATTGCGCTGTTTGGATTTAATGGCGTTATACATCCAAGATGGCCGCCATGCGAGACATTTATTCTTTTCATCAAGAATAACTCCTTCCAGAGTGCTCATACGCAAAATCTCTGTTCTACATGAGCCAAAGAACAAATTTAGTTCTTATCAATTTTTTCGTATTTTTTACCATTTAAGAGTTACACGCCAGTTTTACCACATAACAATAATTTATTAGTATACATTTATTGCCTAGCCTATCCAACTTTCAATAGATTATATACTGTGTATTTTGTGTCAAGATAAAAGTAAATTACCTCTTGTTAATCCATTGAAGGTTGAAAAACTTCTACAGTGTTTGAAACAAAGAGAAGAATGGTTGGATAAAGATTATATGCATATTAGTAGTCGAATCGGGAATTTAAGTGTACAACAGCTACAAGACTCCAATGCAAAATGGCATAAAGAATGTTACAAAAAACTGACTCATACGACAGACATGGTTAGAAGCAAAAAACTTTTCGAAAAAGGAAAGCGTTGTGAGTCTACGGATGATTTAGAAGCGAGTACCAGCAGTGACAAGGCAACATACACATTACGATCTAAAACACCTGCATATAAAAAAAAAAACTGTTTTTTTTTTGTGATGAAAGAGAGAAAAGCAAAGAGAGACTGTATTGCATAGCAACAGATCAAAGTGGCGAGCGTCTTAAGTTAGCTGTACAACGCTCTAATAGTGAAATATTGAAAGTGCGCTTGAATGACTGCACAAATCCTGGAGATGCCCATGCAAAAGACATACATAAACTATCACGTTATGACAAAACCCACTTAGTCTTCTATGCGTAAGAAAAGAACTGGCAACACACAACCAGTTCACTACAAGATCAGTGATACAACGTACATTGGGAACACATCTATGAAGTCATTGTTATCTCATGTCAAGACTAAAGATGAGTTGATTACTTGTCCGAGAAAGCAATACAATATGCAACTGGAAGAGACAAGTGTTTATTCGTAGCTTGGAGGAAAACAGTAGTTCAATGGGGAGTGAAACAGATGAACTGAAAAGCAATCATGAGGAGGCAGATACAAAAATAATTTTGCATTCCATGTTCGCTTGTCGTCGCGGTGCTACACAGCTTCATATTTACTCACCTGATACAGATATCTTCATACTTACTTTATGGTGGTATAAGTTCCTTCCACTGAACACTATGTTTATAACTGGAGTTGGCCAAAATCAAAGAATGATTAATCTCAGCAAAGTAACCGATTCCCTGGGTTCAAAGAAAACTTCAGCATTATTAGGTCTGCATGCATTATCCGGAAGTGACACCACAGGGACTTTGGCAAAGAAAGCGAAAACCTCCTTTTGGAAAGTCTTCAATAAAGCAGATGATGACATTCTCGAAGCTGTAAGCAAACTTGGAAGCTTGGAAAATTTTCTTGATACAGATAGACTATTAATAGAAAAGTTCATATGTCAAGTCTATGTTCCTGGTACAAATATATCATACATTGGAGAACTGAGGTGGTGGATGTTCACAAAGAAAGAAACTCAAGAAAACTTGCCACCAAGAGCATCACTGATATCATATGTTGATAGAGTTCGTTATCAAACCATAGAATGGTGCCGTGCTGACCAGCCCTACCCTAATCTGCCTTCGCCATTAAACTTCGACTGGGAACTAAAAAACGACCATTATGCTTCTGTTATGTGTATGCTACCATGTGCTCCAGAGACAGTTCTTCAACTTATTCGGTGCTCTCGTGTTAAGAGAAAATGTGCTCCACCATGTAAATGTCTTTCCCACGATCTGAAGTGCACAGAACTGTGTGTGTGTGGAGGAGATAAAGATATGTGTAACAACTGTGATGAGCATACAAGGCATGAAGATCCATGGGATGACTTAGATGGTAATGATACATTGTTTTGAAGAAAATAATAATATAGTATCATTAAATATTGTTTTCTGTCAATACATAATTTATTTTAAGAACCAATTTTATAATCCAACTACTACGTCCTACCACAAATTGTACGTATTAATACTAGTTATTATTAAAGTTTTTGTGAGTAAATAGCAGCAGAATCATTATTTTTCTTCCCTTAATAAATAACCGATGGGTAAATTATGTTTTAACCCAATAGTGACATGTATAATATTCATTATACTGATTCTGATTCCAGAACTCTTAATTGGTAAAGGATACGAAAAAATGTATAAGAACTTGTTGTTTGTTGAATTTGTTCTTTGGTTCATGTAGAAGAGAAAATGTTATATGCAGATTTTTCGTATGATCACTCTGGAAGAAGTTATTTTTGATGTAAAGAATAAATGTCTCGCATGGCGGCCATCTTGGATGTATAACGCCATAAAAACCAAACAGCGCAATTCTAAGGTAAACACCCGGTACTACACTATTATCTAGCATATAATAAAGAGATTCCACATAGTCGCACCTTCCCTTCACAAAAAATCCCACGGAGTAGGTAAATGCGCATTATGCTCCTCAACTATATATAAGCTTGTATAAATGTCCAAAATCTGTACCTAATTCAAAACTAGTGAAATTTGACTTATCAACTTTTGCGAGAATGCTCCACAAGTGCAGTTTTTTCGTATTCTTTCTTTCTAATCACAAATAAAAATTGTAAATAAAATACATTTTCTTATCAAATAAACCAACATGCATGAGTTCATATGCAATAAGAATATGTTTGTGGGCAATGCGTATACGAAATGAATACGTTTCCGGTAATTTGATTTACAAGCGATTTTCTTTGTTATTGGTTTTAATAAGCAATATCGGTTTCCAGATGTAATAAATTCATAAATGCAGGTAAGTGGTAAATTACATTTGATAACCTTTCTTTGTTTTCATTTTAATTTGTAATTTATGGCAATACCTACATGGGTAGGATTCATAATCTAAAACTGTAAAACGATATTGTATACTCCCTCAAGAATCGAAATTTCGATAGCTTATTTTTATTGAGTCCAAATATCAATTCGTCAATAAGCATATTTAATCTTATTTTACAGGACATTTTGATAATTTCTAAGAGACTTATTACATATTTCTAATTATCTAGTATTTAGTGGATTCGGTACTTTTATATGTTTTATTAAATGTTCGACTGCAAGACCGAAAAATTTTCTTTAATTCTAATGTAATATTATTGTTATTGTTTAAGTGTTTATTTTGTTAGGTTTTCCTCACAGTAAATTGCATAAAAAACACTACATAGTCACTCTTTATTTCACACGAATTATACAATGTATAATTTCTAGTACTAGTACAGTTAGAAATAGTCTGTACACAGCAAAGTGTATCTCTCATTTTTTTATGTGAGTCGTCGAACCAATGCACAGGTGGCTTGTTATTAATTTTGCATTTTTTTAAAGGAAAATGTTTGTCAATATGTTAAAAGGTGTTAACTAAAAATTCTCATAAAAAGATAGAGTTGAGCTCTGGGTTATCGAGTAAACTTCAGTCAATGTTATTTATTCTTTAACTTAGCCATATGGCCATACCTTTAGCGTTAATGAATCTTCTCCATATGCCTTCACACAATGCCTTACATTTTTTATTATAATATATTGACCTAAATGATCAGATAAAATATATAGATAATATATAGATAACTATTATTCTTATTTTTATTTACTTACTCTATAGATGCTTCTGCTATAGATCCTCCAACAAGAATTTACATAGATTTTGTTTTATTAATGTCTTAAAAACTTTTGTTCTGATATTAAGCTGTGAAAAAAAATCTGGAAAGATTAGACCAGGAATTTACCACAACTTGTTGACATCCATTAAAAGCTATCACGAAATCTCAGTTAAGATTATTTTTTCATTCATGAACCGAACTTGTTATCTGATAGAACTTAAAAATCGTTGTAGTTCTCATCTTTATAGCCCAAAGATTGCCGACGTTGTGTTAAATACCTACCCTTAAACTGTCACTGTTTACTAATGTCCTTTTGTGAACGAAGGGGCTTGTAAAATCCCAACGAGTCTGATAGGACAGTATCGGTGCGTTTCATTTTGATAATATAAGGGCTCTTAAAACTGTTAACACTTCGTAATCACTTCTTGTAGGAAGCAGAAATAAATCTGTTTGAAAAATAAACAGAATTTCGTGTTAACAAAATAGAACAAGTTCGAGTATGTTTACACAATGTAAATAAATATATTTTGGTTGTATACTACGGATAATTATTATCCGAATTTTTGTATATTTTAGTTGTTTCTATTTTAAACCAATATTTAACGATTAACTGTGCGCTGAAAATAATAACACGTATTATACGTTTCTGACTTCATTCAAGTCAACTATCAACAATATATTTAACGTCCGCTATAATAGGTATACTAATTAATCATCTAATCATCTGAATTGAAAATGTGTTCAGTAATGAAAATAAACAACTTTGTCTATATATTGCAGTAAATATTGAATGAATATTACTAAAACAATATACATACCGACGCTACTCAAAACATATTACTACTAAGGTAGAATAATTTATATATTCAGACTACGAAAATATAAAATTAGGATATTTTAGTAATAGTACAGTACCTAGAAGTAAAAAATATGTAAAATTTCGGAATAATTTCATATATAATGATAATTTTTCTTTATCGGTTATTATTAGAGTAAAAGGTATCGCCTTCAGTTATACTAATAAATAAGTATTACAAATTTATTTTTAAAACGTAGGACAGTTTACAATTTTGGGATCACTGAATATGAACCTGAAGTCAACATTAAAAAATTCAAAACGGCGCCGGCGCGGCGCGGCGGTTCTAATATGGCGGAAGTATTTTTTTTCTAAAACAAGTGCTTTAAACAAACAAAAAAACCAGCATCTAGGTGATATCTAGGTATATATGAGCCAATGGGGAACTTGCCCATTTTTCTTTATTCCATTAAAGTGTGTGTTTATGTATAAAAACATGCCACACTGAATATCAGCTCTTAAATCGCAGTACTTGCTTTGCGATAAATAATTAAAGTTGAAATCCTCGCCACTCCTCACGAAAAGCACTGTGACGTCACGACGAGAAAACTAGTCTCGCGTGGGGTCCCACAGATGGCGTATTTTAGCCGAGCGGTGCGTCTTCACCCTAAATTAATAGACTGGGCAGCGGTGGGCTTTGAGACGTCCGCATATTCGGTCATAAGTCTTTCATTTTTTATGTTAGAGAAAAAATAAAAAAAAGTGGTGGAAAGCTCAATAAATTCTCTTTACATAAGCTTTCTACAAATTTTTCGAAAAAAAAAAAAAACGATAATTATCGAGATATTCGAGGAAATGTAGGAAATTACACGTTTTCCTCTAATGTGTATGTAAATCTTAAAAAAAATATTTTTCTCAGAAACCTTTGTTTCGAAGGGCCGAGATTAACGAAGCGTCAAAGTAGTATATGATAGTAAGTGAACATCGTATATGAGATCGATTTTAGTTAATTACCGATTCATTATGGTGACAAAATAAAGAAATTTTACTGAAAAAAAGGTCCCAAATCCCGCCCCCTCTAATTCCTTCATTTTTGTCGGAATTCAAAAAATAAAAAAGAGTTTAGCAAATTTAATTCTATTTAAATTAGCTAGAGTAGTTTTTTGGCGTAGGAGCCTAGATTAAAAAGTTGCCAACTGTAGAAGCTCAAAATTTGCTATTTTTGCCGTACAAGGCCGACATTTCAGTAGTTATCTCCGAAACGAAAAAAACATTCAAAATTCTGATGGAAGCAAAAGATTCGTAGTGGAAAATACTCGTTTTACTTTAATTTTTATTTCGAGCTAACTCCCACCGTTGCGGAGATATCTGCGAAAAATAGCGAAACACAACTTACATTTCGGAGCCGAAAAAATTGCAAAAACATGCAATCTTGACATGTTCATATTTTTCGGGGAACACCATTGGGACGGCTGTACGATGGCGCGACGTAAAGAGGAAGTCTTCCAGATAAACCTGATCGTAAATTTCACGGCGAAATTCTAAAATTCGGCTCGGCGCGAACGAATCAAAAGTAGCATTTTGTAACATTTCAGAATATTAAAGATGTTTTTTCAACGAATACGTTTAAATTTTAGGTTAGGTTGTCTTCACTGCTAGTTGTTTCTGACAAATGCGCATACACGTATGCGGAATTATCAAAGCCAAAGCAGAATCGGTATCTCTTGACGCCGTCATCCGACTTTCTCCATCTGACGTCACATTTCAGGAGTGGGTAAAATCCGGCAGATTTTAATCGCTTATATTTCTGGAAGAGATTTTTTTTAAAATTTTTGTTGTCTATGGGGTTTTTAATGATGTTAGTTTACGATTTTGAGTATTTTAAATCAATTTTATTTTTTGGGCAAGTTCTCTATTACAATAACAAAATAGCGACATTTTGTTAGAAAAATGTGAAAACGCACATTGCATTGTTATGGCCGATAACTTCTTTATTTTTTGGAATGTAGAAACAAACAAACAATAATTTTAAAGATCAATTAATTATTTTTAATTTTGTTCCTTAGAATTTTTTATGGAAGAGTCACAATTTCTTAGATATTCAACATTTAAACTAAATACTTCATCCTAGAATCGGTCCGATGCCATCTATAAAATTAAATATCTCCGAAACTATCAACCCGACCCGAATATTAAAAAAAATCATTTTTAGATTATAAGCTTCATTTTTGACGTCCATCATATTTTCTCTAAAACTAATGCTTATGGAGATATTTGCAGAGGAACGAAAATATTACGTTTTTTCTAAAATTCCTTTACCTTCCAGTTTAAAATGCAATTTTTTTCTAAAGCAAGCGCTGTACGTGGATGAAAAAAATTGAGCGAGTGACTTGGATAGAAAATCTGGATGTGGAAGTAGTGATTCCTTGGGCAGCGGTTCTTTACTTCTATATCCAGTGGAAGTATAGTAACGACAAAGAAATTTTTAAAAATTATTATTGTTCAAATAGGCTTAAAATGTCATGAAACGTCGAGATTCTAAGTTTGAGCGAAAAAAATTCTGTCTGTCTGTCTGTCTCCCTGCCTGTCTGTCAGTCTGTAACTTTTTTATGCGCACGTTTACTCTGGAACCGTTTAAGATATTGATTTGAAATTTGGTACACATATGTACTTTAACGAGATCTGGAACTAGATTATATTTTGATCTTGTTCCGTCGAAGGGTTGGGGGGTAAATTGGGGTAAATTTGGTGTAAATGGGTAAATCAAGCAAGTAAGAGTCCATAAAATTGGTATTTAGTATATACAAGAGAAACTAAGGTATCAAAAAAATTTTTGGCATCAGCCACCCCCATTACTACCCCATTACTAAAGGGGTTGAAAAAAAAATGTGATTTAGTGTAGTGTAGGTATGTACAAGAACCAGAAACCTCAAAATATTTTTTTATTTCATCCACCCCCACTACCACCCCCCTATCACCACCCGCACCCCACTACCGATGTGGGGTATCGTTTTATGGGTTTCTGGGGCAGAGGATTTCAAATATTATATTAATAAAGTTCCATAAACAATTATTTCCACATACAAATTTTTTTCGTTGTGAGTGACTTGGATAGAGAATCTGGATGTGGAAGTAATGATTCCTTGGGCAGCGGTTATTAATTGACGACGGCCCACACAAGAATGATGCATATGCGCAACTGTCTAATTATATTTACCATATTGAACTCCGTTTCATATTTTACTCATTGAATCGCGCATTGAATCCAGAGGCGGCCTATATCCAGAGGCACGACGGAGCATTACGAGTGCTTTATTACCATCTAAGGCACTCGTATGGGATAGACGAAACACCAGTGCTGCCTTACGCTCCGAGGGATATTGAGTCCGTTGTGGGAAATGAGAAGTGTCTAATTTATTGGAACTACTCGTTTCCCACCGTCAGGCAAATACAAGCCAACAAGTCTGACATAGTCCTCCTCGACCACCAACTCAAGACAATGTTTGTCGTGAAGTTCTCGGCACCCGCGGAGAACAACATTGTCTTGAAGGAGGAGGAAAAACGGACAAAATATCGAGATTTGCTCTTCGAACTCCGCAGACTCTATCCAGACCATATTATCAAGATAGTGGTACTGATTATAGGAGCCCTCGGTGGAACGAGACACACACTGCTTTCGGCATGCCGAAATTCGGCAGAGGTCTTAGCCGGCAGAATGCAGAAGACCGTCATCCTCAGCTCATTACGTCTGCTCAGGGCACACGATTCCCGGACCCAGTAGTCACTTACCCCACGGGTGTGGGGAGTGGCTGCCGGTACTACCAGCTCCCCTCTGTGAGAGTCAGAGCCACAGAGAAGGGTGACTGGTTTTTAACAAAAAAAAAAAAAAAAAAGTTCTTAAATATACCAGTTACATAAATATGCAATAGAAGCTTATTATCTTGCCTTATGGGGGGCTGATTATAAGCTAATTCCACTCTAAACGTGAGAAAACTTAAAATGAAATAATAATAATAATACCTAAAAACATCGCTAGAAAAGATTGGTATTGACCCCACTATATACCCGAGAATGCAAAAAGCAGTAATTCTCCATACAGTTGGTATCGTGAGATCATTCCTTGGGAGTGACTAGTCAATGTTGTGATCTTGGTACCATGTAGCGGATTACAGTATACAAACCAGGAACACCTGAGAAGGAAAAAAAAAATAATAATAATAAGGCTGTCATCCTCGGTTCATTACGTCTGCTCAAGGCACACGATTCGCGGACCCAGTAGTCACTCACCCCACGGGCGTGGGGAGTGGCTACCGGTACTACCAGCTCCCCTCTGTGAGTGTCGGAGCCACAGAGTTTAACGGGTGACTGGCTTTTACAAAAAAATAATAATAATAATAAGGCCGTCATCCTCGGTTCATTACGTCTGCTCAGGGCACACGATTCTCGGACCCAGTAGTCACTTACCCCACGGGTGTGGGGAGCGGTTGCCGGTACTACCAGTTCCCCTCTGTGCGGGTCGGAGCCACAGAGAAGGGTGACTGGTTTTTAACAAAAAAAAAATAATAATAATAAGTACCAAGACCTAGCAAGCGAAATAAAAGCTATTTACTTACTTGAAAAGGTCTCCATAATACCCATTGTACTTAGTGATTCAGTTTAGATACAAAGTTTATTTTTATCTTCTTCCTCAGAAGCATCGAATCTCCCTGTAATATCGGCTAATGGCTTGATTAATAAAGATCTGCCCAGAGCGCTAAACAGGCTGGACATATCTGACCATCAGAGGGTGATAGGACTCGCGCAAAAAGCTACATTCATAGCTACCTGTAGCACGGTTCGAAGAGTGTTGGCCCATGAGCATACCGTTGGTCGTTTAGACCCCGGTTAACCATGAACCAAAAATTCCAGTATTTAGTTGTGAAAAAAATATAATAATAATAATGATAATAATAAAAATAATTATAATAATATTCTCAGCAATGATGAAAACTATTCAAAAGTAATTTTAAAAAATTATTTCCTACAATAATTTCACACATTCAAACACATTGAACAATATAATCGCTTTTATATTTGCTTCATTCATCGCAATCAATATCATCTAAATAATCTAACTCTGTGGGAATATCATCACCTTCATCATTTTCATCATTCTCATTTGTTTCATTGTTTTGTAAAAGAACATCTTCCTCATGCTGAAGAACTGATGGTCCTTTAAGTGAGAATGACTTCAATAAGTTATCTTGTATAACCCAAATACTTTCTTCTGGGGGTGGGGGTTAGAATGTATTCGTTGCGTTTTGCCACACAGAATTTACAAATACAGGTCTTACAATTTCTTTTCAAGAGAACGCCAGCAGGGAGAAATTAAGCAATTAGAAATAATTCGTTGTTATTATTAGCTGTATAAAACTGTCGAAATATTTCATGTCTCGTAGCATTTACCGTTACACAATTTTTAATGTTATACATTAGTACCGTAAATTCTTGTAAAATTTCGATTTTTTTTCATCGTTTAAAAGGTAGCTTGGCTTTACTAAAGAAATTAAGACTTTTTGGAGTTTTTTTTTTGTAAAATATTGAATGGTCTAATTTTGCCTTTCTTAAAAAAGGCAGCTGTATAATCTGATCCTGTGTTGTTATTATCATTATTATTATTATGAAATATATAATGAAGGTAAGTATTATTATTACTATCAAAAAGTATTATTTGAAGATTATGATTACTTTTTAATGATCATAAAAATTATTATAAAATTACTCTTATTATCGATATTATAAAAATTCAAATTAATCTAGGCTGTTGAAGAATAGTCTGGGAGTTTCGAAGTTTAGACAGCTGGGCCTATGAATTATAGACTTAATATTCTCGCGCGCGCGGTCATTTATTAAAATTTAAGTCGGCCATATTTGTTAATGTTTTTTGAAGGCAGACCAATTTAATCAATAGAGGGGATCTTAAACTTTCAATGAGTAAAATATGAAACAGTAGTTCAATACGGTAAATGTAATTAGACAGTTGAGCTTATGCATCACTCTTGTGCGAGCCGTCGTCAATTAAAAATTAAGTCGACCATATTTCTTTTTTCAAGGCCGACCAATTTCACTGAAGAGAGGGGGTCTTAAGCTTTCAGTTACCAAAAAATCAAACATTAGTTCGATAGGATTAGTATTATTAAAATAATTAATTACATTAAAGTCGGTCAGGTATATAATAATGGAAATTTCGAGGCCGACCAAATTTTTCTTAAATGATACATTATTTTTTCTAGTATATTTAAATTTCATCGCGTAGTATTATAAGGTATGTTACACATTGTCAATATAAAATCATAAAAATTAATTAAAAATAATAATTAACGTAAATCGTTTGGTCGGCCACCGGAATGATAATTTCTGGTATATTTGTGACTAATTGAACCTAATTTCAAGGACTAGATATGGTAAGTCGGAAATAATGTCATGGAAGCTTGGTCTAGTAGGCTGACTTCGATGAAATAAAAACTAGATGTTATTCCAAGCTTGGATAAATTTATCTGTGAAAACCCTATTCAAATTGGTTCAGAAGCTTCTGATTAAAATTTTTAAATTGGTTTATAGGTTATATTATTTTGACATTTTTTACTTGAAAACAAAGTCATAACATTAACCTAATAAGTTTATTCCGACTTGACAATGTACAAAGAACGTTTTGATTATTTTGATGAGAATTTCTATAAGGAAGTATGACGCTCTCTGATACGATTTCTTACCGTATCATCAATTACTTAATTGTGACAGAAGGTTGCAATTTGTAACGACATACTAAAATAATTTGCATAAAGTTATCAAAACCACATAAATATATGCAACACATGCATATAAATGTAATTATAGATTCAGAAGCACTGTGTATTTTAGCTCTTACATAAATAATACTTAGCAAGACAACTTGAAACTAATTGCCGCTAAGAGCTAATTAAGATCATAAGTGGTGCTCTGAGTACTGAATGGGAAAGTCAACGCTCCTACGTTCTTGTCTAAACACCACAATATTATTGTAATTTGATCAAATGATAACGGGAATAAAACATAATAGTCGAATAAAACTATGCTTTGCTCATCCATTGTTTGGGGGAGGAGGCAATTTTTTTGAGAAAATGCAATCTGTAGGTTGCGTTTTTTGGAAATTAAGTTTTAATTTTGAAAAACATATTTTTGTTTCGTTTTTTTAAAATCTTATAGTGCCCTGCCAAGTGTGCAAAAATAGACTCCCGTGGGCTCCTTGATGATGCAAGTGTGGTAGTAGTCTAAATCTCTTTGTTAGGCCTTGAAGAAACATAATTTCGTTGACACACTCAAAAAGGATGCGCATGAGTACTGCGCGCGAAGAACAAAATGGCCGCCGTCGCAAACACCTTCTCCAATATATCTAAGTAACCATTGGGATTACGAGAAAAGTTTTATACGAAAAATATTGCTAAATCAATTTTACACAAAAAAGGTCATTATAAGTTTTTATGCAGGACTAACCATTTTCCCAGAAACTTAACTTTTAAAATTATTTCATGGTTTTATATTTATTAATGGGTAAAAATATGTTAACGGGCCATTTCGTGTCCCAGGTTGCTTAGATACCTTAAAAATCAAATTTTCCAATTTCGACTTAATATGATTTAGTAGCTGTTACCTAATAGTTAATTAATAAACTACAAAATGATAGGTTTTCAAAATACAGAACGAAGTATACACCATGAAGTTGTCCGTTAAACTTCAGCAGCGTCAGGATGATAACGTACTTAAACTAAAGGAAGCGTTTCAAAACACAACAAATCCCTTTCATCGCAAAACTAATGAGCTCATTAATATCCTAACTCAGCGAGTCTTTCCACAAGAAATAAAGATGTCTTTAGACAGTGTGGCGGAAGCTGGCCAAGATCTGTATAATTCCTACTTGAAGCAAAGAGTTCATACTAACAACATTCAGTTCTGGGATCCGTTGAAAAAGAATGTTATTAAAACGTGTAAAACGGCAGCGAAAAATTACCCTCAAAGACAAGTCTATAGCCATAAAGACAGATTTATCTCTTATTTCAAGATTATTGATAGCATCCAGAAGCAGACCTGACGTAGATTTGAGATACTATTTGAGCAACTACGAATTCTCAGCACTACCGAAGTCATTATTTGCAGTTGACGGGAGTATGCATCATTGTCTAGCTAAGTACACACTTATGGATGCTCTTGAATCAATGCAAGGTATACCTGCCGAAGAAAACGATGATGATCATGCTTCCACCACACCTGCAGTTTTAGAAGAAAATGAGGAGCTACAGGAAAAAGCTGCGATAATAGATGGCAGGGCGCTTCTTCACACCTACCATAAACCTAGCACAGTGAAGACATGCCGTGACCTTGGTTTAAGCTTCAGCAAATGGATTGGGCAAAAAGCAATACAGTGAGGTCCATGTTGTTTTCGACTCTTACAAAGAAAACTCGTTGAAGAAAGCCATGAGAGTGATTCAGCAAAAAGGCTCAGATCCAATCCAGTACAAAATCGGCCCAGAAACGAAAATTGGAAGTATAGCAATGAATAAATTCTTGTCCCACGATAAGACGAAGGATGAACTGACAGAGTTCCTTTCCGGTCAGATTCTTCAATTTGGTGTGACCAATAACAGAAGGTTTGTAATCAGTTGGAGGGACAAAGCGGCTTCATCACATGGCGATGATGTATCCAGTCTTTCAAGTACGCAGGAGGAGGCGGACACAAATATCATATTACATGCAGTATATTTAGTATACAAAGGAATTAAAACTACTCATATATTCTCCCCCGATACTGATGTCCCAATTTTGGCACTAAGACGATATCCTCAACTTTTGAAACAGTTTGCATTTTTCCTTGGCGATGGCATGAAAAGGTTTGTTCAGCTAGGTTCAATTTACAGAGCACTTGGACCTCTGAAAGCCTCTGCACTTCCTGGATTACACGCACTTTCAGGAGCAGATGTAACAGGATCATTCGCTGGCAAAGGTAAAATAAAGTGGTGGAAAACTTTAAATTCTGCAAGTGATAAGCTGCTAGAAGCTTTGGCTACATTGGGGACTACACTATCTTTCACAAAAGATGTCAGGGCTAACTTGGAAGCGTTCATTTGTCAGCTTTATATCCCAAAAACAACACTGACCGACATAGGAGCTGTGAGATGGTTGTTGTTCACCCAGAAACAATGTCAAGATGAGAACCTTCCTCCAACAGGATCTGCACTGGATCCGGCTTTGCTAAGGGCCCACCTTCAGTATTTTGAGTGGAATCAGGACCTCATTCAGTATCCCAATAACCAACCACCATTAGATTTTGGATGGAAGAAAGTAGGGAGCACATACGAGCCAGTTGCTTGTACCAAACCTTGTGCTCCAGAGCTTATCTTGGAACTTTGTTGCTGCTCATGCTCAGAAAGGCGTTGCTCTCCTCCATATACGTGTCAGTCGAATGGACTCCGGTGTACCGAAATGTGTAAGTGCGAAGGTAATCTCGACCGATGTGGTAATATGGGAGAGTGCGAGCAAGGCGATGATGAAGATTGGGGGCTAAGTGAGATTTGCATTGAAAGTGACGATGATTTTAATTAAAAATGTCATTGTAGAAGTGAAAAATATTGCTTGTTTGGGCAGTTCTACAAAGCATGGTCGATTCATGATATTAGTGACTTACTGATCAAAAATTAGTTCAAGATACAACCCGTGTCCAATATTCGCTTAGATGAGTCTTACCGCACCTTGTTATAATAAAAAACTTGAGCTAAATTATGACAAAAATAAAATATTGGCTGTTTTTCCTCCTAAAACTCAAGACCGTCACGCGTAACTCCATACAGATTGACACTTGTTTTGGCTGAAATTTTGTTACCAGAGAAATGGTTAGTGTCCATCTCTGAAATAATTATTACAAAATATCCAAAATTTGTTGGCATGATACAACTTTCATGTTTTAAAGTCTAGGATTTAATATATAAACTATTAAAGTCTCGTAACTTGGTTAATACTCACGACCGTCACAGCGCTCATTATTAGTTAAGTTGAATGTTAGGACTACCAGCGACTCAGAAACACATCGAAATTTAGTTTTCGTTGTGAAATCATGTGAGATAAAATAACCAAGTGCTGTTTCCCAAAACATTTTGAATTTCCAGTAATTTATATGGTAAGTCTAATATATGGCCCTGTGCTCTCTTTCATGATCGTCACGTTGTGTATTTTAGCATTTATCAACTTATTAATACCCAAATACGTTTTTATTTTGAGGGATCCAGTACACTGTCTTCTCCTAACCTTACTTTAACTATAGCTTAGGGTGAATATAATTCTTAGTCATTTTTGTCTAGCGGCCCTCACGACTCATGACGGTCATATGGTAGTGATGGGCTGCTAAATAGCAGTCTGCTATTTTTTAACTGCTATTTGCTTCATAGCAGTGGCCACTGTTACGAGCTCTGATAAATAGCTGCTACTTTTATAGCAGGTTGAAATCACTCGCTGAGTGCCAACACGCCTTTGCAGCAACACAAACAGGCTGTGTCGGCCCAATAGCAGTGATAGCACAAACAGCACAAACAGCGTATGTACATTCGTTCCGCTACAGCGAGCATCAGCGGCCAAGCGGGTCCACGCAGCACTTAGGAAGGGAATATGTAATTCATGTAAAACTATTTTATTTTAGTAATATTTAACACATGATTATGTTCGTCTGCTCAAATATTTTAGAGGTATATAAAAAATAAACCAATAAATGTTATAATATTAACAGATAACAAATGAAACTATAAAAAAAACGCAATCGCTGCATGGACAGTTAAATATGATTAGTTTCAAAAGAAATATAAATTATCTGTTTATATTTCTTTTGAAACTAATCATATTTAACTATCCATACAGCGATTGCGTTTTTTTTTATATAAAGTTTCATTTTTTATCTGTTAATACGTGTCATTTTGCCAAAACAACTAATGCTAAGAAATAGCTGCTATTAAAATAGCAGCTATTTTTAACTGCTAAATGAAAATAGCAGTAGCAGAAGTAGCCGCTACACAAAAATAGCTGGTTCGACCCATCACTATCATATGGCACAAATTTGAGTGTGATGGTCTTGAGATTCTAGTGACTGTCATGAAAAATTTCATTGGCATTACTCTCCTTCACTCTTGTAACTTTTGAATGGTTGAATGGATTTTTTTCAAATTTGGTGTAGTAATATGGGATGAAATTTCCAATTATATGATGTAAAAAACCAACTTCTGACTTCCGGTTTCGAGGCAAATGACGTGAAAATCAAATTTTTTAAATAGGACAACTTGCATATTTTTACATATTCGATTCCTACTAGCCAAAATACATATGATCTGACCCTCAAATATTATTTTTATTTTCAAAAATTTGGCACAACCTCAGCCAGCAATTACATGACCGTTTTACGAATCTCACAACCATCTCATGCCACTCACGACCGTCACGCGTAACTCACAGTACCTCATTCATAATGGTGTCATAAATATTATTTATCTCGTTAGGACCATTATCCTTTAAATTATGAACAAAACTGGTTATCGGTAACAAAATTTAGATACAAAAAGATAATTTGAGTCAATACAGTTAACTGAATTTCGAAAGTATTAGGCTCAAATAAGAAAGAAACAGATACTTCCAGTTATATCACTTTTTATTTTATTCATGGGTATTATTACGACCAAAATTTTCTCTAATATCTTTCATATTTTTCACTTCAAAGAATCAACTTTTTCATAATCTATTTAGCATATTTATATTAATACACAGCACAAATATAAATGTGACGGCCGTGTGTTTTGTTATACGTTTCACTAAGGAAAAACAGCTGTAACATTTTAGTCACGGGAAAAAAGCTGGTGTCACAAGGCATACCTGAAAAGTAGACACTTTAACCATTTCAAAAATGTATGCCATCAATAGATTCCTGACATTTTATTTTTTAACATTGTCAATGTGAAATCGACCATGCTTTGTAGAACTGTCCGTGTATACTTTGTCTATATAAATCTGTAATCTATAAGTTTCTTCATTAAACGTTAATTTTTTTTCCCCTTTCCTGGCGTTGGATGGGTTCCATCAGCCAGCTACACAGATGAGGGAAAGAGAAGGAAGTAAAAAGGAAAACGTTAAAATTATATAGGTACCTTTTCTTTCAATTTCCTATGCCTACCTATACTGTAAAACCTAGGGGAAATGGGGGTATTTGTTATTTTATTTATGTTTGTAATGTTTTAGTTATAATTATTGTTTCCAGTGGCCCGAGAAATAGTGTCAAATATGTTAATATGCACTGGCAAATCTCTTATCATTAGACATATTAATTTTTATTATTGGAAACTATAAAATGAAACTTTTTGAGAGAACGGTTAGTTCTACATAAAAAATTGTAATAACCTTTTCTCTGTATAATTGATTTAGTAATATTTTTTGTATAAAACTTTTTTTCGTAATCCTAATGGTTACTTAGATAAATTGGAGAAAGTGTTTACGATGGCGGCCATTTTGTTCTTTGCGCGCAGCACTCAAACGCACCAGTTTTGAGAGTGTCAACATCGAAAGTATGTTTCCCCAAGGTCAAACAAAGAGATTGGGATCACTACCACACTTGCATCATCAAAGATCCCACGGATGTAGATTTGATAGGGGACTATTGGGTTTAGATCGCGATCGGGCCAAATAATTCAAAATGTTTTTGAATCAATTACACAGGCACACAATATAAAAAAAATGTTTTATTTTCCGGTACTCCATTGGGTAACCCATATATATTTCGACGTACTGAGCATGAATGCGGTGTCCGTTTAGCTACGTTGGCCACCATTTTTCAATAAAAATAACTTAAAAAAAACTCATAATTTAGGTTATGTTCGCGATTTACTAAAAATTGGTGGCGCTAAACGGATACCTGATTCATATTCAGCATGTCGAAATACATGGGGGTTGCCCAATGGAGTCCCAGCAACAGATCATTTTTCACTTATTTTTGTGTCTGTGTAATATATTTGCATACGCGATTTTCTAGAAAATGGTGGAGGATCCGGAGATTCATATATTTCGCAGACACACACACACACACATACACACACAAAAAGGTCTATTTCTGGGACTCCATTGGGCAACCCCCGTGTATTTCGACATGCTGAATACGAATCATATATCCGTTTTTAGTAAATCGCGAAAATAACCTATAAATAAATATAAATAATAAATTATAAGTTTTTTTTTTTAGGTTATTTTCGCGATTTACAAAAAAATGGTGGGTATTGGAGCTAAACGGACCCCGATTCGTGTTTAGTACGTCGAAATACATATGGGTTACGCAATGGAGCACCAGAAAAAGACCACTTTTTTATTTTGTGTGCATGTGTTATGAATAAGTCACCTTACCACGCCGGAACTTTTTGTTACAACATGCCATCCATGGAACTAAAGAACACACCATCAGCTTTAAAAATAAATTAAAAAACATTTTGCTAGAACACTGCTTTTATGACCTGAATGAATTTCCATCTTTTCTCAAAGTAACCAATTAAAAATGTTCTTTGGCAATATCTGGTATCAAAAAATAGCTGTAAAGTATTTTTTATTTGATGTCTTCTAATATAACAATGTAGTTCGTGTTTTATATATGCTTAAGTCCAAATGTGTTTAATACCTCATTTGATGTTTTTTATATTGAATTTGTTGTTTTATATATTTACATTTTTATATGTTACAGTTAACTTTTTATAATTTACTTTCAGTAAATTAATTAGTTAATTAAGTGCTTCTCTTGGTGCTATTTCACCTGTATGTGACGAACCTCATCCGTATCTATGTATATGGCAAAAAAGGAAATAAAACATTTGATTTGATTCTGATTTGAAAAAATGTCCAAATACAATCTGCCATTATATTTTTTGCAAAACTAAATATTTTTTAATAAAATTTGGTGAAAATATAGTGTGAAAATAAGTCTTATGTAACTATTATGGAAAATTACAAATAAAAATATTTGTTTTCTTTAAAAAACGAAATTTTCAACAAATCTTTGGAGCTTCATCAAAACCTGCCATTTGGTGACACTAAAGCCTTTTCAAAAGTTTTTAAACGTGCATTACAATAGTGATAAAAGAATCTATTTTAAAGTAGCGGTTCCATGCATTTTTGTACTGCATTTCATTAACGAAAAGATGCATCCAGCCAAAAACTTTTATCATTAGCACAAAGTGCTCGAAAAACGAAGAAATAAAAATAGACCCTTTTACATTAATTAGAAGTTGAGATATCGTCTGCAAAATTTTAAAAAAATTCAAAATAGAAATCCACAAATCTAATTAGATTTATTGCATATTAAAATAAATTTCTTCAGATATTTGATCCCATATCCAGCTAGACATTCGCTGGTCAAGGCTCCATGGCAGGGGGCAAGGTCGAATAAAATAGATATTAAAAATAATATCCAATAACATTAACTACCGGGCTATGACATATATATGTCATATGTCATATATTTGCGAATTGGATGAATTATGTCAGAGAAAGCAAAACAGAAAATTTTTAAATGATCAGATCTTCATTAATACATGAATGGGAAGGCCGTACGATGTCTAAACCGAAGGAATAATAATGGCATCGTAAACTACATGCGCCAAACGAAAATGTGATCAAGCAGAAACATATGAACATGGCATTTTTTGATGCTTCCCAAAACGTAATTGACCTTGTGTCGAAACTTGTTCGACAGGGTATCCTAGATGAGTAAATAAAATGCATGGGCTCAAGGAAATCATACCTCTGCATATTCGCCTAGACTCTGGAACCCCACGAAGCGGGAGTGGGGATATATTATTGTCGCGACAGTCGCGGTTTTGATGAAATGAGCGCACGTACTGCCTAATTTTAGATATGTTTAGATATCAATTAAATGTATTCACCAAAACTTTCATACATTAAAGATTAAGCAAGCAGCAGCTCAAAAATATATATACGTATAGAAACGCAAAAGATACATATTAGCTTCTAATTAATATAATTGTTCATTTCTTAACGCATGATAAATTTTTTAGCTGAATGCATTTTTTTGATAAAGAAAATGTATTACACAAAGTGCATGAAATGTAACTTTAAATAATACAAAAAAATCATTTTTTTCACTGTTATAAAGCACATTCAAAACCCTACAATTAAAAAAAGTCTTAGTGTGACCAAAAGAGAAAATAATAAACATTTGTATTCGTAATTTTCCATAACAGTTTACATTCATAAGACCCATATTTTCATCAAGCCTTCATTAATAATAATTTATCATATTTCTAGTAATATTAGTTTATGCAGAATTTGATATTTTCGCGTTTCTATTTTTCTTCCTGTTAACTTCCGTTAGCCTTAACATTTTTATTTCAGTCAGGTCTTAGATATATTTTATTATAATTTTAGAACAAAATTTATCTAAGGTTCTTACTTCATACGGTTACTGAAGGAAAGTTTGTAATCGTGAAAGAAACAATCTCACAGATTTCTTTGGATTTTCACATTTCAGACTATGTAAATTACGAAAATTAAGGTCTTTCAATTTCATCAGTCTGTCTGTCAATATGTCTGTCTGTAGGTCTGGTACTGCCTGTTGGTGATAAGTCCATAAAACTATTTGATGAAGAAGAATTATATTTAGTTGTAATTGACCTACTGCTAACAAAAAAATGGGACATATGCTTTTAGAGAAAAATGTACAGGGTGGTCTCTAAAACAGTGACGAAAGACTGTAATATTTGGCACGCAGCTGAAACTATTGTCAAGGGAGAAATCTGCTCAAATTTTACTGGAAATGTACAGATTTGTCACCACAGAAAAGTAGTTTATTATGAAATTGAAATCATATTTGCAGTGTAATTGACAGTATTGCCAACGGAGGAAGCCTTTATTTGACTGAAGAGAAAAATACACAACGTGGTTTAAAAAAAAAAGAACGAGATATACAAGATATCGAAACTGCAAAATACAGATTTTTGTCTCTATGATTCGAAAGAATCTTACGTAGATTAGGTCGTATATCAGTTTTACTCTAAAGTATTATTAGAGGTATTTTTAATGAGACTATTACGAAATAAGTGAAAATGAGGTGTTGCTGGCTGCAAATACCGATTTAAACAATGAAAATAAAAAAGGTTGGCTGAGTACTTAATCTCAGTAGCACCATGTAAAACTAAATTGAGCCCGTAATATTAATCATTAATTATTATATTTCTAATTTTCTTCTTCAACAATTACATAAAACACAGGTAGTTTCCTTGTCTTGAGCGATCGAGTCACAATGTTTAAAGTAAGTTTTTTCCTCTTGGACCCTTACCAATTGAGCCATCGCATCTCACTTTGTTTTCTTATGCTGTGCGTGTTAGATGTGTATTGTATTAAGTTAATGTGTTAATGTTTGTTGTAATCTGTGTAGTGATTCATATCAAGTACACTGGTAAAAAGTAAGGCATATCTATGTTTATGTTCTGATACTCCTACTTTTCTGAAATGATCTGTGGTTATTAATTTACGATCTTACATGAAACATAAATAACACATTCACCTCAAGGTGAAACCAACTAATGCAAAAAGCCACACAGACCAGCAACTCCTCAAACTCTAAGTAGACGGGGTCAAACAATACATTCTACAACAGACCTGTAAATCCAGTAAGGAGACTATTTGAAGGAATGTTTGGGGTTCCAATATGGACTTATATAATGACATAAGTTTTGGAAAGACTTATTGCTACTATCTAATAATACATAGTACAAATTTATTCTGCATTACTAATATTATTTACAATAAAAATCATTCAAATTTTGCCCAGTAAAATTACAAATTGTTAATGTAATCATTTCAAAGTCTATTACTAAAGAACTCAAATATCTGAAAATTTTTCTCATGATTAATACACTTGCTCTTAAAATAAATCATGTTTCTTTAAACATCTACCTGTGTTTTCTGTAATTGTTGAAGGAGAAAATTGTGAAATATAATTGAAAAATGGATCGACTTAGCTGAACATTAATTTAAAGTATATGAACAATTTTCTTCGAAACAATTACATCCCACCCTCCCTTATAAACTCTTTATCATATAGAAACCCCATATTCGCAATCGGTCATGCCCAACTGCAACTTTTATTCATTTGGCCAAAACATTTTGAAACATTCATCGCTACATAGCATAAAGTGCAACGCTATCCCTCCATCTTTCTTTATACGATAGTGAGTAAAAACTGATGGTATAATATTCAAATCGTTTGTCGCTCTCACATAATTCGAACTTCTTATTTTAATCTTTTTTGAATATTAAATATTTATCCACAAGATTACAAGCAGAAAGCAATTCTGAAGTCATTCAGAATACATTCATATTACCTATTTAAGAGCGGCTAACAAACTTGACGTCTTTTCTATCCGTTCTATCAACTCAATTTAAAGATTTCTGTGTTTATGCAAAGCATGGACGCACATTCTTACAGGAAGCAGTCACGATCTGTCGTGCCAACATAAAATCTACCATTTGCATTACGCTTGTTTGTTGTAAAGAAAACTGAAAGACCTCCCATGAGATATTTTAACTTGTTTTCTTTTCTAATTCGTTAATTGGCGTAATTAATAAATGAGCTCGTTAATACATCATTGTACAAATACTAGATACAAAGAAGCGGAATCTTTTTAAAAAAACCTAACAACTTTTTACCAATATTTATTTAATACTAAGGTAAACATTATCGCAAAACTCTGCTTACCTTGAATTCATCAGACTTTTAAATAAATTAAATTTAATGCATCAATAAAATGACATGACAAAGAAATATTTATAATTTTCAAACAATTTCAATATATACGTATTAGATTTAATCAAATAGTTATACAGTGTGTCAGTGTGTCCCCGGATGAGATGCCGTACTATAATAAACAAGGAAATAACAATTTTCAAAAAAAAAACATTTTGTTCAACTAAGTTAAAAAATATTCCACATGTAGACCTCCTAGACATTTTTTAATCTTTTTGTAAATTCTTCGTAGACAGATGAGATCACATCTTTATTTATGGTTGCAACAATATCCACAAATTTTTTATTTAATAAATCTACGTCGTCTTCGAAATAGTTTGCGTATACTTTTTGCTTTAAATACCCCCATAAGAAGCAATCCAACGGGGTTAGATCTGGCCATGCTGTTGGTTCATAACGGCTAATCCACCTGTCGTGAAAGAGATTGTCTAACCATTGTCTAACTAGAATTGTAGAGTGTGCTGGGCATCTTGCTGAAAAATAATTTTTCTTCTAAATTTTAAATTTTCATTGTCCAGTTCGCCCAAAACAAAATTATTCAAAATGTCTAAATATCTATCTGCTAAAATTTTCTCTCCCGTAGTAAAACAAAAGTCCAAACGACGAGCGTCATCTCCAACTTGAAATTTGTGAATAAATTTATGTAGAATTAATGGTTTTGGAGATTTGGAAGTATGAAGATGATGTCCGAACATTTATAAGACGAAGTATTTAGCTTGAATATTAAATATTTCATAAACTGTGGCACTTACGTCAAAAATGCTGACGCCAAAAATGAAAGACTATTAATTAGCACCTGATTATTTGATTATTTCTATAGTATAAAAACAGGGAAGCTATGATATAAACAGTGTGCTTATTCACAATTTTTTAATAAAAATGTTTCCATTTTGTAAATGTAAGTAGTCAGTAATTAAAAAAAATATATTCTCATATACAAAAACGTAAAATATTTGTGTCTCTGCAAATGTTTCAATAAAGATTAGCTTTATCGAAAAAATGGTGGGTTTAAAAATAAAGCTTATAAGCTGTTGATTAATTTGTCTTTTATTATATTTATTTAGGATTAATCTCTTTCGGAGATATCTAAATTAATAGATGGCATCCAAACGAAGTATTCAGTTTAAATCTTAGAAACTGTGACATTTCCATAAAAAATTATAAGAAACAGAATTGAAGACAATTAATAAATCTTTAAAATGATTTTTTGTTTATTTCTGTATCATAAGAAATAAAGAAGTTTTGGCTGAAGCAATGTGCGCCTTCACATATATTTTTACAAAATGTCGCCATTTTGTTATTGTAATTATCCAGTAATTAAATTTTGTTTTTAAAAATGCTGTTCCTCTTCCATATATATCACCTAGATGCCCATTTTGTTTTGTCCGTTTAAAACACTTGTTTAGAAAAATAATTCCATCCGTCATATTGATTCTTTCAAAAATATATCAGTAATACTTTTCCAAATATTAAATATCCAAATGTAGAGGTGGTTTTCACCCCTTGAGGGTAAGGGTAAGTATCTGGATCATAAATAAACTGAAGATGATATCTTTTTACTACAATAGTAACCCATAAATACAAATTACACAGTCCCACAAAAAAAAAGTTTTTGATCTGGATGACTGACCATAGTATTCCTATGTATTTTTCGACGCTGAATCCGAATCCGAGGTCAAAAAAATTCATATACCCCCAAACTTTTGCGCTACAGCCAAAGACAACCCAGAAAATGGTAAAACCGTCCCATACATCAGGATTCAATGAATGGATGTATATGAATGGTGAAAAACATGGGAAGGGAAAATGTTTTATATTCAGTAGTTACTTACTTGAATATTGATTGGAAAACTACCCTTATAATATGCTGAAAACTCCCTGTACAAGCATAGAGTATATAAATGCCAATAAATCGCGAGAAATGTTAAAGTTTTTATAGTTTGGAATACAGTACATGAATCTTACGCGTGTCTCAAAACCACCCATATAACAGGGTGGAAACCACCCTTATATAAAAACAGACTGCGTGAATACCAATAGATTGTGGAAAATGGAGGAGTTTTCGATGTTTTAATTCCAGAATAGAATCTTGGGTGACCCTATTCTACCTCATTCTTAGTCGGTACAAAAACTACCCCTATAATAGGGTGGAAACCATCCTTATTACAGAATAAAGCACAAATGCCAGTAAATCACGGGAAATAACTTTTTTATGGTTTAAGTACAGAACATGAATCTGGAGTGACTCCCAGGGCATCTCGCTTACTCGTTACCCAAAATCTCTTCTATAAAGGGTGGTAGCCACCCTTATATAAGAATAAATTGCATGAATACCAATAAATCGTGGGAAATGTTGGAGTTTTCATTGTTTCAGTTCCAGAATAGATTCTTGAGTGAGGTTGTAATCTACCCTATTCTCACTTGGTACCCAAAATCATCCTTAAAAAACCACCCCTACATAATAAATTGTACATATACCAGGTTTTCAATTTTTCTTCTCAGAATGCCTTTCTTCTCATTTTCAAATGATCTCCTCACTGGCTCTCTTTTATGTTCTTCGTGCGTGTCTCTTTTCAAAGACCAACAGCAGTCGGCCATCATGTGGACATCCCACCTTCCCTGATACCGCTTCCCCATCTCCGAAATATCCTGGTGAAAGCGTTCGCCTTGCTCTTCATTGTATTTACCCAAGTTTTCTGGATGGCGGACAACTGTTGGTCCATAAAAAGAGACACACACGAAGAACACAATAAGGAGCTAATGAAAAGATCATTTGAAAATAAGAAAAAAGGTGTTCTAGGAAAAAAAGATTAAAAAAATGTTCATATTCTTCAGTCAAGCTGCATTTATTGCACGAAAAGGTTAATGTAGCTTGACTGAAGAATATGAATATTTTTTAAATCTTTTTTCCAAGAATACCTTTTTTCTCATTTTCAAATGATCTTCTCATTGGCTCCCTATTGTGTTCTTCGTGTGTGTCTCTTTTTATGGACCAACAGTTGTCCGCCATCCAGACAATTTGGGTGAATACAATGAAGAGTAAGGCGAACGCTTTCACCAGGATATTTCGAAGATGGAGAAGCGGTATAAAGGATGTTAGGATGTCCACATGATGGCCGACTACTGTTGGTCTATGAAAAGAGACACGCACGAAGAACATAAAAGAGAGACAGTGAGGAGATCATTTGAAAATGAAAAGAAAAGGTATTTTGAGAAGAAAAATTGAAAAACTGGCATATGTAAACTTCATTATGTAGGGGTGGTATTTTAGGAATGATTTTGGGTACCAAGTAAGAATAAGGTAGATCAACGTCACTCAAGAATCTATTCTGGAACTGAAACAATGAATACTCCAACATTTCCCACGACTTATTGGTATTCATGCAATTTATTTTTATATAAGGGTGGCTACCACCCTTTATAGAAGAGATTTTGGGTCACGAGTAAGCGAGGTGCCCTGGGAGTCACTCCAGATTCATGTTCTGTACTTAAACTATAAAAAAAGTTATTTCCCGTGATTTATTGGCATTTGTGCTTTATTCTGTAATAAGGATGGTTTCCACCCTATTGTAGGGGTAGTTTTTGTACTGACTAAGAATAAGGTAGAACAGGGTCACCCAAGATTCTATTATGGAATTAAAACATCGAAAACTCCTCCATTTCCCACAATCTATTGGTCTTCACGCAGTCTATTTTTATATAAGGGTGGTTTCCACCCTGTTATATGGGTGGTTTTGAGACACGCGTAAGATTCATGTACTGTATTCCAAATTATAAAAACTTTAACATTTCTCGCGATTTATTGGCATTTATATACTCTATGCTTGTTCAGGGGGAGTTTTCAGCATATTATAAGGGTAGTTTTCCAGTCAATATTCAAGTAAGTGACTGCTGAATATAAAACATTTTCGCTTTCTATGTTTTTCACCATTCATTTACATCCATTCATTGAATCCTGATGTATGGGATGGTTTTACCCCATTTTCGGGGTTGTTTTTGGCTGTAGCGCAAAAGTTTGGGGGTATACGAATTTTTTTGACCTCGGATTCGGATTCAGCGTCGAAAAATACATAGGAATACTATGGTCAGTCATCCAGATCAAAAACTTTTTTGTTTGGGGGGCTGTGTTATTAATACGTATCAAATTACCCCTAAATTTAACATATTTTTACCCCTAGGTACTGTAGTAATTCCACTGATTTCTATGATGTTTTAACGAAACTGTTTTTGACTGTGGTGATTTCGAACATCAATTCATGAACATTGATATAGACAAGAATCAAATCTGGCCAGTTTGTGTTCCATATTTTCTATAATGTATGTATTATCGATAATTTTTAGTGATTTTGGATATAGGTCCATGAATATATATCGAGTAAGATCAAATCGGGCCAGTTTACGTTTCTTTGCTTTTTATGGTGTTTTATATATATATATATATATATATATATATATATATATATATATATATTTTTTTTTTTGTACAAATGTAATTTAGTTCATGGGGGTTAGACCGAGTCAGTTTGTGTTTCATTGCTTTCTGTCGTATTTTGGAGATATTTTTTTGTACATCTGCACACAAATCGATGTAACAAGATTCATTGGGATCAGATCGGTCCAGTGATAAGGCCCCATCAATGTATTTTTTCAAGTCTTACAAAGTTGAGAGCGGACGTACCCGGTAAGGTTTAGCTGAACTTCCTCGAGGCTGAAAGACCCTACGATATGCAGCTACATGGGTAGCTTCGGTGTATCGAGACACCTGCAGTCAAATTCGAGAATTTGGTAAGGCAGGAGAATACAAGACGATCAATTTTGACGAGACCTCTCCTTTATGTTACGGGGAAGATAATTTTCCGCCAGACTGGCGTTTTCTGTTACAACTAACAAATCTCAAGGTCAAACTAAAAATTATGCAATGATGTTTAAGTGAAGATTTTGAATTTAGAAGAACGGTGAGACAAGGCTCTGAAAGAATCTGCAATAACAGTTTCCAATGATACCATACAAGGAGTTTTTCAGCAACCAAATAATTATTTTACGCCCTTTGCTTACCATTCTAAGATTTCAAATACGTTATATTCCATTGGATTCTTGTTCTTTCGACTTGCCTCTCAGAGACATGCTTTGATACTATAGTACACGTAAATTAGATTAAAAAACAGTAAATAGAAGAAATAATTTATAAAGTAATAATATTTGAGATGGGTACTTTAGATAGGGTTAGAAATGGATACCCGAAAAATTCCCTCTTTTTTTGTAAAAAACCACCCTAACGGGGACTTAAAGTTGTTCTTTACTTTTATCTTGTAAACCATTCGTCGGAAGAGAAAAAAGCACAGGAAATAAAAAAATTGTGCTTAAATTCTGCATAAAAAATGTTCTGTTAACCTTGTAGCTTATCCTCACCTATTTCGCGCTAACAGCGTCCGAATAGACAGGTAGTTTGAAGCGCACAGGTAAAAATCAATCCTATTTGAAGTTTCCCAGCGAATATCTTATAACCAGTTACTTTAACGAGAAAAATGCTCAGGAATGAATTTATAGAGCGGAATTCACTCTATAAGATACATCTATAGCGGGTTTTGATGCAAGTGATTTTTATTTATTTTCCCCTTTTTTTTTCGCAGAGATGCGCTTGTAATTATACGTAAAATATGTAATCACTAGCTAAAACCAATTTCATTTCAAAAAAGATACAAATTCCAGATTCAAATGAATTTATTTGGTGTGATGTTTCTCGCACAAAAGTTAGACCTTTTGTTCCACTTGTTCACAGACAAACGATATTCGATATTTTTCACAACTTATCTCATCCTGGTATTAAAGCCACTAGACTGTTGATTTCAAATAACTATTTTTGGCCGAAAATGAACACAGATTGCAATTTATGGTCAAAATTGTGCATTAACTGTCAAGCTGTCAAAGTCAGCCGACATACGCGAAGTCCTCTTGGGAACTTCACCATCCCGAAAAGCAGATTCGACCAAATCCATATAGATTTGGTAGGACCATTACCTCCATCCAAAGATAACTCTTACATTCTCACGGTGATTGAACGATTCACTAGGTGGCCGGAAGCGTACCCTCTTCGCGACATCACAGCAGAAACAGTTGCGCGTACTTTATTTCAAAATTTTGTTTGTCGATTCGGTGTTCCCTTGACGGTGACGACTGATCAAGGGGTACAATTCGAGTCAAGATTATTTAATGAATTTGCAAAGTTTTTAGGTTTTCATAGAATACGTACAACTGCATTTCACCCACAAGAGAATTCTTTAATTGAAAGATTTCATCGCTCACTTAAAACTTCCTTGTTAACTAGAGCCAATACATCACATTGGACAGATGAATTACCCATCATTTTATTAGCATTTAGGACAACTCCCAAGGAAGGTCTGCAATGTTCACCTGCTGAACTTATATATGGTCAAACCCTTCGTTTACCTGGAGAATTTTTCGTTGAATCGTATAATTCCCCAGATATCCCTTATTTCATTGACAAATTACACATTTATTTTAATAATTTAAAATTTGTTCCTCCAATTTCACATGTCAATTACAAAACTTTTGTTAGTTCAGATCTTTCCTCTTGCGATTTTATTTTTGTTCGCAATGAACGGTTTAAACGTTCATTTACTCCTTTATATGAAGAACCCTTTAAAGTTTTATCTCGTTCAGATAAGTTATTTACCTTTAAGAAAGGAATCAAAGTCATAACTGTCAATATTGATAGGGTTAAACCAGCTTTTGTATTAGTTGACACATGTGACACCCCGATTAAAAAAGTACGTTTCGCAATCGACACGTTAGTTGATTGACTCTTTTCTTTTTTAACGAGGGGGTGTATATAGCGACTCATTCACTCGCAAACGAGAAGTTTCTATGGAGTCGAGAAAAAACAAAGGAAGAAACAATCGATAACAAAAATAATAATATACTTTTAGATACAAAAAAATCAAATATATAAAAAGATGTATTAAATAATTCAAATATACGTATATTTATATCAAACTTATTTTATTATAGCATTATTGCTATAAATTTTTGCGATTAGTGGTACGAGTTTGTGAACTCTTTGTACTCCTACAATAATTACAGAAAGAAGTAGAAGGTTGAGGTTCGAAAGATTAATTAGGTAACTTAGATTCTAAAGAGTTTAATCGAGAATTAAAAAGTTCTTCTCTTTGCAAGACTTGGTTTATTGAATCTTGGAAAGTAATTGAAAAATTTTTGATAGTAGTGACTAAATCTGATAACGGCGTAATTGGTTGATTGATGACAGTTTTCTTAGGTTAAAAAGGGAAATGTACGTTAACTCACATATCAGCAAATGACAGTACTTATAATGTTCAACTTCAATTGGGAGTAGGAGATGACCATAAATTAGAGGAAAACTAATTCAAAATTTATCAGTAAATTTTCTGTGTATTCTTCTCTTCATTAAACGATAAGCATCATCTGGATTCAATTTATAGTGGTATGTAGTATATGGAATCTCTTCTTGAAGTTGTTGATAAAAGTGGTTCTAAATCAGAAATGTGGATGTGTGCCAAATTATATCAATCAATTTAATAAAATTTTAGGTGTTTATATAATAAAAGTTTTAAGCATTTCTTTTGCTTTTAAACCTCTTTCAATCGGTTTGTTTAGTCCTTATATTCTTGAAGTTGGTTTATATCTTTATATTCTTGGAGTTGATTTATATATTTATATTCTTGGAGTTGGTCTTCGGGTAATTATGTCTGAATATTCTTCTAGCTTCGAGAGTAGAAATAATTTTGCCTCTTCTCCAATTAATCCGATTACATAGATCTCATTAAAAAGGTCATGTATCACGTCGGGGTCACCGTCATTATAGCATTATTGCTATAAATTTTATAGCAATAATGCTATAATAAAATTAGTTTGATGTAAATATACGTATATTTGAATTATTTAATACATCTTTTTATATATTTAACTTTTGTGTATCTAAAAGTACATTATTATTTTTGTTATAGATTGTTTCTTCTTTTTGTTTTTTCTCGACTCCATAGGAACTTCTCGTTTGCAAGTGAATGAGTCGCTATATACGCATCTCAAATATTATTACTTTATATATTATTTCTTCTAAAATGTCTACTACTAGTTTGAATAATGAAAGTAAAATTATATTGACTGTGTATTAATTGCAATGTCTCCACGTAAAAAGCAAAATATCAAATAGGTACTCGTAGTCGGTTACACCCGACTGCAACTTCTACTTGTTATGACATTTTATCAGCTGAGTGTTGGTCATATACTTCTTCTTTCATTATATTTATATCAGTAAAGCAGGGAGTTCTGTACTTGATAATAAAAGGTCAAAGCCACAATAAACATATACATACGAGGAATATTACTTAAACATCGTACGTGATTCCGCAATAATTTTGCATATAATAACATAATATAACTTTTCTTCGATATTCCACTACTATTCGATAAAAACAACAATATAATATCTATACTAAGCAAAAGGATTTGAAGAAAGTTAACCAATAACTAGAACTTATTTTATGTTTTGTTAACGTTAATCTTTTCCAAAATGTGAATAAATATTTTACAGCACTATAATATAACCATATATCTAAGATATGTCTTAATACTAGAGATAGGTGTGCCATACTTAAATCTTATGAATAAAACCCACTTCCTATTCAAATTAAATGTAAATTCTTGTACACATGACTAATCTTATGATAATTGCTTCGGCGCTTAAATTTACGAATGTCATTGCTGTATGATAGCATCATTACCTCCTAAATACTATAGTACATAATGCAATAACGGTAACAAGATAGTGAAAAATAACTCCGATAGTACGTTTGAAATGTACCAGGACACGCTGAATTGCCTCGAAGAGAAAATACAGTATACTCGTTGAAGGAATAGAAATATCAGTCTTTGAATCTCAATGCAATTAATAATGTCATAATTTATTTTAAGGGGATTTGCGTTCATGTTTCCCTGGGCTTATAACAATATGCATTCATATTAAATATTATTATTTTAGTTAATACTATGTTAATTTCCAAAGCTCTCTTAAGACACTTCTGATTATTATTTATAAAAAAAACAAAGTTAGGCCTTCTGGCTTCTGTACACATTTTATTCTTTTACCCCTTTATTAACGGGATGGGGTTAATAGTCTTATTCATACACTAGATCCCAATTTTACGAACTCTTGATTGCTTTACCTATACACCATTTACCACCCTCCTACCGCCACCCTTCAACGGAATAGGATAAAAATATATTTTAGTTTCAGATCTCTTTATAATACATACCTGTGTCAAGTCAATATCATAGAGAGTTCCAGAGTAATCGTGCGCGCAAAGAAAAGTTACGGACAGACAGAATTTTCTTTGCTCAAACATAAAATCTCGCCTATTTGAACAAAAAAAAATCATTTTTTCTTACCATTACTATTACTTCACTATGACGTGGATGTGGAAGTAATAGTACGATATGTTAATTAACGTTGGAGAGTTACTTTAAAAATTCCTGCTTACCTTAAAATAAGAAATTAATCTGTGCTGGGCCCTGTTTTTCAGAGAATTTAAATATATCTACACGGTAGAATTAAGCCATGCTTCATAAAAGTATCAAAGACCTTGTACATGCATATATTTAAATTGCAATACGTAGTTTTACATAAAAAATTTAGATGAATATCTATCTAAAAAAAAAACCGCTGCCCAAGGAATCACTACTTCCACATCCAGATTTTCTATCCAAGTCACTCACAACGAAAAAACTTTGTATGTGGAAATAATTGTTTATGGAACTTTAATAATATAATATTTGAAATCCTCTACCCCAAAAACCCATAAAACGATACCCCACATCGGTAGTGGGGTGGGAGTGGTAGTGGGGGTGGATAAAGTAAAAAAATATTTTGAGATTTCTGGTTCTTGTACAAAGACTAAATCACAATTTTTTTATATAATGGGGGTGGCTAATGCCAACATTTTTTTTGAGACCTTAGCTTCTCTTATATATACTAAATACCAATTTTATGAACTCTTACCTGCTTGATTTACCTATTTACCCCAAATTTACCCCAATTTACCCCCAACCCTTCGACGGAACAAGATGAGAATATAATCTAGTTCTAAATCTCGTTAAAGTACATATGTGTACCAAATTTCAAGTCAATATCTCAAACGGTTCCAGAGTAAACGTGCGGACAAAAAAAAGTTACAGACAGACCGACACAAATTTAAAATCTCGACGTTTCATGACCTTCTAAGCCTATTTGAACAATAAAAATTTTTTTAAATTTTTTTGTCGTTACTATACTTCCACTGGATGTGGAAGTAATAGACAAAAGTGAACAATCGTAACAATTCAGTATTTATGAATCAATAGATATAAATAATAAATTAATATTTTGACTTGCACCATAGATAGGTATGGGTCTCTGGAAGACCGCAACTGGAAAGAGGTCACTCATCTAGTATATGCGTACTGTGTATGACTTTAAAAGGCCTTGGCTTACGCTTCCACTATTTCCAGGCGGAAATTTACATAATAAATCTTTGCACTCGGGAATTTTGTTGAGCAATAAACATTTTCAATTGCAATTTCAATGCATAAAATGTGCCCGAGGAGCAAGAATTGAAATGCGTTCAGACAGCCAACCAGCATGTCTACAAACAGAAGGCAATCATGATATTGAAGATGACCTTACAAGATAAGGAGTTAAATCGTCATTCAACGGACCAGAGCAGTTCTGTGGGATAGATAGATAAGCACGATCTTCCTCCTCAGGAAATTAAAAGGCATTCTCGAACTCGACATCTCAAAAAATACTTATTTTTCTCTTTTCCACTCTAGACTTTCCTACGCAGTGGTCTTATGGGGTAACTCCTCCCACGCATTAAAAGTTTTTCGACAACAAAAGAAGGCTATAAGGATACTCGTTAGTGCTAAGTTTACGGAACGCTGTCAACCTATTTTCATGAAACTGGGCATTATGCCCCTCCTGTCACTGTTTATTTATAATAGTCTTGTAGAAATTCACAGGAATGCGTACAGTGTCTCTCTATCCAGTCTGATTATCATCGGCACAACGCACGTACCGCTAAAAATTCCCCCAACCTAAATTTGTATAATCTTTTACCATGTCATATAAAGCAACTAAACTTACTGTATTTTAAAAATAATGTAAAAAAGTTCATCCTAAAGTACTGTTTTTACTCGGCTGCGAATTTTTTAGGACATGTTGCCAATTCCCACTCGAGTATTTAACTGATCATATTTACAGAATGCTCAGATACTCTACATATTTTTGCATTTCATACTTACATCTTTGTGTATCAATGTCAAATGTTATATACATATATGTTTTTGTGTTTTATAAATTTGTTGTATATAATTTGCTGTTTACCAACTCCTTCCCTGACTTGCTGCAAATGTTTATTTATGTACATATAGTGGTGAAATAAAGACTATCTATCTATCTAGGGCGAGTGTAGAGGCGACTTCAATGTGAATGTCAGTCGATATTCCCTTGAAGCAACGTCGAGCGCGGTTATTACTTGGATGGGTGACCCATCTTGGGAAATACAGCGTTCTCGTCCCACCTTCTAGCGGCTTGTATATCAGTGTATACGCGGAAGCTACGTAATTTCAGACGAGGATTACGTAGTGGATATACCATCCTTCGGAGGGGATGTAAAGCAGGCGGTCCCTTGTCTATTAAATGTTAGGCAAGTAAGAGATCCCTACTCTTCTTAAGGGAAGCTGAGGACGAAATGTGCCTCTTTTATATGGAAATAATTGAGACTGCGGAACATACACTTTGCTTATGCAAGATCCTGGTCCTCCCAGCTACAACACTAAGACAAGTAGGTGTGATTCCTTCCGAAATGAGAAAGAAAGTGCCCAGGAAAACCCTAGATTTGTTTTAGGATCCTGGGATAGGATGGGTACACATAAGGTTTACTCCTGCTACATACTGCAGACTCGATAAGTGTTTATTTTGGTGTGAAGGATTGTTGTAAGAAAAGCAGGTTTTCTGCAGTGGCAGAGTGCTTCATATTTTATTTCAGGGGTGACTTGAAACATGTCAAGAAAATGCAAGAGAGTACCTGGAAGCTGCAAATATATACATTATATTGCGAAGAAATTTAAAAGAAAGCAATAGAAAGCTGTAAGCAAAAAAGTATAAGGGATATAGAGAATCAGTAATACCATTTGCAATGCTATGCCTCAAGAAAACATGGCAGGCAGAGTCGTCTGCCAAAAAAAAATAAGAAAGGATTAGCAAACAACCTGGCTTCTCATTTTTAAAATCCGCCCAAGGAATACTTCCACATCCTGATTTTCTATCCAAGTCTCTCATAACGAAAAAATTTTGTGTGTGGAAATAATTGTTTATAGAACTTTAATAACATAATATCTGAAATCGTCTACCCCAAAAACCCATAAAATGATATCCCACACGGTAGTGGGGTGGGGGTAGTTATAGGGGGTGGTAGTGGGGGTGGATGAAGTAAAAAAATATTTTGAGGCTTTTGGTTCTTGTTCACACACTAAATCACAATTTTTCTATCATCCCCTTTAATAATGGTGGTAATGGGGGTGACTAATGCCAAATCATTTTTTGATACCTTAGCTTCTCTGGTACATACTAAATACCAATTTTATGGACTCTTATCTGCTTGATTTACCTATTTATCACCAAATTACCTCATTATACCCCCCAACCTTTCGACGGAATGAGATGAAAATATAATGTAGTTCCAGATCCCGTTAAAGTACATACGTGTACCAAATTTCAAGTCAATATCTTAAACGGTTCCAGAGTAAACGTGCGCACAAAAAAGTTACAGACCGGCAGTCCGACAGACAGACAGACAGACAGACAGACAGATTTTTTTTTGCTCAAATTTAAAATCTCGACGTTTGATGACATTCTAAGCCTATCTGAACAATAAATATTTTCAAACATTTTTGTGTCGTTACTATACTTCCACTGGATGTGGAAGTAATTCACGTTATACACAAATGCCAAGAGAATAACATTAAGTTTATTTCCTGTCAGTAAATAGCACGCATCTTACACAACCGTTATAAAACCGACCTATAAAACAAGAAGAACTCTTCAGTCATTGAAGGAAATAAAAAAGGTGTCATCGGAAGAAAACAGGCTCCTCAGTAGGGTGGGCTGAAAAACACGAAAATTTGAATTTACAGATGGCCCACTTACTAACTTATTACTATGTATCTAAAACTAATTCGGGTAGATTTTTAGCCAAATCGGTGAATATCTAGCTGGCCCACCAGGGCCTTGAAAATGAAAGAAAGGGCCAATTTTTCGATTTTTAACATTTTTTAAATTGACATTTGAAATTTTTTTTTGACTCTTTATTAATGCCTAAATGCGTGTAGCAAAAGTTTTTCGAATAAAATATTTTTCAGTTCCAGGGAAATTAGAAATTTTATACAGAAAACCTTATTTTCGTCGAATTCTACGTTTTAGTGACAAATTTCTAATATAAAAGCTAGCTACATGGCAACTGATATATCAACAGGCTATTGATGACAACATTGTAAAGTATTTTTCTGAAATATTTCAAGAAGCGAGATGTTGAAAAACCAACAAATCGTCAACTTCAGGAAAAAAGTAAAAATTGGCAATTGTATCAAGTAAAAGTATTCATATGAGCAACTAAAAATACAACAGAAGGATGAAGAAAAACGAGAATATTTCAATACCAACGGCTATGGAGAAGACGATAAACAGACAGACAAACAGAAATCTTGCAGAACACACACCTTCTGAAGTGGAGAAGGAGATGAAAATGCTTGTGTTAATGAATATCTTGAATTAACAAAACGACTGAAAATGTTGAGACTGAAAATTATGAAAAATTGTAAGACTAGAACAAATTCTCATATAAGTGCAATATTGAAGGTAACTAAAGGAACTGAAAAAAATATTATGTAGCGAAAATATTATCAGAAGAAAATGGTTCCTGCTTGTGCAAGTTCCGTAAGCCCTCACAGAAAAGTTGTGACGTTTTCGTCTTTCCACAAACCGTAGCCACAGAAGTAATGCTACAAGAAAAAACCTACAGGCACGCTCAGAAGGGAGGTCTTTTGTTACTATTTCTGTTACTTTTACTACTACTTCAACAAGGAAAAAAAGAGTTTTATTTATTTATATAATGAAGAGATTTAACTAGCTATGTCACCCGGTAATATTTTTCTGCATACCTACTGAGATCTGCAATTAAATTAACACCAACTTGAGATCAGCAGCATCACATCGTTACTAATGAAATATTAACCTGCCCTAGTAAAAAACTCATGTAACCTATGAAAAGAGATTTAATCTTGTCTGCACCATCGACCCCTCCGAGACGCTAAGAAATAGGTGCGAAATGAAATGATATATGCCGTCGTAAATGCATACCTACGTAGAATCGTAAATCGGAATTCGTATCCTTTGTATTCAAAAACGCCATCCTAATGATGTATGCAGCTACCAGGTTTTAGCGGTAAAACAATTTGTACACGTCCTTACTTACCTCTAATAAATTATCCATTAGGTGTTGCAGGCATTAATTCACTGTAATGCAAGCGTTTATTCGAGAAAAAAGACTAGCTAGATAATCATCAATGAATGAACTCAGTGAATACGTTAGGTGATTAGTAATTTCAGATTAGTTTGAAACTTCTTATGACCCTCGCATTTGCAGACGAAAATATATGAGTTATAATCACACTTTAAGTCTAGGAGTAGGTGAAAAATGGACATCAAAATCATACATTTAAACAACAATATCATTAAAATTAAAAAAAAAAACATCTAACCACAAATACGATAACGAAGAGTATATTGCATGTTTATTGATTTCGATAGACTGCATTGAAATACGCTCTAATCGTAAGAAAGTAGTATTAGAACAGAAAAAAGAAGTTTCTCAAAGAAAACTGTAGAAAAATCAAAGAAAGCGTTGTTTGTGGGACAAAACTTAATTGAACTTTATAGTGAAGTCAATAGAGGCTGAAAATATGCATTATTTCCCAATAATTACGGGAAGCTTCGATTTTCCTGAAACCTTTTGATATCACTTTTACATAGCTTCAAATAAAAAGTTATAAACATATAATCGTGAGGACATTGTTTATTAAATTATTTAAACAAAAAGAAACTTTTTTTTTTAATTATTATAAGTTGAATAATTAAAAAAAAATAATTCAAATTGACATATAAGGGTTTTTCGAGGTTGCTGAAACAGATTATGATGTCAAAAAAAGGTAATTCAAAATGGCTGATCCAATATGGTCGACTTCCGTCAAGCAAAAAATAATTCAAAACAATATTGAATTAAACACACAATTTAAATATTCACATAAAAACTTAAAAATAAGCTAAGAAAACGTGATATTGTACAAAATGATCTGTGAAAAAGTGCCCAAACTACTTTTACAATGCTCTGCGGACACACAGCGTGCGCGTATTGCTTGCCGCCAAGATGTTGTTTAACTTTTAATCTCTTTCTATTATTCAAGCATTATAATTTGACTGTACCATATGAATATTTTTAATATGTTTTCAATATTTTAAACAGGATAAGAATTGTAGAAACAATCATTGAGTCGATTTACCTAAAAAACTTGATTTTTTCAATATTTCGTGAAAAGTATAGGTTTATATTCCAAAATATTTTCATCATCAGATTTACTTAGTTTGAGGTCCCACTATAAACGCATGCTGTATAGGTAGGCTAAATATTTTTTTTTATAAAAGCAATTAACGTTAATTTCGCGAATTTTAGAGCAAAAAAATTTTCTTTTTATTTTCGTAAAAAAGAAGGTTAATTTAATTTTTTAGGTAAATCCCCTTGAAGCATCTTAAAGTATGTGGAAAATAAAATAACATAGCACGCCTCTGATCGCGCTGAGCCCTACGTCATTAAGTCATGCGCGTATGCGAGTGTGTGGTGTGCAGTGTTGCCAATTGCCGGAGAATTCTCCGCTTTTCGGAGAATTTGACTGCCTGCGGAGAATCTGGCGGAGAATGCCTTTTTGACGGAGAATTGGCGGAGAATATAGGGTGACAGAATTTATAATTATTTCTTTATTAAAACAAATAACAAAATACTGTACCTCTCTGTTTTCTTGCAGTTTAGGAGTTTATGTAAACGATAACAGATGGCAATATGTGCGTATTCAGTTTCATTAAGGGTCAACAGAGGCCGATAGAAGCTTTAGAGAGAGAAAGCCATATTGTCTCAGTTTCCTGAATAATTAGTTTACAAGTGAGAGGGAGTGAGAGGGAGCCAGAGTGTCTCCAAATTTAGCTTATCTCTAAAGTTTCTTTGAAAGGGAACAATAGGTTCCTAATTGTTCATACTCGTTCCAGTATGTATATAGAGTTCACTAATCTCAAAGCGTGCTCCAAACTTGGATGCTGATTCATCACAACCAGGTTTTATTAATTCATTACTGATGAATTCAAATATCAATTTGTGCAAATTAGTAATGGACTAATGGATTACATATTGAGAAGCAAATAGAGATCAATATATTTTTTGTTGTATAGAAAATTTTGATATTTTATTTTTGGCGGAGAATTTCTTCGATTTGCGGAGAATTTTAAGGCAGTAGGCGGAGAATTTTAGAAAGCCCTGTTGGCAACACTGGTGGTGTGTTCCAGTGTAAGTTGAAAACGTAAGAACGCAAGGTGCGCGGCACGTGTTTAACGAATTATTGTTTAACCTGTTGTTGTTATTAAGAAAACTCTAACCTTTTGTTGTAGTGTTAAGTAGTGATATAAGTAATTTGTAAGTTTAGCGTTAATATACATATCGTATGTTTAACGGCTAGTGTTTTATTTAAGTCACACGAGAACCAGGCTTGCATAGTGGTGCAAAACGGGTAGATAGCATATATTTATCACATTTCTTGGTGCCGAAACCAGGGACCTTTAAGGGTCGAATGCGTGTGTTTACATATAGACACTAGTGGAAAAGTACTAAGAACGCTAGACAGGGCTCTTGAAAGGGACAGCCAAACGAACGACACAGGTATAGAGATAACGTAAACGGACTGTAACTAAACATAAACAGTTGGAAGTTAAAGTGTGGTGATTTTTAAAACAATAAAAAATGGAGATGCAATATAGGAAAACGTGCCGCACACAGATAACGAGGCTTATAAAGGCTTCAGAGGAATTATTAAAAAATGAGGTCACCGTGGAGGATTTAACGGTCATGTTAGACAGAGTAAAAGTGGCCCATACTAATTTAAAGGAAGCAAATGAAAAGGCATTACCTCATCTCAAGGAGGAAAAGGTAGAAGAGGAATTCGAAATTGTGTTGGATTACGACGACAAGGTGGCAGTTGCGACGTCGAGGCTACAACAGCGTATGGCTAGGCTTGGAGCAGAGGAGCAGCGTGAGCGGCTTGCAGCAGAGGAACAGCGTGACCGGCGAGCATCGTCAGAGGGTAGTAGCGAGCGGAATACAATTCCAGTGCAGTCCCAATATCAGGTACCAGGTAACACAGATGCAACGTTTAACACGGTAAGGTTACCTAAATTAAATTTAAAAACATTTAACGGGGATTTGCATGACTTTATTCCGTTCTGGGAACAATTTAAAAGTGCCGTCCACGACAACAAGTCTTTAGATAGTGCGGCTAAATTCAATTATTTGAAATCGGTTTTAACGGGAAGGGCTCTAGAAACTATCAACGGTCTGACACCATCAGAGGCGTGCTATAAAGACGCGATAGAAATGATCCAAGATGAATATGGTAATAAAGACAGAATTGTGGACAGTTACATACAACAACTAATCAATTTAAATGTAGTCAAAGGTAAAAGCGATGTAGCGGGTTTACGAAATTTATATAATACAACATCAGCTGTTACGCGTTCGTTAAAGGCTCTAGGTATCTCTTCTGATAGGTATAGTTTAGTGGTAAAAACCATTTTAATGAAATCTTTACCGTTCCAATTAAAGGTAGAGTTTAATAAAATAGAATCAGATTCGGGTGAAGTGGACAGTCAAGACGGTTCAAGCTCGACTTCAGGAAAATGCGACAAGCAAATAGACTATCTCCTAAAGTTTATAAAACGCGAAGTAGATTCGGTTGAGTGCGCTCAAGCGACATCAGGTATAGCGAGTTCAAGCAGTGTCGTCTCAAGAGAGGAGCGTAAAAATAATATTAGTCGGTCTAATAATCCGCGAACGGTTTCTGGACTATTCACAAGCGCAACGGACAATAAATGTGTTTTCTGTGACTCTACCACACATAACACAATTAAATGTCGGAATAGAAGATTGTCCATTGAACAGAAACGTCAAATTCTGCAAAGATATTCGAGATGTTATAAATGTACTAAACCAAACCATATGTCGCGTGATTGTAAAAATACATATCTGGTGTGTCAAAATTGTAAAGGGAGACATTCCACAGTTATGTGCGACCCAAACTATAAAAAACGTGCTAATGAAAATAATAGGAACAATAATGACAGATCGCAGGGCTCTGGCACCTACACAGACTCTGAACAAACTTCAAGTTTAATAACAAACGGTTGTTTTAACGATGTGCTACTACAAACGGCGTGTGCGTTCGTCTCGACCACAAATGAAGCGAACAAAAATGACGCATTTATACGTTTAGTGCTGGATGGTGGTAGTCAATTAACATTTGTAAAAGAATGTGTATCTAAGAAATTAAAACTAAACATAGTAGGTACACACAAGCTGTCAATAATTCCATTTGGGTCAAGTCAGAAAAGTCCAGCAAAATGTTGTAATAAAGTTGAGCTCTATTTAAGAAGCCAATATACAAAACAGTACGTCAAATTAAATGCAATTGAGGTTCCTGAGATATGTTTTGATGCCTTAAGTACCCCGCCAATGAATATGAGGAAATTGAAAAATTACGAATTAGCTGACGCGAGATTAGGAGGGAAAGAACCTATTAATGGGATATCGATGTTAATAGGCGCCGATAACTACTGGAAAATAGTTAACGGCGAAACAGAAAAAATTACCGCAGATTTAACGGCTGTAAATACCATGCTTGGTTGGACGTTACATGGACCAACCCCTGTAGATAGTTACAGCATAAATTTAAATATAGCTACGGTTTTGCATACGATGTGTGAGGAAGAAAATGTTAATATATCGGACTTTTGGAATTTAGAAACTATAGGAATAGAAAGTCCAAATAATGTCAGTGGTAAATTAAATGAAAAATTTACAGAACAATTTTGTAAGGAAAATATTAGTATGCATGATAACAGATATGAAGTTGCGTTGCCTTGGAAACATGAAAATATACGATTAAATGATAATTATGATCAAGCTTTAGCAAGAGTAAAGGGTTTAACTAGAAATTTAGTTAGAAGTTCTAAGTTGTTAGAATATGATGAAGCAATACGAAATTATTTATATACAGGGTGTGCTGAAAAAGCACCAGAGGTTCAGGCTGATGGCAAGACTTATTTTATGCCGCATAGACCTGTATACAGGGAAGATAAGGATACCACAAAGGTCCGTGTGGTATTCGATGCGTCTGCGCATCCACCGGGTTTTGCTTCATTAAATGAGAACTTATTTTCCGGTGATAATTTGGTTCCAGAGCTAATTAAAATACTATTAAACTTTAGGATTGGTTCTATTGGCTTATGTGCGGATATAGAAAAGGCATTTCTACAAATTTCATTAGCGGAAAAAGATAGAGATTCACATAGTTTCCTTTGGTATCGTGAGAAAATAACGGATGAGAGCGAATTATCAGACATCGTCAATTATAGAATGAAACGAGTTACATTTGGGGTTACTACCAGCCCATTTCTGCTAATAGCTACTATTGGCAAACATTTATCTGATCAGCCCGTGAAGTTTTCTGAAACGTGCGAGATATTAAAAGACTCATTTTATGTTGATGATTTAGTATTTGCAACAAATAGTGTAGAACAAGCCTTAAAAATTTATAACGAGTCTGTTGAAATAATGAGCTCTGCACAGATGAATTTACGGAAATGGGTCAGTAATAGTGATCATTTAAGAAATGCTTTTAGGAAGGATAATATAGAAAATAATGCTCCTTGTCCAAAAATACTGGGTGTACTCTGGTATACATCCCAAGACGAATTAAGTGTAAATTTAGACTCAATAATGAATTATGTTGATCAGGAAAAAATAAATACAAAGCGTAATATTTTGAAGACTATTTCGAGAATATATGATCCCCTTGGCTTTTTGGGTCCATTTGTCATAATACCTAAAATTTTAATGCAAACAATTTGGAAAGAAAATTTAGAATGGGACAGTGTATTGCCAGACAATTTCCAAACTGAATGGCTTAGTTGGATTTCTGATATTAAATATTTAAATGAATTTTCGATTCCGAGATGTGTAGTAGAAAACTCACAAATGCCAGTGCAACTGCATGTTTTTGCAAATGCAAGTCCTCGAGCATATGGGGCTCCAGCCTATGTCAGAAAATGTAACAACAGTGTATACCAGTCAAATCTTTTTATGTCCAAAAGTAGAGTAGCACCAATAAAAACTAATGGTCAAAATGAACTGTCTTTGCCAAGACTAGAATTAACTGCTGCGGTTTGTGCTGCTAGGTTGCAAAAATACATAACCTCCAATACCAGGTTATTTATTGACGATGTATATTTATGGACAGATTCGAAAATTACTCTTCACTGGATTAAAGGCAAAGCCGAAAGGTGGAAACCATATATAACCAATCGTGTTAGGGAAATTCAATCATTAACAAAAAATTGCAAATGGAGACATTGTCCAGGACAAGAAAATCCTGCAGATTTAGTGACGAGAGGTATCGCAGCAAAGAAGTTAATTACATCAGGTTTGTGGAGGCATGGTCCTTATTGTTATAAAATAATATTTTATAACAATGATGTAAGCAGAAATACAAGATATTTATTTTTTTTAAAAATGGTCCTTATTGGTTACGTGAACCGGAAGTAAATTGGCCTTATGAGGAATTAATACAAGAAGAAGAAAGTGTTGTATTGACCGTCCAGACACATCAAGAAATACCTGATGCATTATTTGATATGAATAAATATAGTAGCCTGGAAAAAATGCTAAGAGTCACAAGCTATATACTGAGATTTGTTAACAATATAAAATTCCCAAAGAAAAAAATGTTCGGCAACTTACAATTAGAAGAGCTAAAACTGGCTGAGAAATACTGGTTAAAATATATACAAAAGAGTAATTTTCCGGAAGAAACGAAGTTATTGACAAGCAATCAACCATTGAATAAAAATTCTGCTATTCTAACATTATCTCCATTCCTTGATGACGACGGATTGATAAGACTTGGAGGAAGATTGCAAGAGAGCAAGTTTTCCTACGAAACGAAACATCCAATCATTTTACCAAAGTCAAGTCCTTGGGTGGAAAAACTGATTTTTCAATCACATGAAAATTTGCATCATGGAGGGGTTAATATGATTTTAGCCGAGCTAAGAAAAGATTACTGGATCATAAGAGGTAGACAAAAAATTAAGTCCACTATTGCAAAATGTATCATATGTAAAAAATTTAGAGGGAAACCTGGAAATGTAGAATTTGCTCCACTTCCCAAAAATAGAATTTTAGAAAGTAGACCTTTCGAAAATATTGGAATAGATTTTGCAGGACCACTTTACATAACCGAAAATGGCCAGTCAAAGAAGACGTACATTATGCTGTTGACTTGTGCCGTAACACGAGCTATACATTTGGAGTTAGTGCCAGACGTATCAACAGAAAGCTGCCTGAGAGCTTTACGAAGATTCACGGCAAGAAGGGGTGTTTCTAGCACAATCTATTCAGATAATGCTAAGACGTTCAAAAGAGTCTCGTTAGAACTTGAAGAACTAAACAAAATTCTAACAAATGAAGAAGTTCAGTCATTCGCTTTGAGACATCGGACCAAATGGAATTTTATCGTTGAAAGAGCTGCTTGGTGGGGCGGATTTTGGGAGCGGTTAGTCAAAACCGTAAAAGACTCATTAAAACTCAGTATAGGAAAGGCTATACTCAATTTTGACGAATTGCAAACGATTCTAACAGAGATCGAAGCAACGATAAATGCAAGACCACTGACATACATCGACAACGATCCTAACAATACTTGGATATTGACACCTGCGAAATTCCTTATCGGTGACACAAAGTCTGGTTTGACTGAAGATGTCCCATTGAAGGAAATTAAACGCAACGACTTATTAAATAAGTGGAAGCTACGTGAGATGACGCTCAATAAATTTTGGAAGAGATGGTCGATTGATTACTTGCAGCAACTGCGGACAGCTCATCACTCTAATCCAAAGAGATCAACTTTGTTTAAATTAGGTAATATAGTTTTGTTGCATGATCAGCGCGCGCCAAGAACTCTGTGGAAATTGGTTAGAATTACAAATCTCTTCTACGGTAGAGATGGCAAGGTGCGGGCTTGCGAAGTGCGGCTTCCTAGCGGAAAAATCTTTAAGAGACCTATTCAGTTATTATATCCACTTGAACTACACAGTGACGAAGATGAAGTACTTCGTACTCCGGGGCCCGAGGATGTGGAAAATAAAATAACATAGCACGCCTCTGATCGCGCTGAGCCCTACGTCATTAACTCATGCGCGTATGCGAGTGTGTGGTGTGTTCCAGTGTAAGTTGAAAACGTAAGAACGCAAGGTGCACGGCACGTGTTTAACGAATTATTGTTTAACCTGTTGTTGTTGTTATTAAGAAAACTCTAACCTTTTGTTGTAGTGTTAAGTAGTGATATAAGTAATTTGTAAGTTTAGCGTTAATATACATATCGTATGTTTAACGGCTAGTGTTTTATTTAAGTCACACGAGAACCAGGCTTGCATAGTGGTGCAAAACGGGTAGATAGCATATATTTATCACAAAGTACAAGTACACGCTTTAAAAATCGCACCTACAGAGATCTAATAACGCGATTTAAACCAGAGAAATAGGTGGTTAAAGTTAGTTATATACCGGGTGATTCAGTTTGGTATTCGCCCCCCTGTATCTTTTTTATTTTAACAGAAAACTACAATAAACCATATATATTTGTAAATCGTTTGTCAAGCTCTATCGAATGACGTAAATATTCGTAAATCACCTCTTTGGTCACATATGCCAAAATAACGATAGTCAACTTTTTTTTTTTTTCAAGTGGTATGCTATACATTTTTTTGCCGATTGTTGTAGAGCTTCTCTTTCTACATTCAACCATGTGAAAAAAGTATACACTTCCATAAGGAAAATTTCGAGAAAATTAATAAAATACGAAAAAACTTCATTTAAAGGTTTTGTTTCTAATTCAACATAGTTAGCCATGGAAACAATTGAATTTTGTCATTGTTAGTAATGTCAAATTGAAAATACTGTTATTTGTGACTGTGTTATTCGTTTTCGTTTTATGTTATACTTCGAAACAGATTTACACAATGGTATCTTACACTAATGATGAAAAATTGTACATGATATTAATTTATGGAGAGTGCGGAAAAAACAGTAAAGCAGCCAAACGTTTATATCAAGATCGCTTTCGAAATAGGCCGGTACCATCAGACAAAATGTTTGCAAAATTGGCAAGAAATATGAGCGAAAGTGGAAGTTTTGAGAAAAAAAGAAACGTTTTTTAGCCTAGAACCGCACGAGATGAGGAACATACAGTTGCAGTTTTAGCCCGTGTTTTCGTAGACCCGCATATTTCTATTCGTCAGTTAGCGACAGAAACTGATATTTCATATTCTTCAATTCAAAGAATTCTGAGAGACAATAAACTGCGACCATATAAAATACATTTACATCAGGGCTTGCTTCCAGGAGATTACGAGAGACGTCTAAATTTTGTAGCGTGGTTGGCAGTTGCTCAAGAAATAACTATATTAGATGGCATCATGTGGTCAGATGAATCCCGTTTCCATAATAATGGAATTGTCAATAGACATAACTGCCATTATTGGTCGCAGGATAATCCTCACTGGCTTCGGGAAACTAATTTCCAAAATATCTGGGGAATTAATGTATGGTGTGGAATTCTCAACGGACAAATTATAGGACCAAAGTTTTACGAAGGCACGCTTACTGGAGAAAGATATCTACAGTTTTTAAGAGAAGAGTTGTTAAATTTCATAGAAGACGTTCCATTACATATTAGACAAAACATGATATTACAAGATGGGGCACCGCCACATAATGCTATAATTGTAACGAATTATTTAAATGCAGCTTATCCAGGTAGATGGATCGGAAATCATAGTGAGGGAGTCAAGTGGCCTGCCAGATCACCGGATCTCACACCGTTAGATTTTTTTCTTTGGCCATATCTAAAGGAAAGAGTGTATTTTACACCTCTAAATGATGTCGAAGATCTTAAAAATAGAATACAAACTGAATGCCGCAGATTAAATGTTGAAATTCTTCAACATGTATGTACCCAAAGCGTGATAAACAGAGGACGATTATGTTTAGAAGCGAACAGAGGACTCTTCGAACATATGAAGCAATAAATAATGTTTTTATTTTCTTAATTGTTACTTAGTTTTCAAATATTTTTAGTTTTTTTATTGGTATTTGTTGTTTATTATTAGTTGTTATTTTAATATTATTGTTTGAGTGTTATTATCATTAATTAACTAAAGATACGACATTAAATGTTTTATAAAAATGAATTACATAATAATTATTTAAAAACAGAACTTTGTTTGGTCAAAACACTAAACTTTGTTTCGAAATTTTTACGCTCATCAGTGCCGTACACAATCCTCGTACAAATCCCTCTCTTTCGAATCTGATTGGCCTAGTTGGTACTAGTTACAATGTCAAAATTCAATTGCTTCCTTGGCTAACTGTGCTGATTCAGAAAAAAACCTTTGAATGACGTTTTATCATATTTTATTAATTTTTTTGAAATTTTCCTTGTGTTGAAGAATGAATTTCAACATTTAATCTGCGGCATTCAATTCGTATTCTAGTTTTAAGATCTTTGATGTCATTTAGAGGTGTAAACTTTTTCTTTTTGATAGAACCAAAGGAAGAAATTTAACGGTGTTTAAAAACGTTTCTTTTTTTCTCAAAACTTCCACTTTCGCTCATATTTCTTGCCAATTTTGCAAACATTTTGTCTGATGGTACCGGCCTATTTCGAAAGCGATCTTGATATAAACGTTTGGCTGCTTTACTGTTTTTTCTGCACTCTCCATAAATTAATATCATGTCCAATTTTTCTTCATTAGTGTAAGATACCATTGTGTAAATCTATTTAGAAGTATAACATAAAACGAAAACGAATAACACAGTCACAAATAACAGTATTTTCAATTTGACATTACTATCAATGACAAAATTCAATTGTTTCCATGGCTAACTATGTTGAATCAGAAACAAAACCTTTAAATGAAGTTTTTTCGTATTTTATTAATTTTCTCGAAATTTTCCTTATGGTAGTGTATACTTTTTTCACATGGTTGAATGCAGAAAGAGAAGCTCTACAACAATCGGTAAAAAAATGTATAGCATACCAATTGAAAAAAAAAAGTTGACTATCGTTATTTTGGCATATGTGATCAAAGAGATGATTTACGAATATTTACGTCATTCGATAGAGCTTGACAAACTATTTACAAATATTTATGGTTTATTGTAGTTTTCTGTTAGAATAAAAAAGATACAGGGGGGCGAATACCAAACTGAATCACCCGGTATATCAAATGTTATCATTTTCTCAAAATTTTGAAATTTTGGAAGTGTACGTCTTCAAAAATAATGTTTTGAGATTTATTTCACTCATCGGATCTTTTTATACATTGCTTCAAGAGTAAAATGTGAAAGACCCAAGTTTTTATCTTTAAATTTTTAGAAATGGTAAAGCTTTTACCTATTTCATCGCAAATCTCTTTATGTTCCCACTTCATATATGTACTATTCCTACATACATTCATCTTTATATTTGAAAATATAATAATCCAATAGCTACATGTTTCTTGTTTCATTTAAGCTTTTGTGAGGTCAATTTCATTAATTAGTTCAAAAGTTACAACGAATTTAGTGCAGCGCGCCCGAGGCCGCGCGCGCTTGGTGCGACGCACAAGTTTTTTAGGTTAAAATTCGACCCCTTTGAAATTCAACCAAAATCAATCTATTTGGGCTCAAAATTTTCGTAATACTGAGCACTTTAATGAAGAACTGCGAAAATTGCAATCCAGCTTATTTTTGACACATACAGCTGTCAAAAGCCTGAAAAAATATGTATAATTTTAGAGTAAAATTTTTGATTACGCGCACAAAACTATAAATCAATCAATAAACAATTTATTAACAGTTTTTATACATTTATCTGCCTCACCGGATCCTAGCCCGGAGCCAGCCAGACAACTACGGCGAGCATCGCCGAGGTGGGTGTGAGGCTGGGCGGAGTAGGTCCGGTTCGGCTTGGAAGTAAATTCGAGGGGGGAGAGGTAGAATCTCCTGTCTTCCACGTGCAGACTTAAAAGCTAGATTACAATTTTTATGTGTCCACATGGATCTAAAAGTAGCTTAAAAATAAATACAACACTGAGAATACTAAAATCGTAGGCGAGCGCACTTCGTAATTTTGATTGTTGAAACGGGGAACACAACTAAACGAAAAAACCCGTTCGAACAAATGACGACCTTGTGGTCTGATCGCCGACAAGGAAGATAGGGTGGAAATAAAATTGTGGTTTAAAAAATTAGGATTTAGGTAAGTTTTCGGCCTAGAGGGGATTTAGAGAGACAAAAAAGGAACAAAAACAACAAAAAAGATAAAAGAACAAAATTGTACAAACATAAATGGGGAGAAAGGGGGATTGGAAATATGTAAATTTGAGGAAAGATAAGGGTAAGGGGGTAGGGGAGCATTATGCTGTCTGATTCGGGTAATGTTGCGGGTAAGCGGGCTACCGTCCAGTTTAAACTGGTAGAATTTTTGTGAGGTTTCTTGGACGTAGTCCGCTAGTGGGTTTATGTCGTGGCAACGTGCATAAAGATCTCTGAGGGAGGTGTACCTACCGGAGTCTGAAATGAGGCGCATAAATTTGTGTTCTAATACTCTCAACTTCCGCATTGTCGTGGCCGGGATGCTGCACCACACCGGCGCCGCGTATGTGATGGCCGGCCTGATTACCATTGTGTACAACAACTTTTTAGTAGTCCTGTTGAGTCCGCTACCTCTTGCCAGGAGCGGATACAGACTCCTGGAGCACAAAACTATGAAGACGTACAAGATATCTAAATTGCAATATACAGGTTGTTTATCAGATTCGAACCGACTTTATGTAAGTTAGATTATATAGCAATGTTACCTTAAAATATCATTAAAGTAATATTAGTGAGACTATTATGAATTACATAATAGCTGCCGTCGGGCGTTGCCGATTGCGAGTATTTATTAAATACGATAATTTCTATTTTCGTTTCGAATTTACAACATATATAAAATAGCATGGTAGAATAGTTTCTAGTGAAACAGGATCTTAACTGTCATACAGGATGATCGACAGAAGCGTGATGTAAATCATGTGTGACATGTTTACATAAACTATATTTTATTAAAGTTTTAGAGATCAAAGGTTTTTGATTAAGAACATAAAAAAAAACAAAAGTAGGCAAGATATCTAAACTGCAATACAAGTTCAGGATCAAGCGAACTGTACGGAGGTTAGACGATATATCAGTTTTGTCTTAAAATGTTATTGAAGTATTTTTAAAAAGGCCATTATGGATAGAATAAAAGTTGCAGTCGGGCGTTGTCGACTACGAATATCCATTAAACACGATAATTTCTGTTGAACTTAAAATCTTTGATACATATGCAAAATATAAAACATATTCCAAATGCATGGTAGAACACTTTCTAGTGAAATTGGGTCATCTCCGTCATACAGGGTGATCATCAAATCATTTTATATAAACTGTTGCAAATAGATAAACATTTAATTATCCACCAGTTGACAGTATTGAAATCTGTCGGTTATATTTTTCACATAGTACAGTAAAACATTTGGTGACCGTGACAAGATGTTTGTTGGAAACACCGGTCATTATAAGAAAATACAAATCTTATTCTAAAAATGGAAAAATTTAAAAAAGACGGACTTGCACGCGTTCTGCGTTCACGAGGGCACACACTCAATTCGTTAACGATTGCAACAAAGAAGCGATTGTATTGAGGGAAGTAAATATAGCTTTCAATTTATTAACTAGAGAACTCGAAGTGCTCAATAAAAAAATATTTGATCTAATGATTGAGGCAGATACAGCTGAGGCAGAAGTTAACCAAGGGATTGAGAATGTCGATGCGTATAAAACAAGATTTATACAGGCTGAGGTGGACGCAGCAGCAATAAATGATAATGTAAGACAGATAAACGTTACTCAAGGTAATGGTGTTAACCAACAGGAACCCAAACGAACTTATAAAGAAATTATATATTACCGAAGATTCAAAAATATGGAGGAGATTTAAAAAAGTGGCTTCACTTCTATGGCCAATTTAAGAAGGTTCTCGAGGAGGCTAATATGAGTAAAGACGACAAATTCTATTATCTTTCCCAACGCATACTTCCAGATTCAAAAGCAAGTGAACTAGTTGGCAGTTTTCCACCCGTGGGTGCTATGTATGACCAGGTGATTGATAGTCTGAAGAATAGATTTGGAACAGATGAGCTATTAGTGGAGTTTTACGTACGCGATCTTCTGAACACACCTCTTTCCAAGCTATATGATCAACTTGAGACACATATTCGTTCATTGAAATCATTAAGAATTAATACGGATACCTGTTCAGCTATCCATTAGTTGAGTCATCGCTGCTCCTGCTGTAACTGAAGTAAATAATGCGGTAGCACCTCCCACTTCCAAAGATCGTTTAGCCAAGTTAATGAATTTTCTAAGAGCAGAAGTAGAAAATGAGCAGAAAATTTCTACGGCAATGTCCAGATTTGGTTTAAAAGGTGAAGATAGATCTCAATTAGTCTTCAAAAATAAGAAAAAGCAGAATTATGAGAATAACATAGAATCTCGACAAAATGTTCCTACAGCTACAGCTCTTCTCACTGCAAAAGAGAGTAAAAAGTTCATGTGTAAATTTTGTAGTAGTAACCATGACAGTTCTCAATGTGGAATGGACAAGAAGTTGTCGTTGGAAGAAAGACAAGAAGCTGTCAGAAGGAAAAATGCGTGTTTCAGTTGCCTCATAAACGATAAATTTTTGGTATCATTTAATCCTGGAGAATTGAAAATATTTTTTTTAGTTTTTTATTTACACAAAAACAAATCGACAAACAAAACCTCTTTCAAGGATTTTCGATTAAATTATTTATAAACTTTAACATCTCCAGCTTTCTCTCAGTCGGAGAGAGCACAATATAGAACAGTTGATAGCCCAGAGAAAATCAGATAGCTAGAGGTGAAGAGAATAACCTCTAAAACATCGGGCTGATGTCACCAACGAGTTTATGGGAAAGAGTTTTGGTGACACCGTGCGCCTAACAGTCAACGGCAACAGATAGCGTGAGGCTGTCGAACTTGCAACACAGCAAGGGGAAACCAATTACAACTGTCTACCTGTTTAACCTATCCATCGAAAAAGGCATATATCCTGACTTATTAAAAATTGCTAACATTATTCCTATATATAAACGCAACGATTCGGAAAATATAGAAAACTACCGACCCATAGCCATATTGAGCGTATTTTCTAAAATTTTTGAAAAAATTATTAGTAAACGTATACTAATATTCACTGACAAATATAATATTGTAACATCTGCGCAATATGGCTTTAGGTCAAAGAAATCAACCGAATCTGCTTGCATTGATAGTCTAGATTTTATTTACAAGGAAATTGACGAGGGCAATTTTGTTGTAGGTCTATTTTTCGACTTAAGTATTGCATTCGATAGTGTAGACCCCACTCTGCTTCTCCGAGCTATTGAGGAAGCTGGTATAAGAGGAAATATTTCACGCCTGATCTTATCCTATGTTACTCAAGTCTGACCCCTACAACACCGGTTTTGGAGTTGTGCAGGAATCAGTTATGGGCCCACTCTTGTTCCTGTTATTTGTTAATAACCTTCCCAAAAATATTACCTGGGGTAAAATTATAATGTTTGCCGACGACACAGCAATATTGATATCTGCACCGAACCCTACACACCTGCAGCACCAACTCAACACAGTCATGAACGATTTTATTATGTGGTGCCAATGTAGAAAGCTTTTATTAAACACCCAAAAAACTGTAGGTATCAACTTTCATAATAGGCGCCCTCTAACTGCTATTAACATCACTACTGGTAATATTACCATTCCCCTCTCTGACAGCGTTAAGTACTTGGGCACAACAATTGATTTAAACCTGTCTTGGACTACCTGCATTGACAACCTATGTGGCAAACTCGTCAAGATCGTCTTATTTTGCCATCTTAAATTTAAAAGATTGTTTTGATGAGCAGTCATCAATACTTACTACAGCCTTTGTTACCCACATATTTCCTATAACATAGTATTATGGGGAAAAGCTCCCAATGCAAATCGTGTATTAATCTTGCAAAAAAGGATCATAAGGCTAATGTTCCATGTGGCACGTAGGGAATCCTGCCGCCCATATTTTATCAAGCATAAATTAATGTCGGTACCCTGTATTTATATCTTTAAGACAATCTTATCCATAAAACTAAACATAACTAATATCCCAGCAATCTCAGAATATCACACTTATCCCACTAGACATGGACATCTACTCCGAAACAGCCCTCATAATACCACACTTCTGGAAAGCTCACCGACTTACGCCGGTATCACTTTATATAACAAACTTCCCAAGCAAATTATAGATATCGATAACTTCAGTAGCTTTAAGTCGAAATTAAAGAGCTTCCTGCAGCAAAATTGCTTCTATAGTATACAGGATTACTTAAATAGAGAATCTTAGCACCATTTGTATTGTTTTATTGTAATACTATATTTTGTGTCTGTAATTCTACTTGTTTTACACTATTTATTAATTGTAACTCTATACTATACCACAACTAATGTTTTATACTAATTAATGTATTATATCTTTGACGACTCCAATCCATGTACATGGCTTACTGGACAATAAAGATTATTATTATTATTATTATTATTATTATTATTATTATTATTATTATTATTATTATTATTATTATTATTATTATTACTGCATAAATCACCAAAACGTCTATCAAGACATTGTGCATAAGAAGAACCTTTAATTTAATATTACCCAAAGTAAGTAAGTTACTATCTAAGATTTGCAGTGACTGAGGATGATAGGGTGAAATAGTAATAGTAGAACGAAGCAATCTTGTTTGCTTCGTTTTGAATACTGTTTAATTCTCGAAGTATTTCAATTACAACTTCCCAATGAAGCAAGGTATTTTAAAAAATGTAGTAAATATGTAAACTATACTTCACCAAAGTCAGGAATACTCTGGCGAACGTGACTTTAAATAGGTATTTTGGGGCGGTTATTTAAATATTACGAAACATTGGGCATATGTTATGGACGAATAAAAGAAACAACTTTGAAAATTTTCCTAAATAACCACTGAAACCATTATTATTATTATAGTTTCGAAACTGATGAATACCAGCATTATTTACGACGAAGGAAATATGAGGAGTGTTTCTTTAATATTTACATGCTACATTGTGAATAATTTTTACAGCAGGTACCACAACAAATCTTGCAAAACCATAATATGTAGCGTACTAAGTATATTACAATGATATCATTCATCAATTAGATGAAATCACGAAGTAAATATAAACTCGTCAATAAATTGAATATTCTCATTAGAATAGTACGACTTGATTTAGTAATACTGTTTGATAAGTAATTGACAGCTGATGCATTTCAATACTGGGTGGCTGCAGTAGAACCGCATAACAAATAAAGTGTACATATATTTTATGTTATTGTCTCTTGAGATATAAGGTATACATATAAATATAGGGTGTAATTAGTTTCATGTCATTAAAAAAAATGGTGGTGGGGAATAACTTGACAAAAAAAACCTTATATAACATGGGGTCTAAAGTCCATAGTTTTGGAAAAAAAAAATACACAAAAATTTCGAAAATTTTTAGTAATATTATTTGAGAACTGCTGGAATATTGGGGTAGGCTTTATTATTATCGCGTATGACCATAAAATACGCTAATGCGGTCCCATCAAAGTGCCGGGCATCTTTTTTTGGGACCGCGCGACGGCGAGGACACAAGTCTACTGATATTTGCACTTTTTTATGACTTTTTAAAAGTAAGTAAGAAACTTTTATGATTCGCAACTATACGTCCATTGACCTAGAAAAGCAGTGGTTCTCAAATATCTCAAATATCTCCTAACATTTTGTTATTTTTTTTATTTTTTTATTGTTATTGCGTACTTCTTTACTGTGCAACTCTTTATTGTAAACCTTTATTATTATATATTATATTACTATATTATTATATGTATATATGTTTCACGTCTAATTATTACCTTAATTCAATTATAGCTGTAATTAACAATTATTATTCATGTATAATCTTAAAATTAACATTGAATGAATATTATGGTAATCCCCACTTACAAGTTTTCTTTTGTGGGTTTCCTTTAATGTTTATTTACATGTTATTGTCACTTATATTCTGTCAAAAAAATGTATGTCTTAAAGTGAATAAACATTATTATTATTATTATTATTATTATTCCAAATTTTGACCCAGGTCAGTTTTTCAAAGTGCCTTTAGTGAAAAAAGTCATACAGGTTTTTTGTTTGCCTAGTCGGTCCCCATTACCAGTTTTTTTAATGAAATGAAACTAGTTACACCCTGTATATAAATTTTATATTATGATATAGCCATACACATAATCTCGTCTACTGCTGAGCATTGCGTAGTATTATTCTGCCTTTCTCTCATCGAATGAGCATATTTAGCTTTTATCCCAGAAAAAATTGCTAAATTTATTGCACATATGTAGTATTCTATATAAAGAATGGAATGAAAGAAAGTTTGCAGCGGTAAGGTCCGGGTTTTTCCTAAAAAATAGCTAATAGGGTAATTTATGTACTCGGCGCCGTTTTTAAATTATAACTCAGTAAGTATAAAAAATATGGGTTTTATGTATAGGACAAAATGAAAGATGGCAATTAGTTTGTTGTGGTGTAATAGAAAACGGACAAAGCATACACCGCCAGCGGTTGGTTCGCAAAATTGCTTGCTGTGTCATAATGCGGGAGCCAGAGACACTGTTTAAACTTGTTAAAAAATGTTTCCTTACCAAATTGGGAGAAGATCGGTCAAGAGGTAGTTGAGATATTGCAAGAAAAAGAAAAAAAAATTGCAACTTTGACACCCTGTATCTCAGTAAGGAGGCACAATTTATCTAAGTGTTTCAGGTTAAATCTTCATATTTTGGACTAAGGATTCTCCAGTTAGCGTATGTCCAATTATTAATGAAACATAACTGTGACACATTCTATAAGATACTCTTCGCAGTTTTTTTGAAAATAATGTCAGTTTTAGATATTTTTAATTTTATAGTACGAACTTAGTTGGTGAAAGACTTGGTGTAAAATAAAGTAAAAATAAAAAAATATATACCAATGCCTATGTGGGTTTCGAACCCGGGACCCTTGAATTCCGAGTCAAATTAAAAAAATCAAATTAAACATCTTTATTTATTTTTGTATTTTATTTTCATAGCATTTCATTTGTCACTCGTTACAGTGTAAATTGAAGTAAACTACGGAACAACAACAAGTCCAGCAGTGGCCAGATGATTTAGAAAACGACACTCGAGCTATGAGTATAGATAGAATGGCAACATAATATAAAATATCTTAAAAAATAGGTAGTCCAGTCAATAAAACAGTTGTAGAGAACATTTTGGAGGGGAGAATTTTTCTCTTCAGGAATGTGTTGGGGGTAGTCACGAGGTAAACGTACTAAAAGTCCCCGCCCCTAGCCCCGCCGCTTCAGGGGGAGAGGGGGTGGAAAGGTTCCTTTTTTCGATTCTTCGCTTATAACTCGGAAACGATGCGTCGTACGAAAAAAGGTAATCTATGCAAAATTAAACGTAATTAAATTTCCCACAAGAATGTTTATATTCATTTTCTTCCTATGTGTTATATTTTACGAGATATTTGCCAGCGAAAATCGATAATTAATAAAAAAAAATCAATTGTTTACCGTGGTCTGCTAATAAATCATAGTCACAAAACAATCTTTATTTTACAACACTGGACGTATTTACTAACGTAATATTTTGTTGAAATCTAGACATTTCCTTAAATATACAGTGTGACTCACTTAAAATGAAGATACCCTTATAACTTTTTCATTTTGTTTCCGATTTGAATCAAATTTTACTCAAGTATAGAACAAATTAGGATCTACATATGACCAGAAAATCATTCACCTGCTGTAAAGGAAAAGCTACCTGCGGTACCAAAATATGAGGAAAAGATTAAAAATCATATTGGTTTTTAATCTTACGAACGACGAATTTTACGTAGCCACCAGAAATTGCGGAAACTGAGGACCCTCTTTGCCAGATGAGCTTATCTATGAGATATGCCCCATCAATAACCAAATCAAATTTTGGTGTATGTACGTTTGTGGCGCCGATCGGATGCATTTTTTAGAATTTCTAACATTCAAAATGTTTTATTTTTTTCAGCATATTTTGGTACCGCAGGTGGCTTTGCCTTTATAGCAGGTGAATGATTTTCTGGTCATAAGTAGATCCTAATTTGTTCTATACTTGAGTAAAATTTGATTCAAATCGGAAACAAAATGAAAAAGTTATAAGGGTATCTTCATTTTAAGTGAGTCACACTGTATATTTAAGGAAATGTATAGATTTCGACAAAATATTACGTTAGTAAATACGTCCAGTGTTGTAAAATAAAGATTGTTTTGTGACTGTGATTTATTAGCAGACCACGGTAAACCGCTTTGATAGAAATATACAAGGTACATAATTGATTTTTTTTTTTTATATTAATTATCGATTCTCGCTGGCGAACATCTCGTAAACTATAACACATAGGAAGAAAATGAATATAAATATTCCTGTGGAAAAAATTACGTTTAATTTTGCATAGATTACCCTTTCCCATACGACGCATCGTTTCCGAATTATAAGCGAATAATCGAAAAAAGGAACCTTTCGCGGGGACTTTTAGTATGTTTACCTCCTGAAGAGAAAAATTCTCCCCTCCAAAATGTTCTCTACAATCTCCTTTTAGAGCGGGAGCTAAGTGGCTTTTTCGGCAGCTCATAGTTTTATGAACTTTGAGATATTTTTATAGTTTAATGGATGATAAAGATTCATAAAATTGACTTCTGGCGGGGCACCTCCTGTCAGTAGCGTCACGAACACTGTTTAAAAATCAGTGAAATCATGTCATCGTTACAAGGCTCATTTTTTTTTTTGTATGTACACATTTTATGTTTAGAATGAATAAAATGAGATTGCCAGAAAGTGTGGGCCGTCAGGAGGCGCAGCCAGAAAGGTAATAATGATACAATACATCTGAGGCACGGTACGGAGTCAAGTTAGTCGAAAGTGTTAAATTCTTGTATATTTAAGAGCCTATGGTACTTTTGTTGACACTAAGAACTTTACGGGGAGGCTATTCTATTGTTCAAGGAGCTTATATTTACGTTTTAAAAAGGAGCCAGAACTTGTAACGATGAGTTTAGAGTTCTGAGATGAAATATGCGAAAAAAAATCCAATTTTCTTCAAAAATCCTAAACATTTTCTTTCTGGCTAGCCTTACTGACGGGAGGTTCTTTCTGGGAATTTTTTTCTGTGTTCAAAACAATTAAATAAACATGCTCAATCTTAAAAAAGTTTGTAACGATCATGTTATATAACTCCGTTCTTTTACCTCTTTGACCTTTCTGGTTGCGCCCCTGATGGCCCACACTTTCTGGCGATCTTATTTTATTCATTCTAAACATAAAATGTGTATACACAAAAAAAACTGGCTTTGCAACGATGATATAATTTCACTGATTTTAATATCTTGAACCATGGCCAACTCGACGGGCTGACATATACCAGAAGTCTATTTTGTCGTTATTTAAGTTCGATAGAATTAATCATCGCATAGAAAATGCTGGTAACGATGAGTGTCCGAAAAAGCCACTTAGCTCCCGCACCATTTTGGGCATTCATTGATTGGAATAAGGATAAAATTATCATTATTGAAATTAGTTCATGTGCGCCATACCTACAGAGTGGTCGTCAGAGACATGTAAACTCTGACGTTTTATATATGCTAAGTTTTATTATAATTTGAGAACAAAATGCTAAGGTTATTCATTAAGCACACAAAATATGAATATTTACAAAATGTCTAAACTGCAATATACAATATCATTTTCAGACTCAACGAACTTTCCACAGATTGGATGAAATTTTGAGTTGGAAAAAGTGGTTTTCAAGATTTTCTTGCAAATATTACGATTTCAAATGAATTTTGTATATACTTTAACATCGGAAAATCAATTCAGTAGGTCCGGTTATAATTTGACAGACGTCTATTTCACACAGTCAACATTTTTTAGTAATGAAGATCCTTTTGTTTTTGTAGGATAAAGAAAAATCATTACACCTTTCGTGGTGAATATTTTATTAACACTAACAAAAATTATTTAATGTGGTTTATACTAATTCAAATAGAATCTTCATTGATTACTTTAATTGCGGCGTAGACGAGGAAAGGTTTTTATATGTCAAATCAGTATTGATAACATTTATTCATAAGTACCTACTCATTTAAAAAATTGGTGCATGTTACAACACTAGATCAAACAAACAAAATATTCATATGGTTTCCTTAATATTTTCACTTAAAACTAGTTGCAATTTATGTAATACTAAATGATAACCTCAAAGGTTAGATCATAAAATTTTAATTCAGAAATTCTATGTTTAAATGATATAAACATACTCCTAATAACTAAACTAATTACACAATACACTTGATTCAATTTATCAATGGAATTTTAAGGCTCATTAACTTATTCATTTTAACGCTACACATGTTAACATGTCTATTTATATAAATAACCGTCTAACCGGGTTTAAATATTATGTAAGGTTTAGGTCACTTGAAACAAAATAAAATATTTCTTCCTACAAGGTGATTTAAATATCATAATTAATTATGATTAGAGAATATATTACTTAGGTATTATGCAAATCACAACTTACACACTTTTTATTTATTATGAAAATACCTACTTTCTGTATATTGTTGCCCTAATCTGGGCACGCTAATATACTAGTCAGGTAAATACTTTAAAACACTCATTATTGGAGAATCAATCAAAACAACTACTCTTCTAGCTAATACTGACGAAGTATTGAATTACATGATAGGATTATTAGCATTTTAAAGAAAAAAATATATTGAAAATACTTAAATCATTTATTCAAATTTAATCATTCACACTTTTTTATTTAATATGAAATTATCTAGTTTCTGTATATTGGTGCCTTAATCGGGTCACGCTAATATACTACTTAGGAAAACACTTTAAAACACTCATTATTGGAAAACCAATCAAAACAACTACTCTTCTAGCTAATATTGACGAAGTATTGAATTACATGATAGGATTCCTGGCATTTTAAGGCAAAAAAATATATTGAAAATAGTTAAATTATTTATTGAAATTCAGTCATTCACAACAATTATTGAACCATACATTCTATTTCAACTCTAGAGAAGTTGTACAAGTTTTTTCGAACTCGTTAGTTCTCATCAGTAGAGTATAGAAACATTCATTCATTATTTACAAGCCTATTCTTGATTTATTTTTACAATTAATTATTTTTTATTTATTTGCTTTTATCATGATTAGAGAATATATTACTTAGGTATTATGCAAATATAATATGCAAGTATAATCCAGTCATATAAGGATTCCACCTCGGAATAAAAGATAATAAGCTGTAAACTCGTATAAATCTTTGTTTTGGCATTTTATAAGTTGGCTCAAAAGTCTCATAGAATCTCGTGTACGCGAGTCAAGATATTCATGGTCAAAGATGGCAAGAATCAGTTTTTTGTAAATACCTCGTTTTCTATGCTCTAAATGACGTTTTGATTTATTATAAAAGTTGTAAAGCAAAAAATTCTCTACAAATTTTGTATCAAGCAATATTTTATACATTCAACCATTCTTGATATAGAAAGTAGTTTGAGTTTATAACATTTTAAAATTCAAATTAAGTTAGAGTTGTGACAGGAGTTTCGCCTTTCCAATCCTACAAGATATACACTTATTCATCCTAATCTCCCATCTAAGTAAGCACAAACTTAAGAAAACATAACAACAATAATACGCCTCAAATTTGAAAATGCTTGTTTTCCAGCTATCTGCACAAAATTGATGATGATTTAGAGAATTTTAACATATTTTCAAAGGTTAACGAACATAACCAACAAATTTTTGATTGTATCATCGATTTCTTTGGAAGCAAAAGGACTTTTATTATGATTTTGTGAGTGAATGGTTGACTATGTTGACTTTGTATCTTCTGTAGTATCTACAATTTGTTACCAATAAATAAATGCCCTGACAGACCTCAGGATGAGATTCAGGATGTATTTCCATTGCCTATCCTCAAATGGTTGTCTTTATGGCTATAACCAAAAGCAAAGGAAAACCCCGATGAGGGTTTAGTATATAAACCGAACGTTGGCGGTTTAGCAATAATTGAAGTTTTACGACAATACTCCCTCCCTCCTGCAAATAATTAATATCTCAAGACACAATTAAACCAAGCAACGAATGATTATAGAGGGAAATTTTAGGGACAGAAAATTTGACTTCGGAACTTTGTTTGGACTAGTCTGGAGATGAACATATCAAAAGTCCCCTTCTAGGTGGTGAGCGGTGGGTAGGGGGGTGCTTTAAAGGTCTCATTTTTTGTTTTTTCGCTTATATCTCGGAAACTATGCGTCGTATGGAAAAAGGTAATCTATGCAAAATTAAACATAATTAAATTTCCTACAAGAATGTCTATATTCATTTTCTTCCTGTGTGTTATAGTTTACGAGATATTCGCCAGCCAAAATAGATAATTAAAAAAAAAGTATTAGGTACCTTGAATATTTCTATCAAAGCGGTTTACCGTGGTCTGCTAATAAATCACAGTCACAAAACAATCTTTATTTTACAACACTCGACGTATACTAACGTAATATTTTGTCGAAATCCATGCATTTCCTTAAATATACAGTGCGACTCACTTAAAATGAAGACGCCCTTATAACTTTTTTATTTTGTTTCCGATCTAAATCAAATTTTACTCAAGTATAGAACAAATTAGGATCTACTTATGGCCAGACTAGGCGATAGGCAACTTTTGCGGGGTATAGCGATAGAAAAATTAAAAAAACCCAAGTGTGCAATAAGTATAAAGAACTGCAATTTTCAGAATTCTAGCAACTTATTAATAAAATTATGCTTCTTTCTTCAACGGCACATTGTATAATTTTACGTGTATGGGTTATTTGCAGTGGACTGTAATTATTAAATTAATCAGTTTAATATTAATATTTTCTAATTTTTCTTTTTCGATGCCAAATTCAATGCAGTTTGATGTACTAATAACAGGTGAAACAAAGCTATTTCGGCTCAGAGTAATTTGACCTCTATTACTTGTAATTATTTTTTAGATCGAATTCCTTCCCAAACCATACACTTCTAATCTTTTACGTGCAAATTATTTGGAACGTGAAATTATGAGTTTATAATGATTGCCTGGTTTCCAACAATAACAAATTTAACAACAGATATAACGACTGCCTCTGAAGTAGTTGCCACAAACCTAGGGAAACACTCGAATTCTTTCTTTATCTCTATTTCGAACCTGCTCATGAAAAGACTGCCAATGAAAGATGACAAAGTTTCCCATTGCAGTCCTCTTATGTTGCTCGGAGAACATAATATTGAATTGGAAGCAATTTTGATTCTTGTAAAGTTTACTAAGATCAATATATTTCTTAACCACTGCTTGATTAATATTATTTAATTTGAGTGAACTCCTAAGATAGTTCAAGATTAGTGGAATCGGTACACTTGGAAACAATGAAAAAACATCAAAAATTCACCTTGCAATTATCTTGCTAATTTTTTAATGAAATTATTGGAATGTATCTTTGGAAAAAAGTATAATTTAGGTACTGTTGAGTGAGATATTGCAACCCTTTTTTATCTTGGTGTAATAAGGTTAATTTTTAAACGTATTTCTCACTTCAGAGATCATTTTTCGTAATGGATTTCTAGAAGTTTTTTATAAGGGCCATTATTACCCTTTCATAGTAATTATGCTTATCTAAAATAATCACCGTATTGCCTTTGTCGACTTTCAAGTGAAAGCAATCTTCTCACGCAACAATTTGATACTTTTCCTTTATATGCAAATTTTAATGTTTTCCTATTATTAGTAATATTGAAGACATGTACATTCATCATCCCTCTTTGACAAAATCTTTAGAAAAATCAGGTAGGTACTAAATAGAACTTTCAACATTTTCTGCAATTTCTCCTAACAGAAGAAAAACCATTTGTAATGATTTCTTCTAACATAAGCATTTATTTTATTTTATTATCTTATTTAGATTAACGCACTGGAGTTTAGTCATAACTATTCCACCAATCAACTAGAGCACGCCACACAGACAACACATATCTGCAATATGAACACTAGAACACTACGTTTTTTACAATGGTTTCAAATCAAATATGTTTATATCCACATCAGGGGTCTCGCAAGGGTCTAACCTAGGGCCACTGTTGTTTTTATTATTTATTAATGGTCTACTCAACTCACTTGACTGTATCAGGCTAATGTTTGCTGATGATCTAAACATTTATTTTTCGATCTGTAATATAAACGACTGTCATAACTTGCAAATTAATTTAAATAAAATAAATCATTGGTGTAACTTGAACAGACTTAATTTAAATGTTTCTAAATGTAAAATAGTAACTTTTACACGGAAAATTATGCCAATAATATACGACTATAAAATAAATAATGATTCTCTTATGAGATGAACGGAGGTTAAGGATTTAGGAATATACTTCGAAATCATCATTATCATTTTGTACACGTGTTGAAGTCCGCTTCAAAAGTACTGGGATTCATAATACGCAATTCTCAATAGTTTAATACTGTTGTTTGCTTAAAAGCACTATATTTTGCATACGTTCGGTCGAGATTGGAATATGGCGTATTAACCTGGTACTCAATCTATGAATGTCATAAAAATAGAGTTGAATCCATTCAACGTAAATTTGTCAAGTTTCTGTCCTATAGAGTCGACCGGACATAACCACATCAGGGTGTTGATCACAATATATTGTTGAATAGATATGCCCTACTATCTCTCAATACTAGGAGAGTGAATATATCCCTAACATTCTCATATAAGTTAATAAATTCTCATATTGATTGCCCCTATTTGTTGGGTGAAATTAATTTTACTGTACCAAGGCTTTCCACGAGGCAGTCAGTTGCCCCAACTAATATCATGTGTAAAAACTATAATAATTTATGCAGCAATTGCGACATTAATTTTTCCAGCCTTAGGTCCATTTTACATTGCAATAATATTAATAGATAATGATGTCCTATTCATATCTCACTGAAAATCCTTATCTTTTTTCTTCTGCTCTGTTTTGTTTGTTAATTTATGTATAAATTATGTCTTATGTTATTTACAATCTTACGTCTAAGTGTTTTATCCTGTAATTGGTTTTTACTGTTGGATAATAAAGAACAAATAAATAAATAAATATTGTCATTTGGAAGGGGGGTTGGTAGAAAGAACCATCTACCGGAATCCTAGGCGGACAAATAAGACACAGATCCAAGAACTTCTTATTAGCCGCCTGGGGCCCCTCAACACAAATAACATAGAAACAATAGAGGATATTGATAGTAACGTGGTTAAGTTACAGGAAGCCCTCGTTTCAAGTTATGAGGACTCTTGTCCCTTAAGAGAAGTCGGAACGGGGCATGCAAAGAACTCGACCGGCTGAGAAAGAAGACAAGAAAACTTGTCATTAAAGCGATGGAGTCTAAAAGTGCCGAAGACTGGGAGGCATACAAAAACAGTCAAAGGCTGTACAAAAAGACCATTCGCGAAAGTCGAAGAGCGTCATGGAGATCTTTCTGTAGTGGGGTTGTATCTACTGCCTCAGCAGCTCGGCTCAATAAGATACTCTCCAAAGATCCCCAACAACAACCAGGACTCATGAAACGAGAGGATGGCTCCTTTACAACCAACCTCTCTGAAACTTCTGAACTCCTGCTAAAAACAATGTTTCCAGGCAGCACTGTGTCGTCCTGTATGGACTGGCCCAACGTACCTCACCTAGTCGCTACTGCGGCTGACTGGGAGGTTGCGAATGGGACAGTGGACGATGCAAAAGTAGCCTGGGCGATCAACAACTTCCTCCCCTTTAAATCACCAGGTATAGACGGTGTCTTTCCAGCTCTACTCCAGTGGGGGGTTGGAATACATACACCACCATCTGGTGCATATTTACCGGACGTGCATTGCTTTTAAATACACCGAAATAAAGGTAATATTCATACCCAAACCAGGACGTACGGACTACTCCCTACCAAAATCATATCGGCCCCTCAGCCTCTCCTCCTTCCTATTGAAAGGTCTGGAGAGACTGTGTGATCGAGAAATTAGAGATACCGTGTTAGTTTTACATCCACTGCATCCAAATCAACACGCTTACATCCCAGGGAAATCAACAGAATCGGCACTTCACTCCGTGGTATCTCGTATCGAGAGATCGGTGGATATGAAAATGTCTACCTTGGGAGCGTTTATTGATATCGAAGGTGCTTTTGATAAAACAACCTTCGAGAGTATAGGGATAGCCCTCCAAACCCATGGTGTTCCCAAAATACTTAGTGAATGGATAACACACATGCTCAAATGGAGAGCCGTCCGAATAAACGTGGGGAACATAGACACTAGAGGTATGGTCAATAGAGGCTGTCCACAGGGTGGCATCCTATCACCCCTATTGTGGGTTACGGTCGCCGACAGCCTCTTACACCGCCTCAATAACTCTGGTTTCTTCACAATAGGTTACGCAGATGACATTACCATCTTGCTAAATGGAAACTTTGAGGGATTGCTATGCGAACTTATGCAAACAGCCCTCAAGTTGGTCGATAATTGGTGCACAGAACACTTTCTCTCAGTTAACCCCCAGAAAATCGAGCTAGTACTATTCACCAAGAAAAAGAAACTACCAAATATGAGAATGCCCAAATTATCGGGCAGTTAACTCCACTTAGCGAATGAGGTCAAGTACCTGGGGGTCACACTTCATCGCACTCTGAATTGGAAGAGACATTTGGAAGTTAAGATAAATAAGGCATGTGCGGCATTCTGGCAGTGTCGCAGGGCGGTCGGTAGGTCCTGGGGTTTCTCACCCAGAATCTCACTCTGGCTGTACACTGCTGTGATAAGACCCATGCTTTGTTACGCAGCCATAGTCTGGTGGCCCAGAGTAAGGAAAAAAACAGCAGCATCTCAACTGGAGCATGTTCAAAGACTGGCATGTATCTGCGTTACTGGTGCGATGAAAACGACGCCTACAGCTGCAATGGAGACTATACTCTGCATCCCCCCTCTAAATCTGTACATAGAGGAGGTGGCGTTGAGGACTGCTCTGAGATTGCGATCTGTAGGCCAATGGTATATTAAGGGCACGGCTACGAGACATGCCCGTATCCTAGAGGAGGCTACAAAACAAATTCCTCTTCTGGGAATGGGAACTGACCGTATCCCCCCTATATATAACTTCAACAAGAACTTTGAGGTGAGTTTGAATGTGTCCGGTAATGACGAGCCGGACATATCAATCTACACCGATGGTTCAAAAATGGACTGTGGATCAGGAGCTGGGGTTTACTCAGAAGACCTAGATCAACGTTCGATAATACCGCTAGGCACACATGCCACTATCTTCCAGGCGGAACTAGTAGGGATCCTGCAAGCGGTAATAGAAACCACGAAGGCAAACGTCAGTGGTAAAACAGTGCGCATATCAACGGACAGCAGAGCAGCCCTGCTTGCCCTAAACAATTGTAGGACAGGCTCGGGGCTGGTCCTGGAAATTAGAAAGGCCCTAGATTTTCTCGCACAAAACAATAGTGTCCAGCTCCGTTGGGTGAAAGGACATGACGGAATTCAGGACAACGAAGAAGCGGACGCTTTAGCCCGCAAGGGATCTGAGAGCGCCCTGCATGGTCCTGAACCTGCAATAGCGCTCTCAGATTCAACCCACAGTTCCCTGCTAAAGAACTATACACTCAAACGTCATGCGGACTGTTGGCGTGGTCTGAGCAGCTGCAGACATAGCAGAATGGCTTTGGCCATACCCAGTAGTAAGCTAGGCAAACACTGTCTCCAGATGTCCAGGAGTAATCTGCGCATTTTTGTAGGATTCCTAACAGGACACTGCAGACTAAACAAACACCTCCATACACTGGGAGTTATAGACAACCCCAAGTGTAGAGGGTGTAATCTGGATGACGAGACCGCCGAGAATGTGCTTTGTCACTGCCCTGCTCTCTCAACGAAAAGAGGATCCATACTGGGGGACTTCTGGCCCAGTATGGCCAGCATAGGTGGCGCCTCACCTGGTTTTCTCCTAAAATACATCATAAGTGTTGGTTGGCTTAAGGAATGAGAGGCTCGGTGGACATGCCACCACTTACGGGCGCAGCACAATGGGCCCGCTTATGAGGCCTGAGTGCACGTGAGCGTAAGCTCACCCCCCGCCAAACAATCCAGATCCAAATACTGTCATTCGCCGCAACTAAGAGTTGTCTTAATGGCAATATTACAGTTAACACAATTTACATATTGAATCGAATTATACATTAAGAGTTGTTATTACCGAAGTTTATATTTTGCACAAGTAAGAGATTTCTTCCACAATGTGTCTTCGCAAAGAGCCAGTTTACTTAAACTCCTAAGTTTCCTGTCACAATATCAATAACGTTTAAACACTTACCCCCCAGGTGAAAGTCCCTGTCCTTTATCTTCAGTCCCGTGATCAGCACGATGGTTCCTGTGTCGACTGGCTATAACGTTTGTTGATAAAACACATAGAGCTACAACATATCCTGCTATCCTCATCTGAGGTCTGCTAAGCCCACAAAGGGGCATTCTCATAGTTGGAGGGCCTGAAATAAATGAAAGATTATTGAAATACACCTTTTCATATTTAGTATTTAAAAGAATTCATTTGGACTACGAGCAGTATATTGCATACATTGGCGTGAATTTGATTATAAATAAAGTCGTTTTCATCCATTAACGCTTTTTACTTTGTACTTTATCACTAATTTATTGTAACTAAAACGTTTAGTCATTTTCAAACGTTCATAAGTGAGTGAGCCTATTTAAAACTATTTGCCTAAACATAATTCTCTCATCCAATTTAAAAGAAATATATATGAAAATTTACCCACAGGTAGTAACTTAGAGGATTAATAGAACAAAAGTCGCCGACAAGAAGATTATGAAAATTTTACAAAAACGTTAATATGATTAAGGTTTAAATACATCAAAGCATGGTGCATAATAAAGGTCGAACTGATCATTAACAAGGTAACTATGGGAAATTTGGTTAGATATATAAATGTTTAAAAATTATAGTAAATTTAATTTGAAACTTTTTTCTAGCTTATGTAATATAGTTATATTAGAGTTTCTACATTTTGAGAAGACTGTCCGGATTCTAAAAAATAATTTGAAAGCATTGAATGCAGCCACGTTTTTCCAAATGTAGAAATGTAACGTTAGGGCAGCGCTGATTCAAACATTCTGTAGAAATTAGACAAGTGTTCATGATTTCCATTTAAATAGCTTAATAGACGCTATTCCACTTTAAATAGCACTTATTGGGGTCGAATAAATTGAAATGATTGAGTTGCAATTTTTAATTTTATTTAAAAATGGGAACATAGAAACTATCTGCGCTTTTATTATTTAAAGTAAACATAATTTAGTAGCGTGTCTAGCGATTCAGGCGTAGTTCTTGCTGAGCTACGGGAGCCACTTGTACTATTCATCCAGAAAGCTAAATGTTAAAAGTATTGCTCCGTGGTTGGGACACAAATTTAACACATGCATCTGCATGGTATTATATGATATGGGTACAGATGCATGTATAAAAAGGCAAGTATTTAATTGGATTTCAACATCCAAATATTTATTTTGGTTAATGCAGGTAAGCTATCTATAAATACTCCATTTTTCATGTTATTCCTATACAGCGATATCACGTTTTGGGAGGAATACACCTGCTTCCCCAAAACGATCAAAAAGGTCTTTAAGTAACCTTCTGTTTCGACACGGTTCTAAGTATAGCCCAGACGACAGAAAACATTTTATAGTGAAACTCACAAAAATTTGCAAACTGATTAATTTGTTTTATGAGTTCGTCAACGTGTATAGAATAATATCCTGAAAAGTTTACATTTCGCTTGGATGCAGAACATAAAAAAAAGCGAAAAACAAATTTTTTTTATCCATTTTTTCAAAATTTTGAAACTAAGTCAGGGTAGGAAAAAATAAAAAATACAGGTGGATAGACCACGTGTTTCTGAACAAAAAATATCCTAACAAAATTTATCGCTAAAGCCACGGTATTCCTGGAAAAAAATAGTGAATTAACTTTGTTACTTTGCGCGGCCGGCGCGCGGTTAAATGCATACCATGGAACATCTAAAAATTCTTAGCTGTTCTATCGAGTAAAATAAAGCATTTTTCTCTTTCTGGTTACACGTTTTAAACATTTTTCTTAGTGAATAAAAGGATAAATAGTGAGTATGGAGGGAAAATATGTAATTATCAATGCATACACAGACACCACACATAGCCGCTGAATCGCTCGCATGAATTTTTACGTGCCTTTACTGTATTGTGTTTATTACAGGTACACCTATCCACGTTCCGGTTATATCAAATGGATTCCTTATACATTTGTTAATAATGTATTGGAAAAGTTCCAGAATTTATATTCAAAACAATCAGAGATATTTTCATAGTTATAAGGATTAGATCGTCAAAATCGCAATTTTTTATCATGATATGGTTGATCATATTTGCGAAAAAATGCATGCAAGTAAACGATTTTGTGCTTGAACATTCAAAAATTATATATTTTTTCCGAAATAGTGATATTTTATTTTTTCCGAGTTACAAAAAAAATCATCAAGCAAGGAAATTAAAATTATTTGAAATATACTTTTTTTTTAATCCTCGTCACTACAACTTAATAAATCATAATAATCATGAAGTGTACATACTTTTCTACAGTTCTTTGAAGAAAGAATTTTTTTGGAGGGCTTTTATTTTTTTCTATATTGTTTATTGCTTATTGAGACGATTGTGGTCGGGCGTGATAATATATATATAAGTATATTTTTCCCTTCCATCCTTTGCTTGTATTGTTTAAAACAAAAAAGCATCAGAAAGCTACAATTTCCATCTTTTAAATGAACAAACACTCGTATAGATTGAACAAATTCTGATTTAGTGACGTACTATTCAGTGCGTCGGTGGCACAGTCATGCGTATTCAAGCGCGTGCACGCATGGATCTCGCTCAGAGTTATAACGTTCCACTTGAATATTTTTTTCCGGGAAAACCATGGTTTTAACGCTGCAACCCGGATTGCTATGACCGACTACACACGTTCAGAGAATGACTTGATAAGCATCCCACCAATTTTTGACTCTCCAGCTTATGTGTTCCGTTTTTGTAGGTGGGCTCTCGTGCTACTATCCTTAATTAAGTATCTCTATAACAACTAATTATTGTTTGAAAGATTGGTTATTTGACGGGTACTTTTTGATTTTATTCATACCTGATAAATATGTTTCTCTATTTATTCTGATAATGCTGTGTTTCAACGTTTACTTTTAAAAATTATTATTTCAAGATGCTATTAAAAAAGTTGCAGGGCACTTTTCTCAAAAACTGATGTATTCAGAGACTTGAACCAAGTATACTTTTTTGATTAAGAAATGACCGCAAATGACGGAGGAATACAATTTTTATACGAAATCTGCCGTAAACATGCAGATAAAAAAATTACGGCCCATTTTAACATATTAAACGTAGCGTACGTGGCACCCTCATAATTAGGTAACTGTGACCTTGAAATTCAAACTCCATAATTAAACGGTTAGAGCTAATGTTGCTCGGAGGTGTCCGCAGGGAGGATGATTGCCTCCACTATTATGGAAACTGATGTCCGACGACCTACTGATCGAGTTAAACAAAACTGACTTCTATGCACAAGTATATAAAAACGATCTGGCTATTGTGATAAGAGATCAACTTAAAATGACTATTTTAGGGCACATGTAAAGAGATCGCAGTATTGTTCATGTTTATAACGGACCAGAACTACTGCTGTTCACAAAGGGGGAGAAATGAGCGATTTTCAGTTTCCTTCCCTTATGGATACAGGGTTGTATCTTTTCCGCGCAGTGAGGTATTTAGACTCCAATCTATCGAAGAAACCCCGAATATATCTGTGAATATACAAAAGCATCTTTGGTCTAAAATGAGGAAATAAGTTCGAAAACCACTGTTTGGATGTACACTGCTGTGGTAAAACCTCTCATAATATACAACGTTTAAAGGTTAGGCTGACGATGAGAAACACAGCCCCACAATAAAAGTGGCAGACCAGATCAATGTATCCTTTGACCCACTGAACCCGAATCCGAAGTCAGAATTGGCTCGGTTTTCATGTCTAACCTCAAAAAACACCCCCCAAAAAATCAGTTTTTCACTTTTCACACTCAAATGAGTAGTTAGAATTTTTTTTTAATATGTTTATTTCATAACCTCATAACGCCATAATCTCATATCACTGTAACCCCATAACTGTACAACTCCATAACACTGTGTGAAAAACGGAAAACCTGTTTTTACGGGTGTTTCTTGAGGTTAAAGATGAAAACTGAACCAACCTAACAATTCTGACTTCGGATTCAGCAGGTCAAAATACATAAGGATGCTATAGCGAAGTATAACGCTATAATAATAATGTAGAATGATATTTCAAAGAATTTATTTGAATGTTAACATTCTGTAAAATATATAATATAAATTGTTTTTGCTATTTTTTCTATATCCATGGTTATATGTAGATATGTAGTATGTACCCTACATTACTCCCCCCCTACAACGAAGAAACCAACTTACCAAGGTATCAATATTTAAGATGACATTTAAGTGAAAAGTCAGTTTTGACAGATAGATGCCAAAATAACGTAAAACAAGGACATTTATTTTTGTAATAACATTATCCTTAATGTATGTTATATGTCATTGATGAATTGAAATAAAATAGCATGTAAGACTGATGCTAAGTGAATAAAAGTTCGCAATCATAATTGGATTGAGCTTCTTTAATAGGCAATTGATAAAAATAGCAAGTATGTGCTAAGTGAATATGAGTTCGCAATCATAATTGGAATGAGCTTCTCTAATAGATAATTGATAAAAATAGCAAGCGTGTGCTAAGTGAATGAAAGTTTGCAATCATAATTGGATTGAGCGTCTTTCAAAGATGTCGCACCAGCTATAGCAGCTTTGGCTAAAGAAAAGCTGGCGAGACAATTAAAATAGTGAATGAGTTTGCAATCATAATTGGATTGAGCTTTTCTCAAAGATGTCGCACCAGCTACAGCAGCTTTGGCTAAAGAAAAGCTGGCGAAACAATTAAAATAGTGAATAATTAATATATTGATACACTTGATAAGCTGGTTTTACATTGCAGGGAGTCATATAGTAGAGTACTTACCTATACATGTACATAATTGAATAATTAATAACAAGTCTTCCGAAAATCTAGTTTGATTCGTTTCTCGGTACTATCTTCATGGAGAGACTGAGGAATCCGTGTCTATCGAAGATATCTATGGAACGGTCGACCTTTAGCTGGCTGTCTTCGTTATGGACGTCGTCCGTCATCAGCGGTTAGCAGCACGAGCAGTTTGGTTCGGCCCCATATTCTTGTCGCGACTGATACAGCTGTCTAGAATAACCATGGGAGATTATTTCCTGCATAATAATTTCTTGTCATCAACTCTCAGGAGGCATACAACGCGTGAAGCGGTCGGGGTCACCAATATAGCGATGTAATGCTATTAAATAAGATTCGAAAAGGGTTTCAAAATATTTGTATTCAAATTTTAAAATTATAATTTTTGTTAAATTTGTTATTGTATTATATTTTGTTTCCTGGATCCTTGCTTACTTGAGCCTGGGGTTGGTGACTTATATTTACCCAGCAAGTGAACTGATCGCCACAGATGCATTAGTCTGATCCACCGGACAGACCACTTTTTTTTTGGGCCTGTGTAATATGAGCAATCAGGGCCTCTTCAATGATTGCAATGAAGGCTATTCTTGGATTCACACCCTTCAAGTGCAACTGGAAGCCCGGAAATTAGCAAAGAAACTGTTCAAGAATGGAATGTGAAATGAACAAAACATGCAAGGGACTGGGGCATACAAATTCCGTAGTCTTACTTTAAAGGGACCCGGTCATAACTCAACCAAAAGATGACATATCTTCCTATTTACAGGTTTACTATTCCATATAGAGTCGTGATTCCTAGTCGAGATGCCTGTGAACGCGATAAAAGGCTCTTCTAAATCCTGAGGATCTAGAATGGTATATAGAAAAAGAAAGACTCAGGAAATACCTGGTACTGACGTATATGTACCATTTTTTCTTGTTTGCGTCACATAAGACTATTACCAAATAAAAGAAAGTTGTGCCATGTTCCAGGAAAATGTTAATTAAATAAGTGATTTGTCTGACTGAAACTTCTACTCATAATGTATCATCATTACAATTCTCTTAATTTAAGTATACTGGAGATTGTAAAATTTTGAAAGGCATTACACTTAAAACATTAGAAATTCTTCATATTTTGTTTTTCTTCTCAAAACTTGATAGACAGAACCATGAGGGTCAACTTACGCGTTACATGTATTGGTGATTACCAGTTATTTCAAATAAGTTTTGATAATCTATTTTTTTAGTATTTTCTACTTATGATTGATAATTAAAAATTGTAATAAATATAAGTCTGTAAAGTAACTTTATATCATATTTTAAGTGGTTAACATTTAAATATCAATATTTATAGCTTCTACAAGTACTAAATTCCAGAATTAATTTTTGTATATATCAGTATTTGAATATATAATCATTGCTGTTAGAAATATCAATTACATATAATTGACCCGTGACTTCATTATTGTTGGGTACGTATTGTATTAACCCCAATACTTATTCAATTAGAAACACTTAGAGTGTCTACTATTAGTTGAATAAATCCACTATTAAATAATTAAATATTAAATACAACTTAATGCTTCGATATATTTATGTGAGTCACTTTACACATTCCAAGATTTAACTAATCAGAAATGAAAATTTGATATTGTGGATATACATGCATATGCATTTTGAAACTATTGATCGAATGGTGCAATATGTTACACATTTATGTAGTAACATTTAAATCATGAGCTTATGTGTTTATTCACTAAAGTATAAAGTGCATAAGTCGGACTCGCGGACTAAGGCTTCCGTACTGTATATCGTGTGATATACCTGGTGATTCATTTAAGTTGACACAACGAAATATTTTTAAAGCAATACATATTCAGAAGAAATGTTTCCCACCAAATTTGTTTAATTTAGGGTCTTCTCATTACAAGGTCAAATAAGGACTATATTTCTATTACAAATTCTTATTTTGCGAAAAATCAAGCAATTATTGTCTTAAACATTTTTATCTGACTGCAATAATACATGAGATATTAAGTAAAATAATTAAAGATAATTAAAGATTTTTCAAGTAGTTTTGAACAGAAACCATCTACTTTAGAGAAAAAATGCTAGAGAAAAAAATGCTTATTTTGATTTATTAAAACTGGAAGAATTATTTCAAAATTATTTATCAACTTTTAGTATTTAATTTGTTCTGCGCAAAAAAAAACAAAAATCTTTTGCCTGAGCCATTTTGTTACGTTCATTTTTGAAAGAATTTCTTTAATAAAAAAATTACTTATCGAAAAAATATCTGGCTATTCTGCCTGATATCTTGCAAAATTGAAGTCACATTCAAATGTTTTAGACAAGTTTTTTTTTTTTTTTTTTAGAATAAGATGCTATAATAAAGAAATCTAGATTTATATTTAGGAAAAACTTGAAACTGAATTTGAAAATGTCTAATAAAACCGCTGCCCAAGAAATCACTACTTCCACATCCAGATTTTCTATCCCAGTCTCTTACAACGAAAAAATTTTGTATGTGGAAATAATTGTTTATGGAACTTTAATAATATAATATTTGAAATTGTCTACCCCAAAAACCCATAAAATGATATTCCACATCGGTAGTGGGGTGGGGGTGGTGATAGGGAGGTGGTAGTGGGGTGGATGAAGTAAAAAAATATTTTGAGGTTTTTGGTTCTTGTACACACACTAAATCACATTTTTTTTCATCCCCTTTAATAATGGGGTGGGAGTGGTAAAGAGGGAAGATAATGCCAAAAAGTTTTTTGAGACCTTAGCTTCTCTTTATACTAAATGCCAATTTTATGGACTCTTACCTGCTTGATTTACATATTTACTTCCCATTTACCCCAATTTACCCCCCAACCTTTCGACGGAATAAGATGAAAATATAATCTAGTTCTAGATTCCCTTAAAGTACATACGTGTACCAAATTTCAAGTCAATATCTTAAACGGTTCCAGATTAATCGTACGCACAAAAAGAAGTTACAGACAGACTGACAGACAGACCGACAGACAAACTTAAAACTTAAACTTAAAATCTCCACGTTTCACGACGTTCTAAACCTATTTGAACAATAAAAATTTTCAAAATTTTTTTTGTCGTTACTACACTCAAAGAAATAGTATGGGTAAATTCAACAAAAAAAAATGGTTAACTAACAATATTGTTAATTTTGTTAAACCAAACTATATTGATGGTATTTTTAAACAAGAGGTGATTGTTATTTTAATTAATAAAAAGTTGTCGTACAACAAAACAAACATTAACTTAAAAAATAGATGAACAAGACTATTATTTTGTTCGTCTGACTATTATTTTGTTGAATTCTGTCAAATTAAACTAGATAATAGTATATTTTATTTTTAACTATTATCGAATTGTAATTCTAACCCAGTATTAGTTCGCTGTACTATTGTACTTGGTAGAAAACCAATATTATTGTCGTCTTCTAGAAGTTCTAAAAGAATTACCATAAAATTTGCTTGCTTACCACGTAGTCTATTACAGAAATTATTCCCAGATGACGCCACATACAAATCACTGACAATAATCAATCATGCATTATCTTACACTCTTATGAATTTATAGAAAATTAATAACATGATTGCAGTGTTCAAATTCTCTCAGGGATCATCGATATATTTGGATGGATCTTATAAACGATCTCTAATCTTTGGTTTGGATGGTCTGATGTCTCAATACTGAGATTTTGGCTAACCAAAAAAAACTTCATCATACAATAAAAATTAGTTGGTGAACAAAAAACAAAGTCGTTGTACTATTTAATTGTAGACCAAATTGAAAATGGTTAGTGAACATAAAAAAATGTCATTGTACTATTTAATTTGTTACAAGAAGATATGATTATTAAACTACTATTTGTTTACGAAAACAAATAAAGTTGTATGACTGACTATTCTTTACTGATTGAAAGTGTGACTATTTTATTAGTCACACTTTTGCTAATTTAGCTATTCATTAAATAATCTGAAGGGTTGGTTTTTTTGTACAATGATTATTTTCTCTAAAAAGTCAAACTTGAAATCATTTCATCCGCCGAAATTTTAAACTAAAAATTTAGATTTTGCCAAAAGCCCCGCATATTTCTAAACCTTCACATGGAATATATGAATTTTTATTTATAACGTAATAGCTATTTGTGTATTAAGAGCGAAAAGTGCCACATTACCGCACAATAGTTTAAGTTGACATTTGGAAATGACACCTATTTTATCTGCGATCGTTTGAAATTATCAAAATAAAAGGAATAATCAAGTTGAATTTTGGATGTAAACGGCGATTTATCAACATATTATTAGTATACCTTGCATATGTGATCAAAATAAATAGACGGACAAAACACAGTCGCTGTCACTTGTTCAAGTTTTATTAATTTTTATAAAGTTCGTATTCTTCATATAAATAAATTAGAAAACTAATTGTTACTCTTACATCTTTCATTATATTAACAACAGTTTTGGGGCATTATTATTTCATAAAAATACATTGTAAATGCTCCGACTAAGCTTGTTTAAGTTCAGATGCACTGATGCGTGTTTTAAAGTACTTTGCCCACAACCGTTTTATAATATACCAATTCCCACGTGCCTGGATAAAAATACACTTTTTTAAAAGGTCCACATCGATTTTTGAGCGGCCTGAGGAAGACCAACATTTAAGTACATGTCAAATTTAATGTATGTAGCTATAATAATTCCGGAGATAATCCACTGTAACAAACAGGCAGATGAACAAACAGACAGACAAACGAGTCATCCTCTAAGGTTTCCGTTTTTTATTGTTTAGTACGGAATCCTAAAAATCTGTAAAATCAAGAAAAAATCCAATGAAGAGTAAAACTGTACAAGAATATTATTTTTCCGATTTCTTGTCAGCGACGTTGGCTTAGTGGATAACATCGTTTCACAGCTGATGTCAGCGCCAACTGCTATTTTACCTTTGAGTGAGATTTCGACTAAAACTATGGATTTTTTTGGTACACTGTGGAGTGTGGATGCTTGTGAAGATAGATTGAAAGTAGTATAAATTTAGAAGGTAAAAAGAGCTTGCAAAATCCAACCTGTCGGTAAACTGGACACCTTTATCAATTCCGTTTTAACCAGTTACTTACGTGAACAAAAGGTGCTTAATTATTGGGAAAAAATCAACGATTGATTACGGTTATTAAGGTACCAAGGGTGTTATAAGGATAATAACGCACCGAGGTCGGCAGTGTACAATCCCAAGGGCCTCTGGCCCGAGGGAATGTACGTCGACCGAGGGCGTCATTATCCTATAACACCCGTGGTGCCTTCAACGTTTAATGTCCTACAAGTCTGTTATTTAATTCGAATTTTTTTTTTTGACATTTACAATTTATTAATTTGACATCTATTAGGTTCAGAACGATTTGATTTAAATGAGAGTAAAAATCAAAATTGTTTGTAAACGCCGCCGTTGTATAGCAACGCATTTTGTTTATCAATAACGCTATCATAATTTGCTTGTTTTGGGTTGTATTATAATTTTATAATGCCCTAGGGCGTTATAGATATTCATAACGCCCTAGGGCGTTATTTTTCATTTAATGTATTTCAAAATAGGGTGGTTATTGTAAAATAACAGACTTGTAGGACATTAAAAAAATTAATGTCTGCAGTGCGAGCAATTAAAGGTTCCCTATACCATAAACCCAGTAGGAATGAATGCATTTAAACAGTTTTTTTCTTTATTCTGCATTTAGGCATAAGACCAGATTGTATAAAACTCCATTTGCCTCTATTAAATAGATATAAAAGAATGCAAGAGCACACGGTATAAATTGACATAAATATTTCTGACACACGTTGATTACATAACCAACATAAACATTAGATGCATTAGAAACACATACGTAATGTGTGCATACAAAAATCATTAACTGGAATTGTTTTACAGTCGATTACGTATGCTTATAGACTAGGAGCCCGCCGACCACTAATTGTGTTTACTCCCAAAATGTGTGAGTTGTTAATTTGGTTTAGTAGAGTACAGAAATGTCCATACCAGCCCTTTTTTTTGGTGCAGAGGCGTACGTTAGGCCCCCAAATATGTAAGAAATATGACTTGTAAAAGTAAAAAAACAGCCAGAAATAAGTCATAGGTTTATACATGGGGGCTGGAGGAATTTCTTCAAAAATCATGAATCCAGACTCCCATTCAACTTGGATGGTACAAGGAGGCGCTACGCTGACCCAATTTTGAAAAAAAAAAATAGGTAAAAAAAATGATAAGTTTATGAATGGCAATCAGGAACTTGGTAAGTACGAACCTCCTGAATGCGAAAATACATTCGCCATCTTTGAAAAGTGGTGCGAAGGTCTTGCCTTTCACGATAATTGATGGCGTATCGGCTCTTCCCACCGCATGTACTAATTACCGTTGTAATTCATAAATTTACGACAGGAAATCAGACACTTGGTAATTATGAACCTCCTGAGTGTGAAAAAATATTCGCCATCTTTAAAAAGTGGTGCGAGCGTCTTGCCTTTCACGATAATTGACGGCGTATCGGCCCTTCCTAACGCATGTACTGGTTATCCGTGTAACTTGATGAATATTATAAATTTAGGACTGGCAATCAGATACTTGGTAATTATGAACCTCCTAAGTGCGAAAAAACATTCGCCATCTTTGAAAAGTGTTGCGAACGTCTTGCCTTTCACGATAATTGACGGCGTATCGGCTCTTTCTACCGTATATACAGTAGAATTCATTAAAAATGCGTACAAGTATTAGAATGAGAGGCGAGCTTTATCATATTTGTAAATGTAAATGCCTCGTCATTTATCTGAAATTGAAAAAGCTCAAATAGTGTCCAGAATCGAAGATGGATGGACAATTCGTGCTGTATCACAGTTGTATAACAGAAACAAGAAAACTATATTAAAAATTAAACAACGCTGGGAGCAAGAAGATTCCTTAAAGAGAAAAGTTGGTTCAGGTCGTCCCAAAATTTCCAACCCTGAACAAGATGCTGCTTTTTTGGGATACTTAAGAGAGAATCCATTTGCAACGGCGAGGGATGCTGTGATTGATACTGAATTTCTTGGCTCTCAACCTACCTCCAGCAGAAGAGTCAAGGAATCTGAGTTAAAAAATCGTCCAGCTGCGAAAAAAATGTTACTCATTGTAGAACGGCGGCAGTCAAGGGTAATTTTTGCAATGAACTATGTCTACCGCGACCCTCAATTTTGGAACGTGGTCGTTTTTACTGATGAAAAGACATTCCAGTCGACTTATAACGGCCAAATTCGTGTTTATCGTCCAGACAATACAATTGAAGAACGATACACTAGCTCCGTTGCTTTTAGATCTGAACGTTTCTCGGTAAATGTATGGGGCTGGATAAGTGTCCATGGGCCTGGTGTTTGTTGGGCGAGTTGGGGGAAGGTTTAATGCTTTGAACTATATAAACATTTTAGAAAACGTAATGCTCCCATCTACTGAACAAATGTATCCCAATAATAATTTCATTTATCAACAAGATAATTGTCAGTCCACACCGCCAATGCTGTAACGGAGTGGCTTCAAACTCATAATGTGGAAGTGCTGCCATCTCCCAGTTACAGTCCCGATATTAATCCGATAGAAAATGGGGTTTAATTGTAAAAAAAATATATAAAAGAAATTTTAAACCACAAAATTCAAACGAATTATGGGAAACAATCCACGAGTGCTGGGAGGAGCTTGATCCAAACATTATATGTAATATAATTCAGTCAATGCCGAATAGATTGGCTCAAGTAATAGAAAACGATGGTTATATGACCAAATATTAGATTTTACTTTAAATATTCCTGTTACTGTTTTTTGTTTTGTTAGAATTTTTATAAAACTGTTACATATAAATATAATTCAATATACATATTTTAATTTTTCTTAATTATTTCACTGATGCCCGACGCCAATGATTTGATTTCTGACAACCTATGACATGTGACAAGCCGGCTTTACACGAAAATGATAAAGCTCGCCTCTCATTCTAATACTTGTACGCTTTTTTTATGAATAGAACTGTACTGATTATCTGTGTAATTCGAGAATATTATAAATTTACAACTGGCAATCAGACACTTGGTAAGTATGAACCTTCTGAGTGCGAAAATACGTGCGCCATCTTTGACAAGTGGTACAAGGGCCAGCTAGAGCAACACCACCTATAGGTGGTGTTGGCTAGTACATGTGGTAGGAAACTCCGTTACGCTGTCAATTATCGTGAGAGGCAATACCTTCACATCACTTTTCAAAGATGACGAATGTATTTTCGTACTCAGGAGGTTCATACTTACCAAGTTCCTGATTGCCAGTCATAAATGTATGATATTCATCGAATTAAAGGGGGTAATCAGTACATGCGGTAGGCAGCTCCGGCACGCCACCAATTACCGTGAATGACTTCGCACTACTTTTCAAAGATGACGAATATATTTTCGCACTCAAGAGGTTGATACTTACCAAGTAACCCATTGCCAGTCGTAAACTTATGATATTCATCAAATTACAAGTGTAACTAGTACATGCGGTAGGAGGAGCCGATACGCAATCAATTATCGTGAAACGCAAGACATTCGCACCACTTTTCAAAGATGGCGAATGTTTTTTTCGCACTCAGGAGGTTCATACTTACCAAGTATCTGATTGCCATTCATTAACTTATCATTTTTTTTTACCTGGCTTTTTAACATTGGAAATGTTAATGTTCGTATATGGGCCCAGGTTCCCAGTTTTATCTAAGGCCGCCGACACGAAAATGTCGAGGTCAGATGACGTAATACTGAGATACGTAGCGATCGAGGTTCGAGTGGTAACAGGAACAGCTGGGTAGTCTAAGAGCCGCTGAATTCGACAACGGTGTCGATTAGAGGTGGGTAGGTGGGGTACATAGATTAGAGATGGGTGGTACTCGTATGATTCGTATCACTGGTAGCGGTACGAAACATACGAATCTTTTCTCGATACGGATTCATTTGGTACGAATCGTTAAAAAGAGTCGAATCACCCATCTGTAATATAGGTAGCGCATCCTTCGGCCGCCGGCGTGTGACGTGTAGAGTAGAGTGGAAGTGGACGAGTGGAGTGTTCAGTTAAAATACCATACTCGCTTAATGGAGTAGCGTCTCATTTGATAGGACGATCGGCGCGGTTATTTTGTAGCTATAGATTCTAATAGTTATTTATGTTATAAGGATCATAATGACAATCATTACGGTACTAGCCGTGAATATTTTATAATATAGTGTGTACCATAATGATTGTACAAAATTTTATCTTCTGGCGTAAATTAATTAAAATGATATGTAATATGTATCTCTATTGTATTTTGAAGCTTTGGGCAGTAATTATTTCAAATTGACATTCAAGTAGGCTACTGTCATGCCACTGTCTATGATGTGTCCAAGTTACTAAGTAACTGTTTAATAGGTATGTATGTTCCAAGTCAGTAAAGTGAGTCTTTATCGAACGAGTCTGAGATTATGAGTCGAGCGAGCGAAGCGAGCGAGGCGAGTAACAGGCGAGTTCGATAAAGACACTTTACTGACGTGGTGCATACAAACTTTTATCGCCAACCGTAAAAATTTATAATTTAAAAAAATTGAGATATCATAACTTATCACATTTTATTACGAAAAATTAAACAGCAAATACAGAACAAATCTACTTCTTTTTTTGTTATATTAAACGTGAACATACACCCTGACGTATTGTAAAAATTAATTCCTGAAGTCGAAGGAATGTCAATTGAAAATGTTTGAGGATTATTATCTATGTTAACAATGTGTAAATCTTCTTTAGTAGAATTATCATTGGCAACAACTATGTTGTCAGTTTGACCGTCGCCCAAAATCGTCTTTGCGATTTTTGTTTTATTGAGCACAGATTCTTCAACATAGGACTCTGCAATCGTGTCGCTTTTCCACCATCCGTGACGTTTTAAATTTTTTTTTTACTGCCGCTTGCGTTGGCAAAGAGAGTGGTGGATGTTCGACGAAAACAATGTCCCGTATAAAGTGATGATTCTGGCAGATGCAGATAGTTGGCAATTTTGCTTGGTACACTTCCAATAGTATGGATTCCAACTGGCTGGACTGTGCATTTACCATTTCTGTAGGTTAGGAAAAATCGATCGTGGGGCGTCTGCTTAGGACACAGAGTGGTGTATTTATTAAATAATTCTATGGATTTCATTTTTCTTTCAAACTCTGCAGTGATCATAAATAAACGAGGCTTGTTGGTCTTTGTTTTGGGTATATGAACAACCAGAATTGTATCTTTGTGCTCTACGTCACCTACTTTTAAATTCAAAAGTTCTTCATTACGTAAAGCCCCAGTAATTCCAAACATAACACAAATCTAAAATAATGACTACATTATATCAAATTGGTTTTGAAAAGTTTCACAAATTACCTTCATCATCAAGTAGATTTCATCCGGTGCATCAATTTCTTCTTGTAAAAGGGTTTTGGATTTTTTTGGAATATGATTTCTTCCTTTTTGTTTTAAAAAAGCCGTAAGTTTTCTATATTCACTGCTTTGCTGAAAGGGTTGCTTTAAGCATGGAATAATACGACCACATTGAAGAAGGATAATACTTCTTTGATAAATCGGAAAAATATGCCAGTAACACGTTCTCACTGTATTTTGTCATTTCGTGTTTCTTGCACCATTCCATAAATATGTCGTACTGACGATTATATGTTTCTACTGATTTTTCTGGCAGAAGTTCCAAAGACGTCTCTAATGACTTCTTTTGAATTTCAGGCGGCGTGCACTGTATATCTTCCATTATTTTTTATAAATAATCCGCGAGAAAACTTTTATTGTGGAGCTGTGACAGGCGTGAGAAGCATGACAGTGACAAACGATTTCTGTTTAATGTCAAAGTCATGGCTATGTTAATAAATATTTGCGGCAGGTAACAATACTTTATCTGCCGCATATGCGGCAGGTAAAATACTTTATTTTACAGTAAAATAAAGTGTTTGTTTACTTCCGAAAATCGCGATGGTAATGTATGGTTTTACTGACGGTTGGCGATAAAGGTTGTTTATATTCATATGTTATTGTTATAAAATAATATTGCTAAAGTTTTCCCAAAAAATGAGCGATTTAGAAAATAGTTTACTGCCAGAAATTGAAGAATTAGCAGAAGACGTAGTTGCTTCCCTCGTGCCCCAAAAATCTAAAAGCGTTTATGAAAAAATTTTATTTTTTTATGATTATAGTACTGAGTACTATAATGAAATCATTGTAGTACTCAGTCCAATAAAGTAGATCATTTTGACACTGAAAATGAGTCTATAATTAAGTCATTTTGACACGTCAGTTATTATGTTTCATATATGGTGTTATCAGTTCCAATGTCTCCGATGGTTGCAAGAATTGCGAAATCTGTGAATTTTTTTTTTAAATTGGGCGAGCGTAGCACCTCCCAATATTACCCAAAATGAATGGGAGCCTGGATTCATAATTTTTGGGGATAAATTAAGGAATCCCTCCAACTCCCATGCGTAAGCCTATAACTTATTTGTGGTTGTTTGTTTTACTTTTACAACTCATATTTCTTACACATTTGGGGGCCTGCCGTTCGCCCCTGTACTAAAAAAAGGGCTGGCATGGACATTTCTGTGCTCTACTGTCCCAAATAAACAACAATTCACACATTTTGGGAGTAAACCTATGACACACAATTAGTGGTCGGCGGGCTCCTGGTCTATTATTCCCTAAAATATGTAAACGGTTTAAATTACGCTGGCTGATTTACACACATAACTTCCATAAAAAGTGAATATAATTTGAATATTAATCGGCCAAACCTTGAAATATTATGTAAGTATACGGCTTTAGCATAATATTTCAATTTAATTTAATAATTAGAAGATCACACTGATTTATGTACTTCCTGTACACCGCAATCTTTTTAAAAATAAATGTCGCGCTAATAATTATTACTCAAATTACTGTAATAGCATGGCAATTATTGTTTAACTAAAAAATTACATTTCGACTTCTGCTGAAGATTACCCATTATATATTATCCTGACACTTTCTACATTATTGCTGCATGAATACTACATGTGACCTTAGCTGCAACAAGTAAAGAGGGGCTCGTACACCTGTTCGATAATCTTCTAACCTTAAATTCTGAGTATGGTGCAAATTTCAAAACAAAAATGACTGCAAATTGAGAAAATGAAAACCATCCAAACGTGATAAGGATAAATCAGTGAGACACAGTAAAAAGCATGGTATAATTACAAACCCTTGTTGACATATTAGCAATAGATGATTGTTTTTTCCTTACGGGTTTCGGCGCCAGAACTCCGCTGTACTGAAGCTTAAGGTTATTGTACCCCATAAGGTTTATTTTGGTTCTGAAAAAATGAACGCTTAAAGAACTCTTCTGCTATTGCGACCTGTATTTTTCGCCAGTTGCCAGTACTATCCACATGTACTCCAATGTAAACCTCACAATTATCTATCCTTAAATTATCTGGGCGGTTTTCATTTGCTCGGTCTATAATCATAATTTTCGTTTTGTCGCAATTTATACTCGAACCGTATTCAGAGCTTATTATTTGGAGGTTACCCAGCAGATTGTATGAGCTCATCCTCATTTGCTACAACTAAGGTGGTATCGGCTGTAAATCTCAAGTTAAAAATTTTAGTTCTACCCATAAGTACTTCACCCACACCACATGCAAATTGACTTAAACACAATATCTAAATGGTACTAGTCAGAGAGCCTTTGTGTCAATCCAAGCAAAACAGTTATTGTTCCATTCACCAAAAGGAGAAAACTAAATTTGAGAGCTCCTATGTTAAATGGAACAATGCTGAATTTTTCCAGTGAAGTCAAGTATCTAGGAGTAATCCTGGACAAAAAATTTACCTGGAACTCGCATTTGACAAGGACAAAAATGATACTAACCTTCCTTCCGGTTGTCAGACCTGATGACCTACGCATCATGTGTATCGTGGCCAAAACAGAAGAGAAACTAGAACAAGCAAAGCTGCAGAAACTGCAACGACTTGCCTGTCTAGGGACTACAGGAGCAATGCGATCCTGTTCCACAGCAGCTATGGAGGCAATGCTGGACTTCCTTTGCATTTGAATGTGAGGAAGGAGGTAGTACTTAGGGCCCTAAGGCTGCATCAGGCATTTAAATTCAGGATTTTGGAGCTAATCCAATTTGAATCCTTGACCAAACCCACTGGCTCAAAGTCAATCAAGCATGATTTTGATTGCCTGTTTGATGTGCTGATAGAAAATCGTCAGGCGGGTACGGTTGAAGTACTGCGGTTGGAGAAAGAGTCACTCATCTGGTATACAGATGGATCCAAGATGGATGAAGAGGTTGGTGTAAGCATAGCAAGGCCTAAATGTAGGCTATCTAACCATCTTCCAGGCAGAAATCTATGCTGTAAACCTGTGTGCCCAGGAATGCCTCGACAGAGGCACTTGAAGGGCAAAAATCCATATACTTTCAGAGAGCCAGGCAGCACTAAAGGCTTTCAGGTCCTGTACCTGAGTCTAAAATTGCCTGGGAATTTAGACAACTGGTAAAAAAACAACAAGGTTACCTTGATGTGGGTGCCAGGGCATGAGGGAATAGAAGCAATGAGTTAGCTGCTATCCTCGCAAGAAAGGGGGCTGAAGCTCCGTTTTTCGGACCCGAACCGTTCTGTGGCTTATCTAAGGTCCAGAAATGAGAAAAGGAACAAAAGAAGTCCTATTGGAGGAATACTCTAGTCAAAGACAAGGGAATAAGTTTATAACCTATTCGACAAAGAATGCCACAAGGCTTCTCGAACTCGAAAGTCCGACCTAAGGCTGGTCACAGGCCTTCTAACTTGGCATTGCCCCTTGAGATATCATATCACAAATGCAAATGTTTTGTGAATGCAAGGTACTAATCCGGATTAGGCTAAAGTACCTAGAATAGGCAGAATTAACGTCTGAAGACATAGGGAAATTAGCTCCCAGGAAAATCACAAGCTTTGCAAAAAGTCTTGTAGTCCTGAGCAACAACTAGTTTTAAGGTAATTCACAAAAATATTTTAGGTCGAGGTGAAGAAAGGCCAACTCAGGGCCAAGCGACCTCTTAAACAATCTATAATGTACAAGTACTTCAACCTGCCAATCCTCGGCACACGTCGCATCACATGTTCACTATAGATGTTACAGAAGTTTGGGGTCAGAACGCAACCTTGCCTAACGCCTTTTCCAATTTTAAATTTTTCGAAGTTGACAAGACGTAGGGGGGACTTCTTGTTGATATACTAACGTTATCTGACTGGGATCAATAGTATATGAAAAGAACGAACGGTTTCTTTGAAAGTTATCTGCCAATTGCCCAAAGTAATGTTTTTAATAGTGTTGTCAGCATAAATTTCTTATATGCAGTTGACGAATAACAAAGACCAGATGTCTAGGTGTTCTCGTCTCTAATAATATAGCCCATAAGGCACTTAATACCTTTGGTAATGGAGTAAATATTTGATGACACACATGTTTCCATGATAATATTACCAGTGTTAATATTATTATCGTTTTTTTGTTAAAAGGTAATTTGCTGATGTTAATTCCAACCATTATTTCGAATCTCTTGTACTCAATATACCTAACCAATAAGCATAATAGTGATAAAATGATTGATCAAAACAAGCCTAATTTAGGTGAAATGAAGAAAAGAAAATAATAATGTATGTTCATCAACTTGTAGTTATCTGTATCTACATATAAATAGTTCCGTTTTCTTCCCACGGCCGAAGATAAGATGCTTACAGCAGTTTTTAGATACTTTACCAACTATTTTCTTACGATGCAATTGTTCAATTTTGCCTTATTAGACTTAATATCAGTGGTTACCAAGATACATTGATACCGATTGCTTAACGAACTTAATAAATGAAACGTTATTTTGATTAAATTGTAATAACTAAGTTTTTAGCACATAATAATTCATGGGTCACTGTGTCAAATGATATCTTATAGTTGATTGATAATAATATTGGTAGTATCTCTTCGATTTATAACCTCTAATAATGTTATATATTATTTCTTTGAGACTTATACTGGTTGAGTCTTATAACGTAAAACACTTAGTGTATCTTTTATTGAGCATCGATTCATTTTTGAAAATACATATGAATATAATATGAGTAAATATGGGTAAATTTTCAATCTATAAACTTTTCAATGTCTCGTGACTTTTTGTCTTATGGAAGAAGAAGCTGCGCTAACCAAAAATGTATTGCTGATAAAAATCAAATATCGCATTTGTCACGTCACTTACATCGTTTTCAGAGCACAGTAACACCCAAGTGACATTTAAGATTTAAAGGATGATGTATCCGGGATATTTATATGCTACATAAGATTGTCAATCTGCGGCTCCTATTAATATTTTTTTATTTTCATTTTTAATTTTTTGTCAGATAAAAGTTTCCTTCGCAACACCCTGTATAGGAGTATATGTTTTAGAAAGTACTTACCACACATATTCTATAAAAAAGCCAATAAAAATACAATAGAGTTATAATAAGAATTCTATATTTACAAGCTGGACTATTTATAAATTCTGAACTATTGGCGTCTTAGCATAATTTGTAGGAGACTCATCACTGCTACCTCAATAATTGTTTTCATTATTTAAAGAAAATTAAAAGTTATTTTTAGCTGCGGTCGTGCAGCTTCTCGTAATGAAGTTGATTATTTACTTTCTGTTTCATTTTCTCTGACGGCTGCTAGATTGATCTCGACAGGTTGTTATTAAGTTCGAAGGTATCAATTACTTTGACAAATTAATATTTTCATAGGTACTCCCGAACAGGAAACGCTATATTTTATCGAGACTCATTTGTTGTTCTACAAGAAAGTTAATAGTTACTGCCTAAGTATTCTTCTTGTCTTGTTTTGGATTATCTAATTACATCTAGGTAAACATCAACATTTATTATGTTGTGAACCATGTGAGGTGCAGAATAAATACAAGAATTTTAAACGTGAAAATTTAATCCAGAGATTCAAAAAAAATTCATCGATCTTGAGAGCCGATACTCATTGCAGTGATTAAAAACATGTCTTTTGCGAATTATATAAAACCATTCGTTATTATATGTGTCAGGTCTCATAATTTATAATATAAGTATTAAAATTTGTCAAACGAAAACGCAAGGCTCATAGCACAAAAATTTAAAAAAGTATTGCTGATTTTTTTATTTTTGAAACGTTGTGTATATATGTGTTAAAATTAAAGAAAAACAGTTTTTGAGATACTTTTAAATCACAAAATGGCGACATTTTTATTAAAAAAATGGGAAAACATCTATATTTTCTTTGCTGTGTGTGCTTCAGAAACAAGAAAAACCTTTGAAAGCTTTATTAATGATATTTTATTTTGGGCATTCTTAATGCCAGTGCTATAGTTTCTAAAATACTTAACATTTAAAATATAACTCTCATAAACATTCGGCTTTCTTTAAATTTCTATATCTCCGAAACTATTAATTCTTCATAAATAGAAAAGAAATCAAATTCATCATTAGCTTATAAGCTTTCTTATTGGTTTTTAGCTTGAGATATCTGTTTCCTCAAGCTAGAATCTCAATTTTCATGTTGTTATAACTTAAAGACTATCAGTATATATAAAAAATTGCATTTTTTTCTGAAAATTGTATGCTTTTTCCAAGGGACTTTTCGTGTGACCCCCCACCTGAAAAGGGATGGCATTCACCTGTAAATTAGCAAGCTCCGCTTCCGCATGATATTGAAAAGTTTTTTGATGCATTTATTTACTAGATATTTTTTATAATTTATTATTTGTGGCATATTCATGATTTCTTAGTTTGTTGGGTATTTTGCCACTGTAACTCAACTAAAAGAAAACTTAGGGAATCCGCTATTATTTTGTTAAATGAGGATAAATGTGTTTCTAATCTAATATATAAAAATCTCCTGTCACAGTGTTTGTTATCGAACTCCTCCGAAACGGCTTGACCGATTTTTATGAAATTTTTGGTGTATGTTTGGTAGGTCTGAGAATAGGTCGTAGGCTATTTTTTATACCCCTAGGTGATAAGGGTGGCCCTATCCAGAAATGTACTTTTTATTTTTTGGACAAAAATTTATAATTTATATGGCAAAACAACGTTTGCTGGGTCAGCTAGTTATTCTATAGATTTCTGTACCAGCTGGTTGCCGATCCTCAGAGACGAAGTAAGTAAAAATAAAATAAATATTATTTAATATCTCACGTGACTATGGAAATACATAAATAACAAACTGTCTGGTTTGACATTCGCAAAAGTGAAAGTTTTGATAACGGAAAAAGAACTATTTTCCGAAACGTCAACTGCCTTCGTTTTAATTTTTTCTATTTATCATTTAACAATTTTGTTTCAGTTTATATATTTTTAGGTGTGAGACATTTTGTAATAGAAGTATAAAACCAGCCTCTGTCAGATCCTTTTGGCGCAGAGGTTTATTTCATCAAAATTTTTAAATATTTTTACAGTGGCAAAATACCCAACAAACTAAGAAATCATTTATTTACTATTAAATTATATAAAAAAAAAATTAAATTTAATTATCGTTATTGCAGGTCAGGTCATATTTATTTTGGCAAGCAAGATCCAAGCGAAAATATACAGGTTGTCCCATTTAAAAATTTGATTTTCATTTTCTTTTCAGCCTCTTTAGTGGCAAAAGGTAGAAAGCTCCCGGTCTGAATATTCCTAAAACCATAGTCTAACCATCAAGATACATTTATACTTCAGTAAAATTAAATTAAATTTGGACCAAACCCGGAACAAATTTGTAAGAAGCAAATTTCTTCGGGATTGTATTCTATGGCTATCCAGGAGTCTCTGCCTGAAAATCCCAACAAATCCGCCGTGCAGAAATAAAGAAAAAATGCTTCGCCATGTTGAAATTGGGCACTTTTTCCCTTAATCGGTAATAGGATGACACTTTAGGAAAAAAAGTAAAGAGGCAAAATTTTGAGAGAAAGAGCTAAGCTTCAATATGGTATAAATCGGTTAAATATTAACAAAGTTATGATTGTCAAAATGACAGATTCTTTTCAAAAAAGGGTATTTTTTGTATTTTAACACCGTAAGACTGTAACAACAGTCAACAAAAACTTTTGTTGGTAATACTAATTAAACATGGTTTATTTAAATATGAAATAAAACATATACCGGTTAGTTTATTTGACGATAATTCGTTTCGAAAAACAACAAAATCATCTCTTTTTTTTCTTATTTTGATAAAAAATTTACTCCAAGTCCAAATTTGTCTGAAAGTGCTAAACAATTTGCAATAGAAAAGTTGTTTGGCTCAATGTAAAGACATTGTTCATCAGTGTATTTCATTTGTTCGTTATCATTATGGTTTAAATTGTATTATTATTTTCGATGTCTATTCTAATGAAAGCACTTCCGTTAAATTTACAGAATATCAAAGAGGAGCTGAAAATGCATTTCAGAAATAAATTAATATTGACATACAAAAAAGTAGTAGAGATACCTCAAAACGAATTTTTAGCATCAGTGTCAAATAAAGATCAGTTAAATCACTTCTAACATCAACTTTCAAACAAAATAATATCACAGTCAAATGTGCAGATGCAGATACTGATTATTTAATTGTAAAAGCTGCTATTGATTGCTCAGCTGATATGTGTAACCCTGTTATAGTTGTTGGTTACGATACAGACTTAATAACGTTACTTATTGAGCATTGCAAAACAAAAAATGTATACATGACCCGGTGATGGAGGTAAATCTGATAAAATAACAAATATCTGCAAGTTACGTTCAGAACTAAGTGAAAATATAGTAAAAAATACGTTATTTGCACTTGCCATATTCGGATGCGATACCACCTCTGCATTCTATAAAAATGGCAAAAAACAGTATTTTCAATTTTAGAAAATAATACTGAACTAAGTAACAGCCTATTAATTTTCAAAAGTTTTGCTGAAGCAAATCAGCTTGCACTAATTGGGGAAGAATTTATTTCAACGTGATATGGCAGTAAAAAAAACTAATGGTTTAAATAATTACAGGTTCGTTAGGAATAATCAGATTTTTGCTAGGCAAAATATTTTCCAGCACTTCGATCTAACAGTTCTTCCGCCAACATCCGATGCCACTAAATATCATACTTGTAGAGTGTATTGGCAAATTCAAGTCTGGTTAGGCGAAAATCTTAATCCAGAGAACTGGGGTTGGAAAAACAGCGGTTATCTAGAACCAATAAAAACAGTCCAAAGGTGAGCCCCTGATTTCATTTTAAATATTTTATTCTGTGGTTGCAAGAAAAATTGCAAACAGTCTTGAAAATGTAAAAAATATAACTTTAAGTGCAGTCAGTACCAGCTGTGTAAACTGCATTGGACAGGACTGTGACAATGCGTCAAAGGTGTTACTTTCTGAGAATGAGTTTTTAGTTAAAGCTCATATTTGAGAGTTTTTTATACTTATTAAATTTATTCATGCTTTTTAAAGAGTTTATAGTTTATTTTTTCACTATTTATGAGTTCTGTTATTGTGTTTGTTGTTACGTTCTTTTGTTTTTAGAATGGATTTTATTTTACGAATGTATTACTTTAATTAATTAGTATTGCCAGTAATAATTGTTGTTGCCTTTTGTTGCATTTTATGGCATTAAAATACAAGAAGTATTCTTTTTTTATACAAATCTGTCATTTTGACAACCGTAACTTTGCTAATATTTAACCGATTGATTACTTTTTTCCTAAAGTGTCATCCGTTGCCGATTAGAGGAAAAAAGTGCCTAATTTCAACATGGCGGCGCATTTTTTCTTTATTTCTGCTGGGCAGATTTTTTGGGATTTTCAGTCAGAGACTCCTGGATAGCTATAGAATAAAATCCTGAAGAAATCAGCTTGTTACGAATTTGTTCCGGGTCAACTTTTAATATTACTGTACTATTGGTGAAAGTTTAATTAAATCGTTTTTCATAAGTTGGTTTGCAATAAAATATAGTCTTTCTTATCTACCCATCTACGACCAGAAAAGTTATGATGTGGTATATTACCCTTCCCATCTGATACCTGTTACAGTAGTGAAAAATCACATTCAAATCAGTTTTCGAGTTATGAGGCCACACGCACATAATCATATACAGACGTACACACGCGAGAACACAGAGGAAAACATATCGGTTAAAAATAGCAAATAATCATTCATTTTTACAAGCTTACCTTTGATTTATGTTTTAAAATTATAAATATCCAGTAAATTAAAAATAATTAAAAAACAATATTTCAAGTTATATATTTGTACTACACTTGATGAAAATGAGAAGGTTTCGTATATTCACAACAAATATTTTTATCGGAATTTATCCTCGGCATGCAAAGTATTCAGATCTGCTAAAAATGTTTACGTTTTTAATAAAAAGTTCACATTCCAAACCAGATGAAAAATAAATTACAAAACCAGCGGGAAATATCGTTTTGTTAATACAACTGTGTTATTTTTGAATCAGTAAAGTGAAGCAGGATGTGTTTTCTAAGAGTGATGAATTAATGTTTATTCGAAGAAATGCCAAGTCTGTTAAAATATTGTTAGTACTGTCTTTAAAAACAAATAAATAATTTCAAGTTTCATTCATACCTACTAATATCATTTTATACAAACGGTAATTGAACTATGACTCTCAGCTTTAAATATTTGTTTCCTAAAATATCTGTAAACGGAAGTGATACAGATAAATTCCTCTGCGAAATATCCGGAAGATGATAAACATATGAATCGACTTTAAATTACTATTGTACTATTTATTTACTTGGGGACTTAAAGATACACTTAGTCCGTTTTTTTCTTATAGATATAAATTAGTACTTTATACAGATGAATGCCAGTTAGCGTAAGAATATATTTGGAGCGAAAAATGGGCCTACACTACTCTAAATATCTCAAATAAAAATTATTCGAATTACTTGTGTTTAAATTAGAAATAATCTATTTGTCAAAGGTGATGAGCCCCATACTATAATATTGTAAGTTAAGTGCGAATAAAAAATTCCGTAGTAGACTGATACCGGGCAATAGATGGTCAGTGAGTTTTAGCATGATTTGTTAGATGTTCAATGTGGTCTGACCAAATCAAATTGTAGCAGGTACACGAAAATGCATAATTAGCATAATTAAAGCTTTGTGGAAAAATAACATTTATAAATGTGATTAAAATATTTAATAATAAAGTTTATTCGACTTATATGTAATATATCTAAAATGTGTAACACTCCTGAAAGTCAGTCTAAGAGCCCGTAACACTCAAAGTCTCCGTCATATTTCAGAAGCATATTTGACGTATCATGTTTAACTCCGACCCTTCTTGAATCAGACATGTGCCTTGGTGGGCAGAAAATTTCAGCAAGGGCTGGAAAAAACTTTCAACCCACAAAAAAAAAGGTCATTAACGCCATTTTCCAGAAAGATGAAATTTATGCTACTCGAAAGGGCTCAATTTCTACTATCCCGCACCCACCTTGTTTGAAGTGTCCTTGCGAACACGGTTTCTCTCCGTCGTGGACCAGAAGGTCGAAGTTTACATCAAATGAAAGTTTTCGACTTCCACTTGATATCTGCATAAGGTAGGCGGGAAGAGGTTAACTGCCAGGGAATCAAAACTATATATTTTCTTGGCATAACTTAGAGTCGCGCTAAAGAAACGCCTTTTCATTTGAGAAAAAAGCGAATCGCTTCTGTAACCCGCACGGAATCAAAAATATATATTTTCTTGGCGCAACTTTTCTTTTTCGCGCTGAGAGAAAAGTGAATCGCTTCTGTAACCCACACGCTTCAACATGGAATTGAGGAACTTAAATTTATCTCATGCCTGAGAAGCATATTCATACCAAACTATACTCTTGGGTATATTCCCCAAGCTTGGAGGGAAGTTAAGGTGGCGTTTATCCCAAAAATAGGCAGACGTCCCCCAGACGAGCCTAAATGTTATCGGCCCATCAGCTTAACCTCTTTTCTCCTCAAAACAATGGAGAAAATACTAGATCAACAGATTAGAAGTGAAATCATTACCGTGAAACCGCTTCACTCGAAACAATTTCCCTATCAACCTGGTAAATCAACAATAAATGCTCTACATGGCCTGGTCAACGGGCACCGAAAAGACATTTACAGCAAAGGAACTGGCTCTGTATGCTTTTGACAATAACTCCTATGAATCCATTCAAAGATCCGCGGTAAAAAGGGAAATACGGTCCTCAACAATCAAATGGATACAATCCATGCTAAGAAGCAGAATAATTATAACAATGGGGAACGAGTCGGCCACCGCGGCTGCAGTTAGGGGCTGCCCATAAGGTAGAGTCTTATCTTCCTTGCTGTGGCCAATGTTGGACGACGATCTCCTCCATAAGCTGAGTAATTAAGGCTTCAACGTTCAGGGCTACGCCTGATGACTTGGTCGTTACTGTGAGAGGCAGCCATGAGGTTATGATCTCAAACCACATGCAAATCGCTTTGAACATAATATCTAAATGGTGCTGGTCAGTGGGCCTTAGAATCAATCCGAGCAAAACAGTTATTGTTCCATTCACCAAAAGGAGAAAACTAAATTTGAGAGCTCCTATGCTAAGTGGAACAGTACTGAATTTTTCCAGTGAAGTCAAGTATCTAGGAGTGATCCTGGACCAGAAACTTATCTGGAACTCGCACTTAGAATGGACACCAAAGCAACCATGGCTATTTGGACGTACCGTAGGCTGTTTGGTAGGACTAGAGTTTCATAAATTTCTCGTAATAGCGTTTCGAAGAATATATTTTTTCGAAAATTTTATACCTTGCATATTTAACATTTGAACATTTTTGCACGTGGTACATTAGACAAGTAAATACTTGAATGGTTTTCATTTTTTCTTCGTCAGCAGAATTTTCAATGTCATTTATTGTTGCGAAAATACCCTGAAAGTGTTGGCCTTTTTCCAAAAGATAAAATGGCTTTAGTTTTCCTTTGCGGTAAGAACTCGCGGTGTAGTCGCAACCAGTAAATACGTGAAATCCTGGCAATGCTCAACACAAATCTTCGCCCAATTTTTCTGCTAGAACGGAATGATTGCTACAATTTTCCTATCTTTTTTTAGAAGAAGCGCCAGAAATCCAAATCTCCAAATTCGATAGTTTCTCAATATTTTCCAGAATAATTATTAAGACATCCGTGTCCAAAGTTCTCACGAGAACTTTTGAATTTTCTACAATTTTGCTCATATGAAAAACAATGCGTGTATCAGCTTCCTCGTGGAAGCATTTGTAATCGATTTAACAATGTGACAAAGCAAAGAAAACCTGGTTGCTGGTTTCCGGGTCTTCTTCCGCGTAGACTTGGTTCAGTGTTTGACGTTTCGACCATCTTGTCGTGGTCTTCTCCTGAAGCGAAGTGAGCTCTGCTGGATTGAGCTCCTCTATATATACAAGTTATCAGGAGGCGTGTTGCGGATCATTGCTCATGCGAAATATTGACTTCCACGTTATTAGCAATTGTAGTCCGGTGTTACGATTATAGTTATTCGGATGTTTATTTATTTCAATGGCTTCTCTGTATCTTCTGGCAATAATTCTTGGTGTTGGCTAATTTCTTTGTCTTGTCGAATTTTATCAAATGGCCGGTTTCTTCTGAGTGTTCGGCAACTACTGATTTTGCAGAATTTCCCTTTTTTGTATTGCTAACGTGTTCTCTGAGTCTGGTGTTTATATGTCGTTTGGTCTCTCCGATATTTTGTCTGCAGGAACATGGTTTGCTATACACCTGCTGTTTCTAGTTCTTCTGGACCTTGGTATTTGGGAACATGTTGTGCCACCTTCTGTTTCGCATTATACATTACTTTGACGTTCTTTTCTCCAAAACTCTTCCGATTCTATCCGTGCATCCTTGTATTATGATAGGTAAGCTGTTGCCGTGTATTTCTTTTCTTCTTTTTCTTGTTTTGTTCTGGTTGTATCTTGTCTCTTTATTGCGTTGTCTATGTCCTTCGGATTGTATCCATTTTTCTGTAGTGATGTTTTTAGGGTCCGATATTCTTCTTGAAGCAATTTGCTTTATTCTATGTACTAGTGTGTTAACGACGGCCTGTTTTTGTGGTAGGTGGTGGTGAGAATTAGCGTGTAGGTATCTGTCGGTGTGCGTCGGTTTTCTGTATACCTTGTGTCCTAATCCTCCATTGTTCTTCTTGAACACGTCCAGAAATAGGAGTTTGCTATCTGTTTCTATTTCCATGGTGAATTTGATTTTATGGTGTAAGCTGTTTAAGTAGTCCTTGAAATTCTCCAGTTCTTCGGCCATGTTGCCATATAATGAAAGTATTGTCCACATATCGATACCAACATTTTGGTTTTAACAGGTAGTTGTCCAAGGCGTATATTCCGAATGCTTCCGTAAATAAGTTGGCGAGTACTGGTGATAAAGGTGAACCCATTGCTGCTCCATATTTTTGTTTATATAGGCTTCCATTGATGTTGAAATAGGTCGAGTTGACACAAAGCTTCCATCAGGTCTGCTAAGGTGGTGTCCAAACCGTTGTTCTGCAATTCTCAGCACAAGAAAAACAAAACCTTACACTAGGGTGCAGTTTGAATGCTGTACACTTGGATTGTGGAGTGAAGTGGGGCCTTCTTTTTGTATGCCAATCGGTGTGTAGCGAAATGCGAAATATACATGTACGATGACTTATTTATAGTTACAGAATTGTGTGAAAAGAGGGGATGAGACATGAAGGATCCGTAGACGGATGCTTTTTTCTTTTGAAAATTATTCCAAAGCTGAAACCGCAACGTCGATAGTTCAACGATCCAAAACGCAGTCTCCCTCTGTCTCAAGAATTCGAGTCAGGGCAGGTTTGCCCTACTCAGAAATTTACACGATATAAGGCGCAATCTCAACCCTACCAATAACCGTATATACGAAATCAATTCACGCGCAGCTCCACACTTTCATTATTCATCCGGTACTCTGAGATACCCTTAATTGACTGAGTATCCAATATGATTCCAGGCAAACGTAATGCTGTACGTTTTGCTGTACATTCAAACATGCTGTACATGCCATTAAAATTCCGAAAAATACAGCGAAATTCCGTACGTATAGTCATCCTACCTTACGCGGATGTCAGGTGGAAGTCGTAAACTTTAATTTCGTGTAAACTTCGACCTTCTGGAAGTTAAACATGACACGTCAAATGTGCTTCTGGATTATGACGGAGACTTTCAGTGTTACCCGCTAATAGGGAACGTGAGACAGATTAGTTTTACCCTGCTGATGACTCGTCGCGATAGTAACCCTGCTCAGTACGAGAGGAACCGCAGATTCGGACATTTTTCACGCACTCGCTCGAGTGCTATGATTTCAGAAATGGTGTATCGGCCGATTTAGATACTTACATGCTTTATGGAAATATACCGGAAAATTTAAAAGATTGATTTGTGTATTGCAAGAAAGCGTACCAGATGGCTCTATCTCTCGAATTAAAATTAGTTGTTACAAAATCAGGATACATCAACTTCCCTACAGATGTATACTAAGGCTCTGAACTATTCCTCGCTTGTACCTTGGGCTTTTCATGCGTGTCTAAACTTATACAGTAAATAAACCACGATAGGAAATGTTATATGAAAATGCAAATAAAAATAAAAGGGAAGTGAGAATGTACGAATTTAAACATTTTAAAGTCCGTCACGTCACGTTTGATTTAATATGTCAATTTTGCATGGTGTCTGTCACGGCTGATTTATATGCATCACACTAACGATTTTTAAATTGGCCGGGATGGCATTCAGCAGTCATTTAAGCATTTCCGACGATGCAAAATTCGAACAACAACAATTACATTGCAGACTTGCAAATAACTAAGTACAGGTACAACAATTCATATTATTTACGGTTTCAATTTTAAATCTGACAGGTATGAAACAGCTTTTCTCTAAAGTATGGATATAAAGGAAATTATAAATCATGCTGCTAAATAAATTTGTTTGCCTTGTTAATGTAGTTTTAATGAAATTATAAAGTAGGGATCTGAATGAATGTAATAAGTACAATCCTTCGGAGGTGTTAACGTATTAAGTAAACAAAAAGATATTTATTAATACTAGTAGATTTACATTAATAAGTTTATGTATATAAATATTAGCATTATTGTACTTGTTTGAACAAAATTCAGACAATTTCATAATTTATTGAAATAGTGACTGAGACATACTTATTGTTTCAAAATATATCAATACAAAAATTCTTCTTTCATTCTGATGAATTAAATTTTAAAAGATTGTGTACATTGTAATGATTGGAATCTGAATAACTTGCGTTGAACAGTTCTGAAGATCTACTAAGTTATATTGAAAATTGAAAAATATCAACTTTAAATCCGTTACGTACATCTCGGGAAATATGCGTACTAGAGAAAGAGAGAGAGAGAGAGGGGGGGGGGGTCATTTAATAAGTATATCCAGAGGTGCAATCTGGTCGTTCTCAGCTAATGTTATTCAAATGTGTTGACATTGGGATAAATGGTAAAAGTGAAAAATACTGACTAAAAGTCCATTCTTAATCACCTGTAATACTCTTAAATTGCCTACGCTAGAATTGTTCAACATAATAATGTAATTTAGGTATTATGCAATCCACAACTTACACACATCTTTATTTATTACGAAATTACCTGCTTTCTGTATATTGTTGCCCTAATGTGGGCACGCTAATATACTAGTTAGGTAAATACTTTACGGAGAACCAATCAAAACAACTACTTTTCTAGCTAATACTGACGAAGTATTGAATTGCATGATAGGATTCCTAGCATTTTAAGGCAAAAAAATATATTGAAATTGCTTAAATCATTTAATGAAATTCAATCATTCATAACAATTGTTCAACCTTACATTCTATTTCAACTCTAGAAAAGTTGTACAAGTTTTTAGGAATCCTATCATGTAATTCAATACTTCGTCAGTATTAGCTAGAAGAGTAGTTATTTTGACTGGAATGAGTGTTTTAAAGTATTTACCTAACTAGCATATTAGCGTGCCCAAATTAGGGCAACAATATACAGAAAGCAGGTAATTTCGTAATAAATAAAAAAGTGTGTAAGTTGTGATTTGCATAAGACCTAAATAATATTCTCTAATCATAATAAAAGCAAAAAATAATTAATTGTAATAATAATAATGTACTAATTTATAATGATAAATAATTTCATCAGAAAAAACCTGATATATAAATCATGATTTCTTTGATTATCTCATTAAAGAAACGCTAATAAGAATTATTAGCATAAACATAAAATTAAATCTCGTTCCAAGAGATAGATTTTCTTTTCGATTTTTCATAGATTATTATTTTTATTACTTCCACATCCAGTGGAAGTAACGACAAAATTTTTTTTTTAATTTTTATTGTTCAGATAGGCTTAAAATGTCATCAAACGTCGAGATTTTAAGTTTGTGCGAAAAAAAAATTTTCTGTCTGTCGATCTGTCCGTCTGTCTGTCTGTCTGTAACTTTTTTTGTGCGCTCGTTTACTCTGGAACCGTTTAAGATATTGACTTGAAATTTGGTACACATATGTACTTTAACGCGATTTGGAACTATATTACATTTTCATCTTGTTCCGTTGAAGGGTTGGAGGGTAAATTTGGTGTAAATGGGTAAATCAAGCAGGTAAGAGTCCATAAAATTGGTATTTAGTATATACAAGAGAAGCTAAGGTCTCAAAAATTTTTTTAGCATTATCACTCCCACCCCATTATTAAAGGGGATGAAAAAAAATGTGATTTAGTGTATGTACAAGGACCAGAAACCTCAAAATATTTTTTTACTTCATTCACCCCCACTACCACCCCCCTATCACCACCCCCACCCCACTACCGATGTGGGGTATCGTTTTATGGGTTTTTGGGGTAGAGGATTTCAAATACTATATTATTAAAATTCCATAAACAATTATTTCCACATACAAAGTTTTTTTCGATGTGAGTGACTTGGATAGAAAATCTGGATGTGGAAGTAGCGATTCCTTGGGCAGTGGTTTTGCAGTTTGTAAAAATATATTTTACCTATCATTTTATCATGTGGAAATGGTTTTGCGTTTATATAAATATCTATTAGATACATTTTTGTTATAAATACGAGATAGCATAACATGTACAGGGAAGACTATATTACTTGTGTATAAGAAATATTATTAGTTTATTCCTTTGATAAGAATATCTATATTCAGCTTACTATATGGTTTAGAATAAAGAGGGCTTACAACTACCGAACGAACGCAGATGAACATTAGCGAATGTCCGAATTTGCATGCTGTAAACAGATGACCGAATGTCAGCGAAGGCGAACGCTCGCATTCGCTGGAATTCGCTATTGGAGTGGCACGTCAAAGATAAATCGTGTTTGGTGTGAACTGTAAAATACCCATTCCTTGGCATTCACAGTTAAAGGCACTCGTAAATCGGCCATTAAATTTCTCTCTACTTCTAATAACGTAGTTATCCACCATCGTCTTTTCCTACTAGATTTATTTTTTAAAAGTTTACTTAGCACGACGAATGACGCGCTTGGATTATTAATATTTTCAATGAACAATTATTGTACTTCATCTTTCGTAATAAAATCAAACCGCTGGGTTTACGATCAGCCTCTTGATAAAAGCAAACGTAAAAGTAAACAAATGCGAATGTTTTGTAGCTGTAGATGTCCAAGCGAATTCTTGTCAAATACTGGCATGTTTGTTCGCTGTCGTTCGTTCGCCTTCTATCGGTCGCTGTAAGCCTAGCTTAATATTTTCCCTTACTACTTATTTCAACGAACTAGGCCCACGAGCAAGGTAAGCCTTTGTTGGGTCATTGTTTATTTACAATTTTATTGTATATTAAACCAATATTTCCAATATTAGGTTGTAATACGTCTGTAAATAATGTAAATAAATTATTCTGTTCTATTAGAAGTGCGTGAAAAATTATGTATGTGCATGAGTAAGCGGATGAAAAAAATGGCTTGATCACTCTAGCAAGCCAGTCAGTAAATTAAAAATAACACATTCATATTTTTAACGTCTTTATATATAACGACAATAATATAAATAATTCCTTATCGCGTTTAAAATTGTGTATTGGGGCAAGAAAATGTTTAAAAATAAGTTAGCAAGGACACTGAAAAAAATGATAATTTTTTTGTAAGGCAAGGTTAATATATTATCAATTATTCAAAAAGATATGATTTTAGTTCAAGTTCAAAAAATGATTATATGGTAGATATAATGTCGTTGCTTTGGAAGAAACACGTAAAATTCTTAACATCCTAAAATTGCGAAACTAATCTATATTAAGTAACTATCGGTTCGGATTTATAAACAATTCATTTTCCAAATCGGTAATTGCTATCAATCTACGTCAATAACTACATATGGTACCTTTACTTTGGCAGTGTCAAGACAGAGAATATACCTAGGCATATTTTCAAATTCATAGAGAATAGTTTTTTCTTGGTATACGTTTTGTGGCCCATATATTATTTTAGTCACTCTCCCTTTACCGCATGGCACGTCTAACACCAGAGCTCTTTCTTATAACCTCCTTGGTAACATCAGCTTAAAGTTTGGGAGGGCGCCTTCTCTCCCTCTTACGATGTGATTTTTCTTGAGCCGTTAATCGTTCTATCGTTTCTCTCTCTGGTTAACGTAACCAAATAATTATAAGAAGCAGGAGAATAACAATTAATTAATTTCTACAAACGATACGCAAGTACCACCCTCTGTCTATATATTTAGAAATGTCATATTCATCGACTAGACAATTTTCATATTATGAGTGACATATTTTCTATTTTAAGTTAAATAAAAACCGATTTGTTCTATTACTCGAGCTGAGTAAGTTATTTGGGATCTTCGAGATAACACTGCGTTAACAGGTTATCGGCCCAGAACTATAAGAAGTCATAAGAAACAAATTATTCAGTATAAGCGAAAAATAAGGAAGTTATTGTATGACAAATTGGAAGAATTTAAAATGAACGCAGCAAGTTCGTTGAGGCTCGAAAGTTTGAACCAGAAGAATTATAATACCTGGAAAATGAAGATGGGAGCATTGCTCATCAAGAATGACGCTTTGGAATTTGTAAATGATACGTCTCCACCGGTTCCTAAGGAAGGAAATCTTAATGTTGCTCCAATTAAAACATGGACGGAAAGGCAAAATTAGATATTATCTTAACAAACTAAAGGACCAGCCAGGAAAGCAACGCTCTTTAAGCAATTAACGCTGCGCAAAATGCAAGATAGTGACGATACGGAAATTTTTCGATGTGGTTGACAAACCTGGAGAGATAGAAGTCGGCATAAATCCAGATTTACTGACGATCATGTTGTTATATAGCTTACCACCGAGTTTTCAAAATTTCTGGTGCGCAATCGAATCACGCTACGATCTCTCGTCTCCTGATATTCTTCGCATGAAAATAAACAAAGAAATCGACGGCCGAATGAAAGATATGAAGGACAAAAATCCTAATGCGTTACTGATGAGAAAGAAATATAAGAATCAGAACTAGATGAAAGGGAAGAAGAGTGAAGACTTGAAATTGGGAAGTAAGGAAACTTTCAAGTTCAAATTTCATCGATGCCAAAAGTTGAATCACAGGACTGCTGATTGTTGGTCTAAGTTAAAATCTGGAAAGGATGGGGATTCGAAAACTTACCCTAAAAGCGCTGAAGATGTTTCGCTATACGTCTCAGTGGAAGTAACAGATGCATCAAACGCTCTTGTAGCTAAAAGTACCAATCAAGATAAAAAAAAATTGTGCTTTGATATTCTACGCAATTGTGCAGAAACGACTATAAATTCGAGACATTGCATTCTGTAATAAATGGAAAATTGGCCAATAATACTTCTACTGATATTACAGCCAAGAGAATAGGGAACTTGCCCAAAAAATAAAATTAATTTAAAATACTCAAAACCGTAAACCCCACAGACAAGAAATTGAAAAAAAAATCTCTTCCAGAAATATATGCGATTAAAATCTGCCAAATTTTACCCACTCCTGAAACGTGACGTCAGATGGAGAAAGTCGGATGACGGCGTCAAACGACACCGATTTTGCTTTGGCTTTGATAATTCCGCATCTGCATGTAGCAGTGAACACAACCTAACCTAAAATTTAAACGTATTCGTTCGCTACTTTTGATTCGGTCGTGCCGAGCCGAATTTTCGAATTTCGCTGTGCAATTTACGATCAGGTTTATCTGGAAGACTTCCTCTTTACGTCGCGACATCGTATGGCCGTCCCAATGTTTTTCGAAAAATATAAACGTGTCTAGATTGCATGTTTTTGCAAATTTTTTCGGCTCTGAAATGTAAGCTGTTTTTTTTTTACTATTTTTCGCAGATGTCTCCGAAACGGTGGGAGTTAGCTCGAAATAAAAAATAAGGTCAAAGGAGTATTTTTCACTACGAATCTTTTGCTGCCATCAGAATTTTGATTTTTTTTTTTTTCGTTTCGGAGATAACTACTGAAATGTCGGCCATATTCGGCAAAAAATCGCAAATTTTGAGCTTAGTTGACAACTTTTTAATCTTGGCTCCTACGCCAAAAGACTACTCTAGCTAATTTAAGTAGAATTAAATTTACTAAAACTCCTTTTTTAATTTTTTTAATTAAGACAAAAATGAAGGAATTAGAGGGGGCGGGATTCGGGACTTTTTTTTCGGGAAAATTTCTCCATTTTGTCACCGTAATTAATCGGTAATTAACTGAAATCGATTTCATATACGATGTTCACTAATATCATGTACTACTTTGACGCTCCATTAATCTCGGCCCTTCGCAACAAAGGTTTATGAGAAAAATTATTTTTTTAAGATTTATATACACTCTATAGGAAAACGTGCAATTTCCTACATTTCCTCGAATATCTCGATAATTATCGTTTTTTTTTGGTTTTGGAAAAATTTGTAGACAGATTATGTATAGAGAATTGATTGAGCTTTCCAACACTTTTATATTTTTTTTTCTAACATAAAAAACAAAAGACTTATGACCGAATACGCGTCTCAAAGCCAACCGCCGCCCAGTCTATTAATTACGGGGAAGACGTACCGCTCGGCTAAAGTTCGCCATCTGTGGGACACCACGCGAGACTAGCCTTTTTGATCTGACGTCACAGTGCTTTTCGTGAGGAGTTGCGAGGATTTCAACTTTAATTATTTATTGTAAAATAAGTACTGCGATTTAAGAGCTGATATTCGGTGTGGCGTGTTTTTATACATAAACACACACTTTAATGAAATTTAAAAAAATGGGCAAGTTCCCCATTGTGAGAATTACGAGCTATGTTGAAGATAAGAAGAAGAACGTAAGTCTGTCGGATACTCTGCACGTACCTGCGAACAAATTACAAATTTGTTGTCAGTAGGGAAAATAACTGACAAAGGATTCATTTTGAAAGAATATTGCTACGATAGAAGATTGAAAGAGTAATACAAAATTAATCGCTCCGCGAGCCGGAGAACTTTATTACGTTAAAGAAGACGAATACGAGTGCAGAGCAACTACTCAATCGAAACATGATACGACTACTGTTCCAAACTTTCTGTAAATTTGGCATCAAAGTATGGGTCATCTGAACATAAGTCTTAAACAAATGCAGAGAAATGAAGGTATTACTGGGTCAATCTAGAAAAATCTAAAATTCAAGTTTAATGTGACATTTGTATCCGTGCAAAAATGACGAGGATTCCTTTCCGAAGAAATCAGATAGACGAACCGAATCATCGGAATTTATACGGACCTTTGTGGTCCTATGACACTTCAGTCAAATGATAAGGAAAAGTATGTCGTTACATTTATCGATGATTATTCACGATGGTGTGAAGTAAGATTAATTAAGGGAAAGGACGAGGTTTTTGAAGCTTTTAAGGAATTTAAGGCAGTCGCTGAAAAATGTACAGGAAACGCCGTTAAATTCCTACAGTCTGACAATGGGAAAGAATACGTCAACAGAAAGTTTGATTCTTTTCTACGGAAATAAAAGAAGGTTTACAGTATCTCGAAATTCAGAACAAAATGGAGTAGCAGAGAGAAAGAACCGGACATTCATCCAAGTTGAGAGATGTTTCTTGATTACTTCAACTCTACCTATTTTATTTTGGGCAGAAGCCATAGAACCTACGAAGAATTTGGACCCGAAAATAACAGAGGTGAAACATCAAAGGCGATACAATAAAATACGGGGGATAAAAGCCGAGAAGTGAAAATTGAGGTGAAATCGTCTGAACACCTCGAATCTTGTGAGCTTGCCTGAATGTGAGAATCTGGAAGTGAATCCCAGACTTGAAAATATGGAATAAGAAATTCAACAGGATTCGTTATCATCCTCATCCTATGAAAATGTAGAAGAATATCAAAACATTGATCCTAGAGAAGACAGCGGTGAACCAGGGTAAGCAAAAGATAGACAAGTCAGAAGAGGAGCTGGAAGACCGAAGAGGATTTTATCAGGACTCGGAGTGACGGGATTGGGTCAATTCTCCGACTTTTGATTATTATTTTTTTATAATTATTTTACTAGTTCATGCAAGAGCTGTATTATTTCTATTTTTGGTATGTATTTTTACGTTAAAGCGACGTTAAATAGTTAAAAAAAAAATACTTCTCAATGGCCAGTCGGTTCATAAAATTTAAAACTTAAAAATAAAACATAGCTATAATTAAAATATAGTTTAAACTAACACTCGCGAGTGATTCGAAACCTTATCAACATCCAGAACTGGAGAAACAAATAAAACGGAAAGCTCTCCGAAGAAATCCGCTAACAGCGACCACGTTTGTGAGGAAGCGGGGAAATTCCTATGTCATAAAGAGCAGCAAACTTGGATGTAAACATCAGTCAGTGTTTAAATATCCCCTTCAGATTTGCAACACTTTTGCTTAAATTTTTGGAATGATAAAATGCTGACAATCGAATATTTCACGTATATTCACGAAAAATCATTTGCGTACTTTCTATAGAGTAGCATATTTCTATTTACGTAAGAAATATTGTTCCAAACATTGTAATCAATTTGCTAAACTTTTGCAATTTTTTTGGAGTACAAAAAGTGCAATATCACTATTATTATTAATTTTGCAAAGTTCTATTCCATATAAGTGTTAATGTCCTACAAGTCTGTTATTTTACAATAACCACCCTATTTTGAGATACATTAAATGAAAAATAACGCCCTAGGGCGTTATGAATATCTATAACGCCCTAGGGCATTATAAAATTATAACACAACCCAAAACAAGCAAATTATGATAGCGTTATTGACAAACAAAATGCGTTGCTATGCAACGGCGGCGTTTACAAACAATTTTGATTTTTACTCTCTTTTAAATCAAATCATTCTGAACATAATAGATGTCAAACTAATAAATCGTAATTGTCAAAAAAAAAATCGAATTAAATAACAGACTTGTAGGATATTAAACGTTGAAGGCGCCACGGGTGTTATAAGATAATGACGCCCTCGGTCGTCGTACATTCCCTCGGGCCAGAGGCTCTCGGGATGTACACTGCCGACCTCGGTGCGTTATTATAATAACTATAGCAAACCTAATATAAGATGTAATAATTTGTATTAATATTTACTAACCAATTTTTAAACTTTTGTAACTTTTGGGACAGAGACAAAGTGAATAATGCAAAGATCGCACTGTTAAGATATGTAAAATTATGTTCAGTGCAACAGAAAATTTAGCAAATTCACGAAGTTGTTAGAGGCAATAATTGAGACTTTCATAGCTTCATAGTGTGCTGCACTCTTGAAATTTTTGTCTTCGAGTTATTAACAAAAGCATAAATTTTTGAAAAATATATATGTTGCACATTCCTAAATTCTCCGCAAATCTCAATATTTGTGGGATGTACCGCAAAAAACAGTTTTACAACTTTGCTGCTCTTTTGGAATTTTCTTTCTTTAAGTTATTGTAAAATTACGGTTTTTTACAATTTTAACAATATTCCGTACTTTGTAAACATCGGCAAAAATGAGTTTTATTGTTTTTATATCTTACTCAAGCATTTTTCAAAATTTAAAAACTTTTGTATTTGCACAGCCCCACAAAAAAGCAGCGAACCAGACCCACGTATCCCTATCATATAATCAGAATCCGGGGTCAAAAAAAATCATTAGCTAGAGCCAAAAAACACCCCTGAAATGGGATAAAAAGAAGATTAAGCTACGAGAATAGTTGTTACTTCTTAATCAATCGAATTATACAAATTAAGGTTAAACAGCATACAATAGATATGAAACACACCCCCACGGAGGGGCGAAAACTAGCCCCCATATATAAAAAAATCGATCCAAAACAGCAATGACTGCTGAAAAAACTCGAAATGTCTAAGTTTTGTTAAAATGTTAAGAAACTACATCAGGTCCGACTTAATCTTCATAAACTGCCCCTATAGAGCTGAGACTAACCATCTCCAAGTTTAAAGGACACGAGAAAAACTAGAAAAAACGTAAAATCCAACAGGATTTCTATTTTCATGGATGCTATGATTGGCTGAAATTGCTTAGTACTCTAAAATAGAACCAGAAACTTACGTACTATCAACATCCTACACTGTCAACCCTCAGAGGGTGTGAAAACTACCCCCTATGTAAGATTTAACTATAAAAAGTTACAGTGACTTCTATAAAAATTCGAAACACCTGCGTTGTGTGGAAGAGAGATGCAACTAGACCATGTTCGACGATGTGCTTAAAAACCACCCCCACGAGGTTGCGAGATACTACCCCTATATCTGTAGGATGCTGAAAAAACAGAGAGAAACTAACCGGATTTACATTTTTATGGATTGGCAAAAATAGTGTTGCACACTTAGAGTTTGAAACTCATGTCCCATAAATGTTATTAAGTAACACCCCCAGAAAGGATGTAAACTACCGTAATTCAAGATGTAACGAAAAAGCTATACTGTTGCTTATTCGTTTCATTTCCATAGTTTTTTTTATAGGGGTGGCGTCTCTCAACCCCGTGGGGGTGGTTTTCAAGCACAGCGTCGAACATAGTCTAGTTTCTTCTCTCTTCCACACAACGCAGGTGTTTCGAATTTTTATAGAAGTCACTGTAACTTTTTATAGTCAAACCTTACATCTAAGGGTTGACACTGTAGAATGTTGATGGTACGTAAGCTTCTAGTTCTATTCTATTTTAGAGTACTACGCAATTTCAGCCAATCATAGCATCCATGAAAATGGAAATCCTGTTGCATTTTACATTCTTTCTTGTTTTTCTCGTGTCCTTTAAACTTGGAGATGGTTAGTCTCAGCTCTATAGGGGCAGTTTATGAAGATTACGTCGAACCTGATGCAGTTTCTTATCACTTTAACAAAACTTAGACATTTTGAGCTTTTTCAGCAGTCATTGCTGTTTTGGATCGATTTTTTTATATATGGGGGCTAGTTTTCGTCCCTCCCTGGGGGTGTGTTTCATATATATATTGTATGTACGCTGCTGTTTAACCTTAATTTGTATAATTCAATTGAATAAGATGTAACAACTATACTCGTAGCTTAATATTATTTTTACCCCATTTCAGGGGTGTTTTTTGGCTCTAGCTAATGATTTTTGGGGTGTACGGTTATTTTTCACCCTGGATTCGGATTCAGCGACCGAAAATACATAGGAATACATGGGTCTGGTTCGCTGCTTTGAACTTTTTTTTTTGTGGGGCTGTGTTATCACAGGTTAAATGTCTTCACTGACTGGACTATATTGTAGTATTTCCCTACAAACACAAGAGGTTGGCCCTCCATTGGGCCATCACAGGGCCAGAAGTTTCATTTCTGGCCCAGTTCAAAAGCAGGTTTATATCAAACGTAATGTCAAATGTGTTATTTTTATTTATTAAATAGTAGTATATTCAGATTGCACTATTGTATATTGTAGTAAGTTAATGTTATTAATTACTTTTATTGTTCTAATTACTGTATATTTAATAATAATTGTTCTGTTTGGATTAATATTTAAGAATATTATTCGTATTAAATAAATCTAATATTTGAAGTTTCTGAAGTTGTAAGTTAACAATATTACTCTTTTAAAATATAACAGCATAATTTTGTCAATTCGTTTAAAAATATAATGTGCAAATTCAGAAAATTAATTTCAGACTATTAATTTATAAAAGTGCAATGACGATATTATTTGGTATCGTCTTTAAATTATAAAATATGAAAAAGTAAAATGTAGTTTTACTGATTTAACGAAATTTAAAAAACACACATTACTAAATGTATGGGCCTGTATTTAAAAAAAAAGACAAAACTATGTGAAAAACAGAGTAAAGAATTCCAAAATTTACAATAATAATAATTTTACTGATGTAAATATTCACTTTGTATGAATCTAAATAGGGTTAGTGGCTACAAACATACATTTATTATTTTACTTTGCAAATATTTTAGTATTTTTGGAAAATATTGTTATAAGAACATATTATGGTAAATTATACTAAATAGATGAATATATATATCTCGTCTTTTTATAATAATCTTAGTATTTCTTCCTACTTACCTGTTTATCTATTTTTATTTATTTGTCTTTTTGTATTTTGCATTTTATTATATTTTATTTTTGTATTTTATTAACAATAATAGGCTAATGCCAATAATACCTTTTTGAAAAAAAAAAAATTAACAGATAAGGACCAGTCGGAGAATTTAGTTAAGGTTATAAAGAAGAGAAAAAACAAAAATTAAACACGAGATAAAGTGGGGAAAAAAAATGGTAAAATTTCCGACCCGAAAACGATTAAACGAATTTTCTTAATTTTTTTTGCAATATGCTTTATAAAATACGTACATCAAAATCTATATTGTCCACCCCTAAAAACTGAAAAATTTATAACTTCTAATTTTACGAATAAATTAAAAATACAGATTGTTATAAATAAATCAAATTAATACCATTAAGTAAACTAATTAAATAACATTTTTAATCTGCACTCTAAACATACTAAAGTGCAATGCAACCCGCTTTTTCTGCGTATTCTTTGAAAAATAGACGGCTATTGCTTGTTTCTCTACCTATTATAGACATTTAAAATGTTTGTACAAATTAAAGTTTCAACATTATTTCAAACTGTCATACCTCTGGAACAGTTTGTCGTAGGAAAAAAAATAAAAACCCTTCATTTTTTTATAAGCTTCATTTCATTCTTATATCATGTTTTTATAAATCTTATAGTTTCTGAGATATTTTAATTTTAAATACATAATTTTCTTATCTTTAAACCTTTATATCTCTGGAACAGTTTGTCGTAGGAAAGCAAAAAAAAACAAACTATTCGTTTTTTATAAGATTCATATTTGTACTCTTACCATTTTTTATAAAAAAAATGTTCTCTGAGCAATTTCCAAAAACCCGATTTTTTTTTAAATTATGAAAGTTTTCATTATTGAAAATCGGTACAGAATGAAAAACAATTATTTTAAAAATTCTAAAAAATTTGCGCATGTTAGTAATAATATGCATTAACAATATCTAGAAGGGTTTTAAAAAAAAATTAATTAACAAGAAATTAGAGTAATAAGACTAAAAAAAAAATGGCGCCTAAATTTTTAAATGCGCTACTTTTTTGTCAGTAACTTTTTTAGTTTTAATTATAAAAGGTAGTAATACGTCTCAACCGAAAGAAAATTTTAATATCTTTAATTTTTACGAGAATAAAAATTTTTCTCATAGTTGTAGATTTTGAGTAATTTTAGATTTTAACCACGTATATTTTTTCTGAACGTTTCGGTGCCAATTTGAAAATTAAACATCGGAGAAAAAACATCGGAGAAAAAAAAAGAAAAAACCATTCGATTTGTTTTCGTAAAAGCTTTAATTTTGTACCCTTGCATTTTTTTTATCCACATTTTTCGAGTAATTTTAAAAAATCGTCTAGGAATACTGATTTTAGGGGGTGAAAATTGCAATTCTCAGTTCGCAATATCTCGAAAAAATATGTATTTTAGCAAAAAAGTGTATAAGACCTTTCTTTCTTATAATTTGATTCTCTATCAGCTTATGGTGTTTTTTGTTTTTTTTTTTTTGTTTTTTTTTGCGACAACCTCTAATAAAAAAGCAGGAAAAGTGACAATACAGATTCTTATGTACATACTTTATGAAGCATATTGAAGAAAAAAATTTGGAAATTCATTGCATCGTTTTCGGGCTGAAATTTAAAAGCTTCACTTACTCTACTAATATAAATATAAAATCATATTTTTTTCTGGCCTATATCCTTATATCCTTTTATGACACTTGATTATAATATTGTTTGTTATTCATATATGTAGTTTTCGTGCCCATACAAAAAAAATCAATTTTTTGTACAGGGCGACTTTTGATGGTTTTATCAAAAATATGATATTTCTCACCTCAAATGTTTTTAAACACACAATATTATTATGTGAAGACCTGACCTCCGTAAACATGTGGGACAATTTAAAATAATTGGACGGTTAAAAAATATGGCGAGTTAAAATTTTTTTTAAATTAAAAATTCCCTGTATATCTGTACCGAAGAGCTCTTATTTTTTATAATTTATATTTTAAGTTTAAAATAAAATAAATTTCTTTAAATCCATAGGTGAATATTTTTATATGGATATAGAATAGGTTACATGAAATAATTTAATCCCAAAATACTATGAGAAGCTCATTAAAAATAATCTGTATATTATTATGTAAATACCGATTACAATAACTCAGTAACAAGTTTACATTATTTATATGTCAATAATAATCATCAAATACATAAATACGTTTACAAAAAATGCATTTAAAATTGTAAATGCAAGTTTTACCTAATAATTACTTTACGGTATATTTTGCATTAAATACAAACAAAAATAAAAATTTTAACAAAAACCACTTACAAAACTCTTTGAAAAACTCCGGTCCGCGCAGGATTAGATTATCACCGTTTTAGCACTATTAGCACTTCATGTCCTTCGAGCAGGATCGTCGTGCAATTCACATGCAGGCTTTCGCGTTGGTGTATGTGTGACCGCGCGATAATACGAACTTCGAACCAACAACAATCACGAAGAATAACACGATGTTACCAGCAACAACGTTAAGATGCGACTGTGTTGCTGTATGGACCAGCAGCTAAGAGTAGACAAGCTGATACTGTGTTGGTTTTGCTGGAATTAATCTATGTATGTAGATCTACATGCGCATGTATAGTCATTACTAATTAGTATGCTAGATGAACACTTTTTGTTAAAAAAAATCTATTATACACATTTCTATGTGGGGCATGACATAAGACTTAACCGAGGAAATTAATAAAGCAATTACAAAATTATCTTGTTGAAAAAGAAGGATTTGGATTAGCGGAGAAGTGCATTTCAACTTTTAAGACTTTTTATGAACGACCACAAACGAAAAAATGTCTCATTAGAAGTAATTTATTAAATCGACAGTAATTGACCTATTTTAAGATTACGTCAGTACACAATGGAACCCTCACAGAAGATATTTTAATAATTATTATGTTACTTAGTCCTACGGATTAATTGTAACCATGGGACAGAAAATATTTAGTCCAAGCTAGTTACATGCTTGGCTGTAACTTCTGTAAAGACATTATTTAGCCACTGATGTACAGAGTATTCTAAAATTCCGGGAGCGATCAAATATTTTGCAAATAAGGCATTTTCAAAAATAAGTCTTTCAAGATTTTCCGTAGGTTAATTTTTTTAAAGATGCACGATATTTTTTTATTCCATATTTGATAGAACGCTAAGTATTAGGGAGAACATCACTAGAACCTCGTGTGGTCTAAAGTTAATTGCTGTAGAGATGATGTAAACAATGAAACAAAATATTAACCATATGGAATTTACCACCAACTCAGTTGACAAAATTTCATCAAAAAATTTAATAGTTTTAGTATAGATATTCAAAAAATATAAATATGCATTTTTTGTTACTTGATGTAAGTTTATTTAATACTAATAATTTTATAAAATGAGATCAAACTGCTCTAATACCGAAAACGTCTCTACGTACTAGTTACAAAACCTCAGTAAACGAACAAAAACTTTCAAATTTTTTTCTCATTTCTGGTTCTTATCTGGTTGATAGAAATTTATTTGACATGACATGAAATAAGCGTAAAACAATTAGTTTTTAGTATAATATTGCATCGTGGTAAATTAAGGCATTTTTTTTTACTTTTTACTTCCTTGGCGAGCTTTTGTGGTATTAATTACGGATTAAACTTCTTTTCCTTCTTATTCACAGCCACATAGTTCTGTGAATCGAGGTAAATTTTAGCAATTTTTTTACTTTTTACTTCTTTGGCGAGGTTTTGTGGTATTAATTACGGATTAAACTTCTTCTTCTTCTTTTTATTCACAACGACATAATTTTGTGACCTTGAATTATTCTAGTTGGTTTCCATTCACTGCATTACAAGTCTGACAACATCACGCCCCATGTGGTAATTGCCTGTTAAACGTACGGCCTCACTAAAGTGTTTTACCATCAAATTTTGCAGGCCAAGAATTTTCATTGAAAATTACTAAAAATTTTGAACCAGTTAGCCCTGTAAACCTGTAAACTCTTCGGGCATTTAGGGTTGCCGATTTTGAAAGTATTTATGACAGGGGATCGTAGAAAAGTGAATTTAAATAGAAAATGGCTTTTTGTCGAAAAACAATTCGTTCCCAAGTTATTAATTATTTAATGTTTTAAAAATGTAATAATAATAATAATAATAATAAGAGAAAATTAGAAAGTATGAAGACCTAGCCATTGAAATAAAGCACGTCTGGAATCTCGACACAGTGGAAACTATCCCAATAATAATTTCAGTTGATGGAGTAATGACGAAACACTTCAATAATAACATCAAACGACTGGGCTTACCAAACAACCTGAGCCACGTCACTCAGAAAAGTGTGATTCTCCAAACCTGCCATATAACAAGAAAATTTTTAAACGCAGCAGGATAAGATGAATTTCTTCCCTGCTAACGTAGAACACCCACTCACCAGCTCAGCTGTGAAAGAAAAATAAAATAATAATAATAATAATAATAATAATAATAATAATAATAATAATAATAATAATAATAATAATAATGGAGTCGGTAACATTCAGAAGGGGAGTATTTCAGGGAGACTCCCTCAGCCCCCTTCTGTTTTGCATCTCACTAGTGCCATTATCCGTTTCGCTCCGGAAAACCCGTGGATACAACTGCGGTACCCCCGGCGATAGGAGGCATAAGGTCACCCATCTGTTTTACATGGATGACCTTAAACTTTATGCCTCCGGAGAGAGGGACCTACACCAGTCCCTCAGGGTGGTACAGGAGTACACGCAGGCTGTCGGTATGGAGTTCGGGTTGGACAAATGTGCACTGGTCCATCTCAAGAGAGGACGATGCGGGAACTACGGAGAGGACGCGCAACTCGTTGACGGAAGCATCTTACATCATCTAGATGCCGGAGAGTCGTACACTTACTTGGGTGTCGAGCAACGCTCCACCCAAGAAGTGAGTGTAGTGAAAAACGCTCTCCGCGGCAAGTATCAGCACCGACTCCGACAGATCTGGTCCTCAGAACTGTCGGGGAAGAACAAGGTGTCTGCTACTAACATACTTGCCGTTCCGATCCTACTCTACTCCTTTGGAGTAGTGAAATGGACTCGAGAGGAGTTGCGTCAACTCGACGTAGGAACCCGCAAGAAGATGCATCTCAATAGAAGTTTGCATCCTAAATCGTCCGTTCCACGGCTATACCTCCCACGACATCGGGGAGGCCGTGGACTCTTGAGTTTGGAGAGTCTCCATAATAGGATGGTTCTGGATGGAGCCTGTAAGGTCATCAGGAGTTCGGATCCCCTCCTCTGCATGATCCGAGACCATGAAAGTGCAGGAATAGGAGCCTTTTTGTTTAAGGCAGCACAAAGAGCAGCCGATGAACTTGGTCTCTCCTTCGACGTCGAGCGGGTAAATCCCGACTCTGTCACCGAGTTGGAACCTGCTCGACGAAAAGCCCAAATTAAAGCTGCAGAACACAACATCTTTCTGCAGCTTCACACGGATAAGCCAATGCATGGAGTTTTCTATAAAAATATAGAGAACCTTGGCTTATCCGAAAGGCTGACCTTTGCCTTCTTAAGGTCAGCCGGGCTGAAGTCTGAGACCGAGGGATTCATAATGGCTTGCCAGGATGGTGTATTTAATACCCTCGTCTATCGTAGTCGTGTCATGGGTATAGAGGTCCCTGATGTCAGCTGCAGGGCCTGCCGCAGGGCGCCAGAGACTTTAATGCACCTGTTGTCGGCTTGTCCGACATATGCAGTCTCGGCCTATATCCAGAGGCACGACGGAGCATTACGAGTGCTTTATTATCACCTAAGGCACTCGTATGGGATAGACGAGACACCAGTGCTGCCTTACGCTCCGGGGGATATTGAGTCCGTTGTGGGAAACGAGAAGTGTCTAATTTATTGGAACTACTCTTTTCCCACCGTCAGGCAAATACAAGCCAACAAGCCTGACGTAGTACTCCTCGACCATCAACTCAAGACAATGTTCGTCGTGGAGTTCTCGGCTCCCGCGGAGAACAACATTGTCTTGAAGGAGGAGGAAAAACGGACAAAATATCGAGATCTGCTCTTCGAACTCCGCAGACTGTATCCAGACCATACTGTTAAGATAGTGGTACTGATTATAGGAGCCCTCGGTGGAACGAGACACACACTGCTTTCGGAACTCAAGATCATACCGGCATGCCGAAACTCGGCAGAGATCTTAGCCGGCAGAATGCAGAAGGCCGTCATTCTTGGTTCATTACGTCTGCTCAGGGCACACGATTCCCGGACCCAGTAGTCACTTACCCCACGGGCGTGGGGAGTGGCTACCGGTACTACCAGCTCCCCTCTGTGAGGGTCGGAGCCACAGAGAAGGGTGACTGGTTTTTAGCTCGTTAAAAAAAAAAAAAAAAATAATAATAATAATAATAATAATAATAATAATAATAATAATAAGACTGTATCCAGACCATACTGTTAAGATAGTGGTACTGATTATAGGAGCCCTCGGTGGAACGAGACACACACTGCTTTCGGAACTCAAGATCATACCGGCATGCCGAAACTCGGCAGAGATCTTAGCCGGCAGAATGCAGAAGGCCGTCATTCTTGGTTCATTACGTCTGCTCAGGGCACACGATTCCCGGACCCAGTAGTCACTTACCCCACGGGCGTGGGGAGTGGCTACCGGTACTACCAGCTCCCCTCTGTGAGGGTCGGAGCCACAGAGAAGGGTGACTGGTTTTTAGCTAGCTAAAAAAAAAAAAAAAAAAAAATAATAATAATAATAAGGCTTCGAGGCTCTGTGCCACAGAACCTTTGAAGAGCCAGAAGAAGTGTGCCCGGCAATCAGTCCGGAGGAAGTCCAACAAGCTCTCGTTGGCACCAAGAACTTCGCTGCTCCGGGGCCAGACGGCATAAATAACTGGTGGTGGAAAAAATTTCCTTCCACCCACCGTCGTCTGGCCCAAGTTTTCAACAAGTGGTTGAACGAGGGGCAGCAGATTCCGGACTGGTTTGTCGAGGGACGTACTGTGCTCATCCCTAAAAAGGGTGATCTGTTTGACCCAAGGAATTATAGACCAATCACCTGTCTGAACTCCTGCTACAAGCTATTTACTCGTATCTTGTATGCTCGGACACTACGGCAGGTTGATCCGGTCTTCCAGCAGATATACGAGCAGCGTGGCGCCAAGAAGGGCATGGCAGGTTGTAAGGACAGCCTGCTGGTAGACCGCTGTATTACACAGGACTCTGTGCAGTACAAGCGGAATCTATCGATGGCCTGGATTGACTATCGTAAGGCATTTGACACAACATCACATGAACTTCTGTTACATTTGCTCAAATGTCTTGCGGTAGCAGAGCCACTAGTGAGATGCATAGAACAACTGCTGCCACTCTGGAGGACCCGCTTCACCATAACATCAGGTGCACAGCGGGTTACGACAGAGCAGGTGGCATTCAGAAGAGGAGTATTCCAGGGAGATTCTCTGAGTCCCCTCCTCTTTTGCATCTCACTGCTGCCGTTATCTGTTGAACTCCGCCAAACTCGCGGGTACCACTGTGGACCACCCAGCAACCGGAGGCATAAGGTCACTCATTTATTCTATATGGATGAAACTGTATGCCTCCGGAGAGCGTGAACTTCAAAATGCTCTAAGGGTGGTCGAGGAGTACACGCGGGCCATTGGTATGGAGTTCGGGTTGGACAAGTGCGCGGTCGTCCACCTCAAGAGAGGGCGATGCGGGGAATTTTCTGAGGACGCGCAGCTCGCAGACGGAAGCATCCTAAGACATCTGGATGCCGGAGAGACCTACACATACCTGGGTGTGCAACAACATCACATCCAGGATGTGCAACAAATAAAGGAATCTCTCCGCGGCAAGTACAGACGCCTACTCCGAAAGATTTGGTCGTCCGAACTTTCGGGGAAGAATAAGGCGTCTGCTACTAACATGCTTGCCGTTCCTGTTCTGCTCTACTCCTTTGGGGTAGTAAAATGGACAGTAGATGAGCTGCGCCAACTAGACAGAGACACCCGTAAGATGATGAACATCCATAGGAGTATTCATCCTAGATCGTCCGTTCCTCGTGTTTACCTCCCACGTCATCGGGGGGGCCGAGGACTCTTGGGTCTGGAGTGTATGCACGGCAGAGTAGTACTGAGTATGGCATGTAACATCCTCAGGAGCTCGGATCCGCTCCTGCTATTAGTGAGAGATCACGAAATCGCAGGGGTGGGCGCAGGATTGTTTAAGGCAGCAAAAAGAGCCGCAGATGAACTCGGTCTCGTATTCGACGTCAGACGAGGCGGCCGGCGCGGTGCTGACCCAGAGTCAGTCACTGAGCTTCAGCCAACTCGTCTGAAAGCCCAAATAAAAGCTGCCGAACAGGAGAGCCTGTTTAGGCAGCATGTCGATAAACCCATGCACGGTGTATTCTACAAAAACATGGAAACACTGGGTTTATCGACTAGGCTGACATTCGCCTTTTTAAGGTCAGCTGGGCTTAAGTCGGAGACCGAGGGATTCATTGTGGCCTGTCAGGATGGTGTAATAAACACCTTGGTCTACCGGAGCCGCGTAATGGGTGTAGAGCTCCCTGATACTAACTGCAGGACCTGCCGTCAGGCGCCGGAATCGCTTATGCATTTGCTTTCAGCATGCCCGGTATACGCGATTTCGGCCTACATCCACCGCCATAACGCGGCTTTACGAGTGCTATACTACCATCTACGGCACTCGTATGGGGTAGACCAAACACCAGTGCTGCCTTACATCCCCGGAGATATTGAGTCCGTTGTCGAGAACGAGAGGTGCCGAATTTATTGGAACTACTCGTTCCCGACCGTCAGGCTAATTCAAGCCAACAAGCCTGACATAGTCCTCCTCGACCATCAGAACAAAGTGATGTTTGTCATCGAATTCTCAGCACCTGCTGAGACAAACATCGCTTTGAAGGAGGGGGAAAAACGGACCAAATATCGTGATCTCCGGTATGAGCTCCAAGTGCTGTACCCAGGCTACTCTGTCAAGATGGTCGTCCTAATAATCGGCGTACTCGGAGGGATGAAGCCTTCGCTGCTCTCAGAATTGAAGATCATACCGGCCTGTCAGAATTCGGCAGAATGGTTGGCAGGCCAGATGCAGAAGGCGGTTATCTTGGGGTCCCTTCGTCTACTTAGGGCACACGATTTAGGTATTTGCAGTCACTAACTCCACAGGTCGTGGAGAGTGGCTGCATGGAATTCGCCGGCGCGGCTACCGTGAGGTGTCGGAGGCCACGGAAGTCCTGTCCGGCAGCGGGCAAACCGAAAAAAAAAATAATAATAATAATAATAATAATAATAATAATAATAATAATAATAATTTCAGTTGATGGAGTAATGACGAAACACTTCAATAATAACATCAAACGACTGGGCTTACCAAACAACCTGAGCCACGTCACTCAGAAAAGTGTGATTCTCCAAACCTGCCATATAACAAGAAAATTTTTAAACGCAGCAGGATAAGATGAATTTGCAGAACTTCAGAACTTCGTGCAGCGCTACCAGAAGAGGCTGACATCTGGCACATAAATTGTGCCGTTTATGCTGCCGCTCAACGCTTGTCTCAAGTGGAGAGGCGAAATACTACCTCTCCACAAGAAAGAGCGGGACGGCGCATACAGAAGATGGAAGCCAAGATCCGGTCGGCGAGGCAACACGCATCCCGTATCCAATGTGTGATGGACAATATGGCAGCCAATAGGCCTTTCACGCCTAAAGTGCGGCGAGTAGCTGCCAACTTAAGACGCGTCCATCACACACTTAATGGGGCAGTGCTGCAAACCACCAAACAGCACTGCCTCGACAGGGTACGGATGCTAGTGTCTTGTAAGAAGTCACTAGTGAAGCGGGCGAGGGGGCTAGCGGAAAATCAACTTTTCCGCAAAAAGCCCTCGCGCCTTTTCGAACCGCCTCAGCGTGTTGCTGAAAATCCGCCGACTGCAGATCAGGTGGAAAACTTCTGGAAAACGTTGTACGAACAGAAGCTTCCACTCAACAGAGACTCTCCAGCCCTGGCACACTTTGAAACCTTTAGCCAAAGGTTTCGCCAACCACACGAGGTGTGCCAACCAATAACCCCAGAAGAGGTTCGAAGAGCTCTTGAGGGCTCTAAGAACTTTGCTGCTCCAGGTCCCGACGGGATAAATAACTTTTGGTGGAAAAAGTTATCGAGTACCCACCACCATTTGGCCAGAATTTTTAATGCCTGGCTAAATGGGGGGCAGCAAATTCCTTCTTGGGTTGTTGAGGGGCGGACAGTGCTGATCCCCAAGAACGGAGATTTGTCTAACCCAAAGAACTACCGCCCGATAACCTGTTTAAACGCATGTTACAAAGTGTTTACACGCGTTTTGTACATGCGGGTGCTCCACGCAGTTGAACCGGTTTACGAACGGATACATGAGCAACGAGGGTCGAAGTCGAGAGTCTCCATAACAGGATGGTCCTAGATGGAGCCTGTAAGATTATCAGGAGTTCGGATCCCCTCCTCTGCATGGTCCGAGACCATGAAAATGCAGGGGTAGGAGCGTTTTTGTTTAAGGCAGCACAGAGAGCAGCCGATGAACTTGGTCTCTCCTTCGACGTCGAGCGGGTAAATCGCGACTCCGTCACCGAGTTGGAACCTGTTCGGCGAAAAGCCCAAATTAAAGCTGCAGAACACAACATCTTTCTGCAGCTTCATACGGATAAACCAATGCATGGAGTCTTCTATAAAAATATAGAAGATCTTGGCTTATCCGAAAGGCTGACCTTTGCCTTCTTAAGGTCAGCCGGGCTGAAGTCTGAGACCGAGGGATTCATAATGGCTTGCCAGGATGGTGTATTTAACACTCTCGTTTATCGAAGTCGTGTCATGGGTATAGAGGTCCCTGATGTCAGCTGCAGGGCCTGCCGCAGGGCGCCAGAGACTCTAATGCACTTGTTGTCGGCCTGTCCGACATATGCAGTCTCGGCCTATATCCAGAGGCACGACGGAGCATTACGAGTGCTTTATTATCACTTAAGGCACTCGTATGGGATAGACGAGACACCAGTGCTGCCTTATGCTCCGGGGGATATTGAGTCCGTTGTGGGAAATGAGAAGTGTCTAATTTATTGGAACTACTCTTTTCCCACAGTCAGGCAAATACAAGCCAACAAGCCTGACATAGTCCTCCTCGACCACCAACTCAAGACAATGTTTGTCGTGGAGTTCTCGGCTCCCGCGGAGAACAACATTGTCTTGAAGGAGGAGGAAAAACGGACAAAATATCGAGATTTGCTCTTCGAACTCCGCAGACTCTATCCAGACCATACTGTTAAGATAGTGGTACTGATTATAGGAGCCCTCGGTGGAACGAGACACACACTGCTTTCAGAACTTAAGATCATACCGGCATGCCGAAATTCGGCAGAGGTCTTAGCCGGCAGAATGCAGAAGGCCGTCATCCTCGGTTCATTACGTCTGCTCAGGGCACACGATTCGCGGACCCAGTAGTCACTCACCCCACGGGCGTGGGGAGTGGCTACCGGTACTACCAGCTCCCCTCTGTGAGTGTCGGAGCCACAGAGTTTAAAGAGTGACGCTTTTACAAAAAAAAAAAAAAAAAAAAAAAAAAAAAAAAAAAAAAAAAAAAAAAAAAAAAAAAAAATAATCAGCAGTCAATCCTTTAAGCTTTATGCTTAAAAAAGAAGGCAGAGGGTACGTCATTAATAAAAACTCTGCGACAAAAATCACTCACTTGTTTTATATGGACGATCTGAAGCTATACACTGCAAACGAACTGCAATTGCAAAACCAACTTGAGCTTGTTACCGCATTCAGTAAAGATATTAGAATGGAATGGAAAAATGTACATTTATTCATGCAAAAAGAGGAGTCATCCAGGAATCGGAGAATATTCGGTTGATGGATGAAACAGAATTTAATGCCCTTCCTCCAGCAGAACATTACAAATACCTAGGCGCCAGGCAATGTCTTACTATCGAACAGACCCCAACAAAGAAACTTTCAGAAGATAATTTCATGAAACGAGTGAAGACACTGTTGAAGACACACCTATACGCGGGAAATTTAATTACTGCAATTAATACCTGGGCCATTCCTGTTATCTCGCACACATTTGGTGTACTTAAATGGACCCAAACGGATCTAGAGCGGATAGATAGACAGTTACGAACAACGATGACTAAGTATAGAAAGCACCACCCAGTATCTTCAACTAGTCGACTCAATTTGCCTAGAGGAAGAGGAGGAAGGGGACTCCTTAACATAGAAATTCTGCATGCCAACATAACCAAGAAATTATATACATACTTTACGGACAGCCACGAAGAACTTCAAAACACCATTGCAATGGCGGACATCAATTTCTCACCTCTAAATTTGGCTGCCCGGGCACCACCTGAAGTACAAAAAACGATAAGAACACTAGAAGAAGAGTGGAAGAGTAAGGCTATGCACGGAAGATACGCAGCCGCACTATATAGTCAGGATATTGACCTTGAACTGTCAACTAGTTATCTCAGACAGGGTTTTCTAATGCCGGAGACAGAAGGCTTTATTAACGCCATCCAAGACCAAGTTGTGCCTACAAGAAATTACCGTAAGTATATACTAAGACAGGATATAGCAGACGACAAATGCAGACTTTGTGGATCTACTTCAGAGACAATCCAACACCTAGTGTCTGCGTGTACTTACCTTGCGCCAAAGGATTATCTGGATCGACACAACAGAGTAGCCGGTATAGTCCACCAGGAAATCTGCAAATATGAAAATTTTGTTAATGAAATCGTGCCATACTACAACTACAGGCCAGAAGTCTTTCTAGAGAGCGAAGATATCAAAATATACTGGGACACGGGAATTGTAACAGATAAGGAAATCAGACATAATAAACCTGATATATTAATTCTAAACAAAAAAGAAAAATTTGCTCACATTATAGACGTTACAATTCCCCTTGATGAGAATGTAAGAAAAGCTAGAAATGAAAAGATCAGTAAATACCAAGATCTAGCAAATGAACTGAAGGCTATTTACTTACTTGAGAAGGTGTCCATAGTGCCCATAGTAATATCAGCAAATGGGTTGATAGATAAAGAGCTGCCTAGAGCGCTTAACCAACTGGGTATAACTGACCATCAGAGGGTGATAGGACTTGCACAAAAAGCTACAATTCTAGCTACGTGTAGCACTGTTCGAAGGGTGATGGCCCATGAGCAGACCGTTGGTCATCTAGACCCCGGTTTGCCATGAACCAAGAAATCCAACACTTAGTTGTGAAAGAAAAAAAAAAAAAATAATAATAATAATAATAATAATAATAATAATAATAATAATAATAATAATAATAATAATTATAAGCAGGAGGGGCTAACCGTCGTCTATCTAGCCTTTGGTGAGTAGCGCCACCACTTACTCCAGCTGGGGATGCAAAATCGAACCGGCAGCCCTAGCGCATCCGGGAGGGGAAAGCGTCTTCCCCTCTGGTGTCGGTCGTGGGTTTGCTGGGCTAACCACCCACAAGCCCAAACCTCCGGTTCCTATTGGCCGAGGACAGGGCCCCCACGATCGACCCCGTTCGGATAGGGGTCAAGGGCAAGGTGGTGGGGCCCAACAAGATCGACAGCCCATTGTTGACAACCGCGATGAACAAGGACGCTTTGAGTGGACAGATGAACTGAGGGACGACCTTATGCAGTGCTACGAAAGCAGTGAGCCCGCGCGAAGGGGATACATGGGGCGAATGCACGTTCTGTGGTGTGCAAGGCACCCAGAACACAACGCCTTCACGCCACAAAACCTGCGTGATTATGTGTCCCACCTTCGTCGCAGGGGCTACGTGAGAACTGCTCCTCAGCCGATGAATGAGGTGGCCGAAGGTCCACCGAATGAACCGGTTGAGGTTGCAGTCCCAGTCGTTCCACCAGTACCAGAGGGCCTCAGTACCAGACATAAAACCCCCCGGGCCACAAGAACTGGCCAGAGTGGATGCGGAACTTCGTGCAGCGCTACCAGAAGAGGCTGACATCTGGCACATAAATTGTGCCGTGTATGCTGCCGCTCAACGCTTGTCTCAGGTAGAGAGGCGGAACAGTGCTTCTCCACAAGAGAGAGCGAGACGGCGCATACACAAGATGGAAGCCAAGATCCGGTCGGCGAGGCAACACGCATCCCGTATCCAATGTGTGATGGACTATATGGCGGCCAATAGGCCTTTCACGCCTAAAGTGCGGCGAGTAGCTGCTAACTTAAGACGCGTCCATCACACACTCAATGGGGCAGTGCTACAAACCACCAAACAGCACTGCCTCGACAGGATACGGATGCTAGTGTCTTGTAAGAAGTCACTAGTGAGGCGGGCGAGGGGGCTAGCGGAAAATCAACTTTTCCGCAAAAAGCCCTCGCGCCTTTTCGAACCGCCTCAGCGTGTTGCTGAAAATCCGCCGACTGCAGATCAGGTGGAAAACTTCTGGAAAACGTTGTACGAACAGAAGCTTCCACTCAACAGAGACTCTCCAGCCCTGGCACACTTTGAAACCTTTTGTCAAAGGTTTCAGCAACCACAACAGGTGTGCCAACCGATAACCCCAGAAGAGGTTCGAAGAGCTCTTGAGGGCTCTAAGAACTTTGCTGCTCCAGGTCCCGACGGGATCAATAACTTTTGGTGGAAAAAATTATCCAGTACCCACCACCATTTAGCCAGAATTTTCAATTCATGGCTAAATGGGGAGCAGCAAATTCCTTCTTGGGTTGTCGAGGGGCGGACAGTGCTGATCCCGAAGAACGGAGATTTGTCTAACCCAAAGAACTACCGGCCGATAACCTGTTTAAACGCATGTTACAAGGTGTTTACGCGCATCTTGTACATGCGAGTGCTCCACGCAGTTGAACCGGTTTACGAGCGGATATATGAGCAGCGAGGGTCAAAGAGAGGTGTCGCTGGCTGTAAGGAGAACCTGCTGATTGACAGGTGTGTCACGCAGGACTCCATGCAGTATAAGCGTAACCTCTCCATGGCCTGGATCGACTACCGCAAGGCATTTGACATGACATCGCACGAGCTTATTGTACACTTGCTCCGATGTCTTGCGGTCCCTGGTCCCGTAGTGAGATGCATCGAAGAACTGATGCCGCTCTGGAGGACTCGCTTTACCATTACATCGGGTAATGATAGAGTCCAGACGGAGTCGGTAACATTCAGAAGGGGAGTATTTCAGGGAGACTCCCTCAGCCCCCTTCTATTTTGCATCTCATTACTGCCATTATCCGTTTCGCTCCGGAAAACCCGTGGATACAACTGCGGTACCCCTGGCGATAGGAGGCATAAGGTCACCCATCTGTTTTATATGGATGACCTTAAACTTTATGCCTCCGGAGAGAGGGACCTACACCAGTCCCTCAGGGTGGTACAGGAGTACACGCAGGCTGTCGGCATGGAGTTCGGATTAGACAAATGTGCACTGGTCCATCTCAAGAGAGGACGATGCGGGAACTACGGAGAGGACGCGCAGCTCGTGGACGGAAGCATCTTACATCATCTAGATGCCGGAGAGTCGTACACTTACTTGGGTGTCGAGCAACGCTCCACCCAAGAAGTGAGTGTAGTGAAAAACGCTCTCCGCGGCAAGTATCAGCACCGACTCCGACAGATCTGGTCTTCAGAGCTGTCGGGGAAGAACAAGGTGTCTGCTACCAACATGCTTGCCGTTCCGATCCTTCTCTACTCCTTTGGAGTAGTGAAATGGACTCAAGAAGAGTTGCGTCAACTCGACGTAGGAACCCGCAAGAAGATGCATCTCAATAGGAGTTTGCATCCTAAATCGTCTGTTCCACGGCTATACCTCCCACGACATCGGGGAGGCCGTGGACTCTTGAGTTTGGAGAGTCTCCATAATAGGATGGTTCTGGATGGAGCCTGTAAGGTCATCAGGAGTTCGGATCCCCTCCTCTGCATGGTCCGAGACCATGAAAATGCAGGGGTAGGAGCCTTTCTGTTTAAGGCAGCACAAAGAGCAGCCGATGAACTTGGTCTCTCCTTCGACGTCGAGCGGGTAAATCGCGACTCTGTCACCGAGTTGGAACCTGCTCGGCGAAAAGCCCAAATTAAAGCTGCAGAACACAACAACTTTCTGCAGCTTCACACGGATAAGCCAATGCATGGAGTTTTCTATAAAAATATAGAAAACCTTGGCTTATCCGAAAGGCTGACCTTTGCCTTCTTAAGGTCAGCCGGGCTGAAGTCTGAGACCGAGGGATTCATAATGGCTTGCCAGGATGGTGTATTTAACACCCTCGTCTATCGTAGTCGTGTCATGGGTATAGAGGTCCCTGATGTCAGCTGCAGGGCCTGCCGCAGGGCACCAGAGACTCTTATGCACTTGCTGTCGGCTTGCCCGACATACGCAGTCTCGGCCTATATCCAAAGGCACGACGGAGCATTACGAGTGCTTTACTACCATTTAAGGCACTCGTATGGGATAGACGAAACACCAGTGCTGCCTTACGCTACGGGGGATATTGAGTCCGTTGTGGGAAATGAGAAGTGTCTAATTTATTGGAACTACTCTTTTCCCACCGTCAGGCAAATACAAGCCAACAAGCCTGACGTAGTACTCCTCGACCATCAACTCAAAACAATGTTCGTCGTGGAGTTCTCGGCTCCCGCGGAGAACAACATTGTCTTGAAGGAGGAGGAAAAACGGACAAAATATCGAGATCTGCTCTTCGAACTCCGCAGACTGTATCCAGACCATACTGTTAAGATAGTGGTACTGATTATAGGAGCCCTCGGTGGAACGAGACACACACTGCTTTCGGAACTTAAGATCATACCGGCATGCCGAAACTCGGCAGAGGTCTTAGCCGGCAGAATGCAGAAGGCCGTCATTCTTGGTTCATTACGTCTGCTCAGGGCACACGATTCACGGACCCAGTAGTCACTCACCCCACGGGCGTGGGGAGTGGCTACCGGTACTACCAGCTCCCCTCTGTGAGGGTCGGAGCCACAGAGAAGGGTGACTGGTTTTTAGCTAGCTATAATAATAATAATAATAATAGTTTATTTATGTTAAAATCATAAAAATGTACACACGTCAAAAAAGGGTTTTTACATAAATTCTAGTAAAAGCACAGATAATATCAATATAAATACGTATATAATTTTATAAAAACAGGTAACAGTTACTAATATAAAATAAACAAAATTTCTATATTTGTAATTTCATATTCAATTTCTTCTAATGAGAAAAATGCATTTTTATAAAAAAGTCTTTAATTGTAGATCTGAATTTTGTTGGAGGCAAAATTTTCATACTACTGGGTAATATGTTATATATTTTAATACCGTAATATTTAACACCAGTTTGTCCCCGGGTAAGCCTTGTAAATTCAGGACATATACTATCTTCTGTTTATTAACGCGGGGATAAATCGGACGAAGGACCAGTCAGCCAAATGCTGACAAACTGAACTAATATTGATAATTAAATTTGAAATACCTTGTGACCTTGTGTATTAGCGGTACTTTCCTGGTGTTGTTCTCTTCTAGTTGGGCCCAACAATATCCAGGGTCCAATATGGGAATATGGCAAGGTACACAGGACACTCCTGTGGTGATAGGTAGCGGTTTTTATTATTTTGAAGTTGACCGAAAAAAAATGACTTTTTCATATTTTTTATGTAGCGTTATTATTCAATTTTGGTTGATATGGAAATCGAAAAACAAATTTAGTTATAGAAACAAAAAATGCTAGCACTGTTTTCTGAACACTATCTCTGTGTCTGGTCTCGTACTGATGCAAGTCAGCATGAGTATTAAATTCATTCAAATGATTGTGCACGTATGAAATACATTCTAATGCATGTGTGCAAGGCAAGGCAAGTATATTAAGAGATTTAAACAGACGTTTAGTATCGTCGCGGTAACATACACCACCCACAATCCTGACAGTTCTCCTTTGAAGACCAAAAAGTCGGTGCTTACCGGCAGAGTGTCCCCAATCAAGGATGGCATAAGACAGTCGAGAATGACAAAGTGCACAATAGTCTGTTTTTAGCACGTTTAAAGACACTGAATTAGACAATTGCGTCAGGCAATATATATTTTTTGTCAATTGCTCAGCAACATAATCAATATGAGCATCTCAACGAAGAGATTGAATTGTCAATGAATACTCCTAGAAATTTACTATTTATCGGGTTATTCGGTAAGTTGCTTAGATCGCGTGTACTTGAGATCATTTTTATTGTTTTAGTTGCATTAAGTGTTAAAAAAAATTTTCAGCATCTGAGACCGCATCGACATTAGGTTACCCAAGTTAGGATTGGACATTAGGAGAGTTGCATAAAATATGCAAGTGATTTCCAAGTGCTTTCGGCAAGTCTTTTATATAAATTAGGAATAAAACAGGGCCCATAATTGAGCCCTGTGGTACTCCAGACTTAATATATAACTCCTCGGATGTTATTCTATTTAGTCTGATCATTTGCCATCGATTTTCTAGGTAAGATTTAATAAGTGAGATATTCGTCGTAGTCAAATTATGTTTGGACAATTTTTGAGCCAGTAGAGTATGTGATACGCAATCAAATGCTTTGCTGAGGTCACAGAATAAAGAAGCAGAGTAGTGCCCCTTTCCGAAACATTCTAATGTGTGTTCTGTAAGTTTTAAAATAGCTTAATTAAGAAATCATAAATCAAGACGTCGTTAAATTTTGGATATAGGCATGCTGATCAATGATATTGTATTAGTCTTTCATTAAAAAGAAAATGTTTAATATGACGTCTCGAAATATCGACCTATTTTTCTTCACGAAAATGCACGCCAATGACTAAAGTAAATTTTGTTTTACTCAAAAAAGATCTAATCTTTATTAGATCTTTTCTGAAGAGATCTTTATCTTTGATAATGATCCGAATTTAGTTGAAATCGAATGACTAATAACCGAGCTACGAAGGTGTTACCGTGAAAAGTGGGACACACAGTATATTGCCGTAAAATGCCTTTCAATTGACAAGTTCTTGTGAACGATATAATCACTATTGGAACTATAAAGCTAGCCGCCAAGGAGCCAAAATTTCAGTAGAAAAATTTTACCATCAGCCCAAATCAAATTACGTCAATCCAAGTCAAATTGCACTCGTACTGTTCTAGAAAGTTGTAGATCTTGTTGCACCACGTCGATTGCTACTACATACTCTCCATTGTATGGTGGTTGAGATACACGTCCTCTAAAAGAGGCGTACTTCCTTACTATGGGAAGGCAGATTATTGGATAGGTTCTTGCACACATTTACCGTAACTTGAATTACAACTGAATGTATGAGAGGCCCACAAGTTTGTTATTTAAAACAGATTGATCAGATCACAGAAGCTAAAAGGAGAACTATGTAAGAGTAATTAGGATATTAAGAAATGATAGATCCATAAGCAGTGTTTAGAGAAAAGACCAGTGCATCGTAAGGCGGAGACTTTGGATGGAGTAATAAGCAATCTACGGTAGGTATGAACTTTTACCATTCTCATCTATTACAGAACCCCGAACCTTTTTTTTTCCGGGGTGGAAATCCTTTATGGACACCTGGACGGTAGTGTGGGACTCACCTCTAGGCGTACCCACTAAAACCACCCTTCTTCGGTGTATGATGTATCCTGGAACCGCTCTCGCTTCTCTTCAGGATACACGTCAATCGTTGTTCGATGTATAGATGTTGTTTTTTTTCCAGTGTCTTTGTTCCTTGTTTTCCCTCTAGTTGTGTAACGGGCATAGGTCGGTATTCCTCTCATCTTCTCCTTTATGCACAACGATCCGTGTAATAGCTGTTTCGGCTAATTGTCTTCAGATTGCAATTGTCTTCAGATTGCAGCATAAATTCCACAAGCTCATCCGGCCCTAGACGATTTATGTCTCGTCTCTCCTCCACTCATCTGTTGCAGTGGAAGACTGTGTGCTCTGTATCGTCTATTTCGCCACAATATGGGCACTCTCGAGAGTCCAGCTTTCCTATTCTCAACAGATAGTCAACAAAGCAGTCATGACCTGTCAGGGCCTGCGTGAGATGGTACCCTACTTCTCGGTGTTTCCTTTCCACCCACTCTTTGACTGTAGGGATCATGCGGTGAGTCCATCTTCCTTTATGGGCATTCTCCCATCTGTTCTGCCATCTTTCGTTCAGACTTTCCCTGGCGGTTCCTCTCTCGACTTCGTACAATTCTGCCCTTTCCTTGACCAGTAAATCCACTGGAGGGATCGCTGCTACCACCTGCACTGCCTCGTACGAGACTTTCCGATAGGCGCTACATACCCTTAGTGCCATCTGCCGTTGAATCCTTGCCAGGCTTCCTTTGGCATTAGCCCTTTCTTCTAAGGCGTATCCCCAGACCGGGGCGGCATATAATATGACTGAATGCACCACGCCACAAACCACTCTTCTTTTGCTGGCCTTTGGCCCCTTCGTGTTGCACATCACTCTTCCCAGAGCGGTTGCCGATTACTCCGCTTTTTCCACCGTTTTTGTAATGTGACAACCTGAATGTTAGTTTCGGGTCCAGCTAGTTTCCGAGGTATTTAAGCCCTTTCCCCGGTCTAATTTCCATCTGTCCAACCCTAATGGTGACAGGCTGGACAGTTCTTTTCCTTGTGATCATCACTGCTTCGGTTTTTTCCGGTTCCCCGCACCTAGGTTGTCTCTTATAACTCAACTGAACCCCCCTGAGAGTAGAAATTAACCACCCTAAGTCAAAGAGGAGAATGCGAATGGCGCCCTTAATAAATAATGGTATCGCGTCCTTCAGACGAACGGTGGAGTTCCTCTGCATTACTAAAAGAGATGGGACTCCTCAATGGTAGGGAATAATTGTCGGTTTCTTAAGGGACAAGTTAAAACGTACCTACATAAAAAAAATAATAAGAATGTCTTGGCCATTTATGTTTAAACTTTAATAAATCTCAATACGATGTTTTAATAAACAATAAACGTTCTATTTTCATTCTTTAATAATGCTAGTTATTTTTAAGTAGACCCTTGACTTATACTGGCTTATGACTACTTTCGCAAAAACAAAATCGTTTTGTAACTAGCAAACAGTGCGTGCCGCTGCATGTTTTCTATGAATTTCCACAACAACGTATCCAATTTACCCCAACATTGAATTTTTACTAATGTTAAAAGATTTTTTTTTGCCTAATAAACTATCTGAAGTACTCACTATCAAATTCATTATACATTGCAAAACACACAAAAGTGAGAAGTGCATCGTATCTCTACCATGAACACTCTCCCGATATTTTATTTCATACCATGAGTTTAATTAGCAAAAATTGAAATTAATGTATGTCAAGAACAGCAATAGTTCCCTGTATTCTGATATTTTTTTAAGTACTTTTTTACCAAAAACTACTCACTCTTTGTAAATACTGAATAAAATTCAAATTGCATTTATTCTCTTTTTTGAATGATACATAAACTGAATTCTAGAATTCCCAAATTCCGATTTAATAAACAATACCATTACATAATTAAATTTTACTAATGGAAGTATTATTTTCTAAAGCATGTATGAGAATTAATTTTACATATTATTTCCAGTTACTAAGCCTATAATTAAGAACAAATTTAAAAAAAAATTAACCGCCCTCAAAAAGGATCGCAAAAGGATCGTAAAATAAAATTTTAACAACGCCCACTTAATTGAACCTTATTACCTATTACCCAGGCCCACAAAAAAATTGTGAGCGAGCCTTTCCTTATGTTGAACACGAATCTGTGTTCAACATATTTCCAGGTTCGAAATGAATAGGACAAATTTGGGAGACATCGAAAATATCATTTTTGGGAGAAAATACAATATTTTTCAATGTATTCCATTAGTTAATAAAACCTCAGGTATGGTGAATTCACTTTGGACCGCACTATTATACAAAATTTCCGAGGATATTGCTCCCAACGGTGGTTTATACATATTCATGTAGTTTGATTTGGGATTGAACTTGTGTTCGCGGTGCTGAGCAGAACTGCACAAGCGGGAAGAACAATGAGAAGAGACAGGAATTATATCTTGTATGGAATACTCAGCCCGTGCGATTGGACTCTTGCCAGAATCGACTTGTGATGGAACCTTTTGACGCTTACCTTCGGACACCTTTCACCTGTTACAATCATCTTTTACTTCTACATCCAGTGGAAGTATAGTAACGACAAAAAAAAATTGAAATAAAAATACACCAATCTAGAGATGATATTAAAAAAAATAAAATATGAAAAACATAAGTAGCAAATTTATATATATATAGTGTTTATTATGAACAAACTTTATAAAGACTATTGTCACCACCGCAATAGAACTTCATCAGCAAGAAGGTGGTGATTGTAGCAGAAGATACAGATATGCTGGTATTACTAACTGCATTAACACCATCAAATGTAGAACTTTTTCTGTTAAAGCTCGACCGAATAAGCCTGAAGAATTATATTCTTCAAAGAGTTTGGCTCATATGCCATCAGTGGCCGACAGTATTTTATTATTACATGCTATTACCGGATGCAACACTGTCTCAGCAACGCTCCATCAAGGGAACGTGAAATTTTTCAAAACATTCCAAAAGTTCCCTGACCTTGAACCCCATGCTGCAAAATTCAAGGAAGTTGGACTTTCAGAAGAGGAAATTTTGGAACACGGATGCCATTTATATCTAGCAATGTACAATGCACTGTTTACATTCAGAAAGCAAAATGTCCCCGACCAATTTAAGCTCAGTAGAATTCAGTTAGTAGAAATGTTCAGGTACAGAATATACTTAATAGCAGTTGCCAGCAAGAAAAAGATGGACATCGGAAAAATCATTCCTCACTCAACATCTTAAACGGGTTTTTTTACAAGTAGAAAATTGGTTGTTTGGAGAAGAGCATCACCTAGATCCAACAGATCCCGATCCCCGTAAGGATGACACAACCACCTGGCCCACCGAATATAATGAAGTTGATATTCTGTGGATGTAAAACCGACTGCGGTTATTCCTGTGGATGTAGGAAGAACGGCCTGATTTGCAATATCGCTTGCAAAAATTGTGCCGGCTCAAATTGCACCAACGTCGAGAAATATTCCACAGAACAATTAATTGCCGCCGAAAATGACACTCTCGTTGAAGAAAGTACTAACGTATCAGTTGATGAGGCGGATGATATTTAGAATACTGTAAAATTAAGAATTTTTTTTTTAATAACTTACCTAATGTATTTGTAAAAAGAAATATAAAGTTCAGATATTTCTGAAATTGTGCCTGCATATATTTATACCCATACCTTTCATTTACCTCTCAAATAGTTTCAATTGAATCAACTATTCCAACTTTGGTGATAAAGTAAGTTCATTGAAAAAGAGAGGACATGCCAATTTTGTATAAGATAAGACGTTGCCGATGTCAGATTCTGGACGAGCGACCCGAAAAACCCCCGGGTAACGAGTTTCGATCGATTTGATAAGTAATTTCAGTAAAACTCCAGGAGATGACGTTATTAGCCAGGTCGCGCGCACCAGGTCCTCCGGAGGAGGTTGCCGATGTCAGATTCGGGCCGAGCGAGCCGAAAAACCCCCGGGTAACGAGTTTCGATCGACTTTCCATGAGTGTACAGGGAACTCCAGGTAATGACGTTCCTGGTGCAGTCCTGACCTCCAGGTGCACAGGGGGCTCATTTGAACATCACATTCAGGTCCAGCGACTGAAAAACCCCCTGGGTACTGAAATTTGTATGATTCGGGAGTTTTTACTGGAAGATATGAATTTTTTCTTCATCACTTGAAAAGATGCACTTATAAAAATGCACTTTTCGAAGCAGCAATGCAATTTCAAAAAAGTACAAGACCAAAATATGGCACAAAGTTTCTAGACGAGTTAACGAAGCGAATGCAAAGAACCCCATCTCAATCCGACTTACTGCAAAAAAAAAATTGAAGGTTGGGGCTATTTTTGTGTTTTATTTCCTCGACTAATGACTCCAAAAGAGAAAGCCACATGGGAAAGCTTTAAGGCAGTAGTCCGTCAGTCTCTAGGGAATCATAGAAGTAATGACTACGGAAGCATTGTAGCTGAGATGATTAAGAATTACCAAGAATTAGGTTGTTTAATGAATTTAAAATTACATTTCCTTGACTCGCATCTAAGTTATTTCCATGACAATCTAAGTGACTTCAGTGAAGAGCAAGGTGAGCGACTCCATCAATATATCAAGGAAATGAAGAAACAGTAACAAGGAAGATGGCAGACTTTTGTTTGTCATTAAAGAGAGAAATAGTCCAAGAGACACATGAATGAAAAAGAAATCCATTGCGTAGATCATTCGTTGATAAAAGAGTCCAATTTTTGAGCGTTCGTTTTTTGAAAGCGAATCGTAAGTTAGCGAAAAATATTAAAATGCAATTTTCGACCGTTCGATTTTAAACGAACACGCTTATTGACGCTTATTTTGAAACGTTTTTCAACGAGCGGACTTCAAGCACTGACAGTTTTTGGCAAAATATTGTTAACTAACACATACTAACTAAAATAAGGCACTTAAGACGTGGTTTTAATTATCTGCCAGAAATTATAGTATCCAAACTTAAATTGGAGGAAATTATTAGTAGAATCATTACATTATGGAATTAATTAGTAAATTTTGCTAGGGCTGTACCAATCTGTTGTAGTGCTGCAACTTTATCTCGTTTGAGCTGAATATTTTCTTCTAAAATTTCTAGTTTTCTTTTGTAGTAGCTCTCTTTGATTAATAATTTCTAAGTTAAATTATCTTGAAAAGTTGTGGCAGCTGTTGCTGCCCTAATTAAGTTGAGAACTTTTTTAGTAAATTTTTTATTGGCACTTTTCCCCCGAGGACTCCACGTTTCCCGTTGATTTTAAAACGGTTGGGGTTTCCGCGATGGCTTTCAAGACGTCATTGTCGCTTAATAAAATTTCGTTTTCTGTGGGGGAATTTTTATCGGTTATTTCTTCATATGATCCGACAGCAATCTCATTCTCTTGTTCACCATATTCATTAACTTGCAGATCTACAGCACCATCTGGTATCTGAAATATTGTTACATGATTTAGTGTATCATTTAGATTTTCATTGAATTCAGCCACAGATTCATCAACTTCATGGCCTTCAACTCCAACTTTTGTCAATAGACTGAGCAGCTCGTTTTCAGTTGTAGTCATTGATCCTCCAGAGAAAGGTCCTCCTGCAGTCCCCGTATAGCTTTTTTTATTTGTACTCTCCTTTCTTTTAGTTCTATTCTTTAGATCTTGCCAGACCTAAAATAATTACAACTTTACTTGTATTGTGAGAAATTTAATTATTTATAAAAATTTCACCTTCCTCCAGCTCTTCCAATCTTTATTTGCTCCCGGAATGCTATTTAAAAGTTCAGTAATTTGCTTCCACAGGTTTTGGGCGTCAACTTTGGTAAAATTATTTCGTTGCTTCTCACTTACTAAATTATGATGTTTTTTCATGAACTCCACTAAAAGTTTTTTTTGTTTTTCGGACAAAAGCACCAAAATGCAAAAGCAAACAAGTGAAAAAGTAAGGTTATAACCAGTTATTATAGAAAAGATGTCAAATCACTATCAATTGCTAGTATGAAACGTTGCCAAATGCCCCATTCGTTTTAAAACGAAGCACTCGGGAAACAAAAACGAGCATCTTCAAAAATTCGTATTTACAAGTGCGATCGTTTTCAATTGAACGTTTTTAGACGTACACGCTTGAAAACGAATGTTCTCAAAAATTCGCGCCCTGTGATCTCCAAATTTAGAGGAATTCGTTTTGATAAACGAATTAAGTTACTGCACTGAAAATAGAGAAATAAATTCAGGCCGATAAATGTTGAAACACTGAAATAAAAAGGTGATTGTAACGGGGGTGCAAGGTCGTCCGAAGGTAAGCGTCAAAAGTTTTCATCACAAGTCGATGTCGGCGAGGGTCCAATCTCACGGGCTGAGTGTTCCATACAACCCCGAGATATAATTGCCGCTTCTTCTCATTTTCTTTCCGCGTGTGCAGTTCTGCTCAGCACCGCGAGCACAAATACAATCTCGAATCAATTTACATGAATATGTTTATAAACCACTGTTGGGAGCAATATTCTCGGAAATTTTGTATAATAGTGCGTTCATGAGGCTCTATGTAAATATTGTATTTTCTTCCAAAAATGATATTTGCATGTCCCCCAAATTTTTTCTATTCATTTCGAACCTGGAAATATCACAAATCAAAATTTGTCATGACTTTCGTCCAGTATTGACCTCTAGCTCGAAAATTCGTCAATAAACCTACTATTCCGACTTCAGATTCGTGTTCAGTGTCCCGAAAAACATAAAGAAAAGTCGGTCTTAATTCTAGTTCACGATTTTTTTTTCTTTTTTGTGGGCTTGTATTATCTATATGGAGATATCACATAGTATTATTACGTTAGGTAAATAAAAATTGAAATATTAGAAAGCTCAATGGTTTTTATTATTTAAGGAAATATTTACAAATTATCTATGTAAAAGTTTACATGCATATTTTAAAACCGCACCATTCACGAAAATTGTGAGATGTCACAGCAGATCTAGTAAGGTTAGTACTAATTTAATATGTAAACTTATGCAACCAATGTTCGTTGTTTTATTGATAAACATTTGTCTCAATATTTCTTCAATGAAAATACATTGTTTGTTTTGGAGATTCATTAGTAGTATACAAGTGCAATAGGGTCTATTATTATTTTATATTTATTTTATGTTCTATATTTATTTAATATTTGATTTGCTTTCGAAAAAATATAAATATATTTTGTATTTAAATGAGAATACTTTCAGACGAAGATACTCTAACGCTGGGTAATATATTTAGTCGAAGAGCGAGATCCCTGAATTCGACACAATACCATGCTACTCTCAACATTCAAAAACAAAGTTGATTCTTAGGTAAAAACTTCTCACAAGATATTTTAAAAGTCGCGATATAATTTTAACAAAATTGAACTTTTTCATTTTTATTACGAAAAATAATATTTTCACATTTTTCATGGCATATCTAACATTTTTTGTTGTAAAAACTTAATTTCAATACTGACTTTCACTTTCCACCAGTGTATGCAAAAATAATGTTTGTTTTGATACGACTGCAAAATAAATAAGTAAGAGAGGTTTGTTGTTTTTATACATACTTATAAGTTATTTTATTATTATTTTTTGTATTTGCCTGTTTTATTTTAAGTTTTATTGCTATAACGAGACAGACAAATTGTTTATTTCAACTTGTGTGAATTACTTAAATAAATAATTTTATTTTTGTTCATAGTCAATTAGTTAAAATTTCTTAAATTTCATAAATCTTAACTGTCTTTTATTTTAAAATACATTAACTAATTAAATCTTGTGCAGAGAATTTTTATTCAAAAGTTTTGGTCATATAAAAATTATTTTTTTGGAATATTTTGCTATCTTACATTTTAGTTTTTACAATTTCTCATTGGATTCAAATAGTAGTTTTTCTTGGATTTACGTAATTAGTTTTAGGGAGTTTGCTACCAAGTATAGCCTACTCAATATTGAAGTTGCTTCACAACTTAAGGTTATTTTTATTGATATTTCTCTGACTGGTTTTAATCATCTATTTTCCCCTTTTTATGTAAACACTTGGACCAAGCGAAGAGGAGAGACCCAGTACACGTCTTTCATCTTAAGAAAGGAATTTGGTGGTTGAGGAAAGCAACATCGTTGGAGTGGACAGAGCTGATAATCCAAGATAAGGAGATTGATAGTGGGATCCCAGCTCTCAACATACGTCCCTCAAAATCCTAAACATTGGAAGCTTCCCGCCCCATTCTCCTACTGCAGCAGTTACGTAAGAATTTTTGGAAACTGTACGGTCCAAATTTTTATTGGTCAGAAGAAAATTGTACAAAACCAGTCAAATTTGCTAATTTTTCTTTGCAATTTTTATTACTCAATTTTTTCATCATTTTTTTTTTCAAATTTCAATCAACTTTGTTAAATTTTTGTGCTTAAACTATTTTAATATATTTTTTTACATTTTAACCTTAAATTTTATTTAAATACCAATTACCAATTGTAATTTTAAATATTTTGTCTCTCAATACGTTTTAATCAACTTGTAAAGAAATTGTAAATATTTTTCTGTAATATACTGTTAAACTTTTAATTATTTGTGTTCTTATTCCTGCTCTCCCAATACTCAAGAACAGACCATCTAATCTTTGTATCTTTATTTATTTTTGATATTAATTTGATTATATCTTATAAAGGAAATACGCTGGCGTCCTAAAGGCCCAGTACAACTAAACAAAAAAAATGTTAAGTGTATCTAAAAAAAAACTTAACCTACTGACCCGTGCTGAGCTAGCAGGAGCTAGGTTACTACACCTCTTGATTGGGGAATTTGCAATAAACCAACAAAGTGTTGTTAGACCGAGTAATATATTCAGTCAAAGAGCGAGATCCCTGAATTCGACACAATACCATGCGACTCTCAACATTCAAAAACAAAAACAAACAGTTGATTCTTAGGTAAAAACTTCTCACAAGATATTTTAAAGGTCGCGATATAATTTTAACAAAATTGCGTTTTTTCATTTTTATTACAAAAAATAATATTTTCAGATTTTTCATGGCATAGGTATCTGACATTTTTTGTTGTAAAAACTTAATTTCAATACTCAAACTTTTCACTTTCCAACAGTGTATGCAAAAATAATGTTTGTTTTGATACGACTGCAAAATAAATAAATAAGAGAGGTTTGTTGTTTTTATACATAGTTATAAGTTATTTTATTATTATTTTTTGTATTTGCCTGTTTTATTTTAAGTTTTATTGCTATAACGAGACAGACATATTGTTTATTTCAACTTGTGTGAATTACTTAAATAAATAATGTTATTTAGACGTGCCAAATGTACTGTTACATGTTTACACCCCTTTTTAAACGCCCTGTATCGTGGATCCGGAAATTATAATACTAAACACTAATTTATTAACTTACTAATAATAACACTAACTATAATTACAACAATTAATTACTTTACTAATATTACACTAAGTACTATAATTCACTACTACAGTCACTTGATCGCTTTGGTTACTTCTTTTATCCTTCTGATCTTACTGAACTTGCTATCGAAACTGTAGGCTTCTCCATGCCTTTATTATATATCCAAAGATGAGGCATCCAGAATATTCTGTATGATATCATTACTCTCTAGATATTTCCAGAAGAAGTCCAGATTATAACACCGCGCGCGCCATCTCTGGGATGATTGCTGAACCAACCAATTGAATTGTTCTTTGTTTACTATCTACCTTTTAAATTTAGAGAGGATCGCTTATAGATGTCTCTGGGGGTAGGAATAACTGATACCTGATAACTGATAACTCAGTACATAATCTATGTATCAAAAAAATGGCAAAATAAATTCTATTGCATTCTATTCTATCCCAATGGAAGAATTGCCATTTTTGTGCAATTTACAGCGAAAAAGTGTGGAAGGTGGAAACTTTTTTATTTCTTAAATAACTGCATACTGTAAAGAAGTAAGTTATAGCTAATAAAATGAGGATTTTTTTAATTTGGAGCTTTATCTATAAAATGCACAGTAATGGAAAAAAAGGCCTTGTAACACGAACATTGCTCTGGCCGTATCGGGAAACATTTTATTTACAGAGTTTATAAAATTTTAAAAAAGAGATAGTTTTCAATTTTATACGTATATTGTAATTCCAAAATAGGATGTTTTCAATCAAGAATTTGAATAGTGATCTTAGCAGACGTCTCAGTCAATTGTCAATTCATGTTAGTCCACTGAACATGTCGTATGTATTTCAGTGTTTGTGAATTGGAACTCTTGTGAACCAGTGAGTTACTGTGTTGTGCTGTGCTAATAAAGTTCAAAGCCAGTTCAAGACATCAGTTTGCTTTCGCTGTGGTGGGAAACAGGGCCACGTGGCAACCAGGGAAACTAAATACAGCTAGTGCTTCGGGGTATGTGCTGGCTGATGAATGCAAAATTCCCAGGATAGTTTCAATAAGAAGTATATCAAAAAGTTCAAATAGTCTAACTATTGAAAGTTGAATTGACGGAAGAAGGACTACAATTACCATCGATTAATGCATGAAGGGGCGCTTCAGCAGTTTGCGACCCACGCTCATATTTTTTTGACGAGCGACTGGGGTAGGGCACGATTAAGTGCCCTACCCCAGTCGCTCATCAAAAAATGTTTTTTTTATTTTTCTCCACCCTGCTCATCAATTTCCATTTTGAAAGAAAACATTTTTGAGCGCAAATATGTCGTTAGCCTAGGGACGCGCCAATCCTTAATCCAGCCCTGCTTCGCCTTGTATTGTGGATATTCTATTCTCTCAAAAAAGTCGTTTATTACTATTGTATATTGGAAACTTCTGCAAGATGTCCTGAAATCGAAATTTAAATATTTTTCATATTATATAACGACACAAAGTTTTATCATGTCGAAGAAAATTTATAAAAATGTAAGTATGATTTTTATTGAGATCTAAAAGAATCGGAGAGTGTTGTTTGCAGTTTGCGCGAGCTCATGTTTGAACAGTGCAAGTATATCAAACATAATAAAGTTGCGTTTCATCTGAATTTTGACATACTTAAATAAAGGCACCCAGTGAACTTGTTGCAAACAACTTTAAAATAATCATTGCGTAATCAAAGTGTGTTTATATTTACTTGCCCTAAATTTAATGCAACGATCTAAAGGTACTTAGAACAAAAAGAAAACATGTTTTTAACCAATAGTTAATACAATATCGTAGGTAATGTAACCTTTTTTAACACGCTTCTATTAACTCGACCTATGACATTTTAAGCAAATCTTACAACTCACTTTTCACCCACTTCTAATTGCCGTATCGATTTGAAACTTTGCAAACTTATGCAATTCTGGTGATAATACAATAATATAGTACAATTGATCTTGTATGATGACAGAGTGGGAGGTAGTGACAGGGATCCTCATGGGCATACCACCGACGACTCCGCCATAAACTCGAATTTTCCGCGACAGAGAGAGAGAAAATATATTATAGTTTAAAAAACTAAAAAACACGCTTTTATGAGTAGCGCGCTAAAAAAATAATTATTAGGTGATTAAATTTAAAAGCATGGAGCGCATTTATATAGGTAGGTAGATAATATTTTGTTTTTTATGCCTAGACCGCTATATAAGTGCGCCCCTTTAAATTTAATTACCTAATAAATATTTTTAACTTTTTAATGCGCTACTCACAAAAGCGCGTTTTTTAGTTTTTTAAACTTTAATTTTTGTGAGAAAAATAACGCTTTTCTCCCCAAAGAGGAAACGCGAAGCAGCTACGGACACGTGTTTCGGAATTATTGTTCCTCATCAGCGTAGCGTAGCAACAAAAAGGATCTGGAAAGGACAGATAGGAACAATAATTGAAGGTTGAAAGCACAGTACACAGTACTCTTATTTGCGTATTCATATCTCGATCGGTCTATTTAAGACGTTTATTCTTTTTACATTTCAAAAAGCAAATGAGTATCTTTTACACGAAGAAACTTATAAAGGTTATTGTAAACCATTACACCTGTCAAATTTTTTTTAAAATGTCAAATATCTCTGAAACGGCTGGGTTTAGGCATGGGGTATCCTACATGTTTTTGACTCAGAATTTTATGTTCTTTTCGAAAACTCTAAAATATATAGGGTTTTCATTTGAAATAGGCAAGTTGGTATCGACTTCTGGTATAACCGGAAGTGCCAGATGCTTGTAATTATTTTAGTTGGATTTGCCACACTGCCGTTAGTAGCTAACTAAATTTTCAAAATTTTCTGGTGCGTACTTTTCCCTATATCGATCGATGCAGTTTCTGGTGAGATACCCTGCATAGAAGTTAAATAAATAAAAGAATCTACTAAAAAGGTTGAAAAAAAATTTTTTTTCTAATCTTCAAAAAATACCTCTTAAAAGAAATAAAATTTCACTTAATTTCACAAATATCTGTCTACGTATTAGTGGAAAATAGCAAGGAACTGTGCCTTATTACCTAATATCAATTTGAAATTGGTGCAAAAATATTTAATTTCAAAAATACATTTGGCACCGATTTCAAATTAATATTAGGTGATAAGATACAGTTCCTTGCTACTTTTCATTAATAGGTAGAAATATATTTTTTTATTTTTGACATATAAAGTGACTCTTTTCAAAACTGATGTAAGTGTTAAAACGTCCTACTTTACGTAATCAGTTATGAAAAGTAAAATTTTACGTAACTGGTGAGGAAAGGAAGCTATTAATGAAACCAGTTACGAAAGACGTTATTTTGTGTAACGAGTGGAATTTGCGGGACGAGCGAAGCGAGATCCCGCAAAATAACACTAGTTACACATTAAGTAATATTTTTTATAGTTACCTCTGCTGCTATCACACATTATAATTTTAATATCAAAATTGACAGACGTTATTTAGCCAAGTTACAATATTATTTGAAATCCTAATTTGATAACATAAGGTAAATCGTATTAATGGAAAAGTTTTGTTAGCATATTTTAAAGGAAAGAAGAATTTAGAAGCTTCCACTTTATGGACTCAGTATTCTATTTTGTGTTGAATAAACATTGTTTCTTTTTCTTTTTGAGAGTTGTTTATCTTTCCTAATTGATGACATAACAAAATTTTCCTCACCAGTTACGTAAAATTTACTTTTCATAACTGGTAACGTAAAGTAGGACGTTTTGACACGTGTCACTTTATATGTCAAAATTAGAAAAAGTTTGTTGTCATCAATTAGGAAAGATGAACAACTCTCAAAAAGAAACAATGTTTATTCAACACAAAATGGAATACTGAGTCCATAAAGTGGAAGCTTCTAAATGCTTCTTCAAAATATGCTAACAAAACTTTTTCATTAATACGATTTACCTTATGTTATCAAATTAGGATTTCAAATAATATTGTAACTTGGCTAAATAAAGACTGTCAATTTTGACATTAAAATTATAATGTTTGATAGCAGCAGAGGTAACTATGAAAAAGATTACTTAATTTTTAAAATCTTTAAATATTTCATAGCTATTACTTCCACTGGATGTGGAAGTAATAGCTATTGTAAAGCTGAGTGATATTTTCTTTCTTAGATTTTTTGAAGGTGGGTTCGATTTTGTTTTTAATTTTTCAACCTTTTTAGTAGCTTCTTTTATTTATTTAATTTCTACATAGTGAAGAAAACTACTTAAAATTCTCTTTATGTTAGGCACCATGTGATTGTTACTACAAAAATAATACCCTGTTTGTAAATTAATTGATACTACCTGCGACTCCGCCAAATATTAGAATATTCTCGAAATATGAAGTCGGTTAAAACAAATTGTTCTTAATTTTTAAAAAAATCCTGATGTAATGGGGCCAAATAAGTTTCAGATTCGGTTTCAGCGACTTCAAAAACATGTGCTACACTGGGTCTGGTCCGACGCACCTCGCACAAATATTTTGTGGTCCTGGGTTATAAGTCAATACTGCTAAATGAAACAATTTGAATTTAATTGTTTTAATCAAGAACTGTGCGTCTGACGAGAAAAACGCAAGGGACCGTTTTTATGTAGAATTGACCAGGCTAATCATACAAAATATCCACATGAAAAAATGTCAGTGGCGTACCACTTTTTTGGTAAAAAATATCAGAAGACATGTTTGCAGGGACGCCAATGGTGTAGCGATAAAATAACTTCTCTAACTAAAATATGAGGTTTTATACCCTATTAACACATACCAAAATTGAAAATAATATCTAAAGTATTTTTTGAGATTTTCAAAAATAACCTAATAGCACAAGGACGTTCAAAGACGTCCTCGACGGACATACAGGACACCTGAAGGACGTCCTCGACGGACATACAGGACATCCGATGGACGTTCGTTTTTGGTTCAAAGTACATCCAACGGACAACTGAAGGACGTCCAAATGTCATAACTTTGGACAATATTTGTACATCCCAATTATTAAAAAAAAAATCGGAATGATCAGGAATCGAACCGCCGACCTCATGATTTGTAAGTCAGTTTGCCAAATTACATATTCTTTATTTTTTTTTACGTATTTTCACAGGGAATTTATGTATATCATTTATTTTGTTTATTTTATTTTACAATCTTTATTCATTGCGACACATAATCGCGTACTGGTCGCGCAGAGTGATACAATGGTCAGGTGTTTCGGCAAACGATATTCCAGCTCATATGTTTATCATTTGAAACGATCTCTCAGTAGTTAACTCGTAGTGTTAGGTTTATATCCGAGGATTTCACATTTAAAATCATTAAACAACTTAAAAATATCCACATGAAAAAAATGAAGGTGGGAGTAATATTTCAGAAAAACGCAGGGAAAATAAAATCAAAAACCCTGCTCTAGGTGTCAGTTTATAAAATTAATTATTTGCCATAATATGGCAAATCCTTTGATGGTGTATAGAATTCAGCGAGGGGTCAAGAAGGGTAGAGAAGGTGGTAGAGCGGTAAGGGGTTTTGAGGAGAATGTGGTTTTCAGGGATGTATAAGTCAATACTTTCTCACTCGGCCACTAACCTAGCTTACTAGCACTTACTTAAAGACTGTACAGTTGGAAGTTGGTCTTAGGCTAATATAGCTATTTATTTCAAAATGTAGAAAGTATTTGAATGTTTATAGTGGGGTCGGGTAGCTGAAAATTATACCAAAATATTTCACATCTGGCAACCAATGCGCCCCTTTGGATTTGGAGTCTGAAAAGCCAGGGACACAAATTTTCCTGGCTCTCTAGCGGTGTTGATGACGAAATCAATATGGCCGCCAAAGTTTTGTGACATGCTTCTTCATTTCCCCATATAACTCGGGTTTGTATTGATATTAACCTATATTATTAGTGATTATTAATCAGCGCTTTCCAACGATATATTTGACATCATTGTTTAGGTTCATAATACCAGAAATATTTGTAGTCCAGTGTTTGACGGTTTTTCGCTCAGAATTCTTTCGATTGACGTAAAATTTGCACAATAATTAGGAAATGGCACAAGGAACAAAAGTTATATAGTACCGATGTATGCTTCTACACTGGGGGTGGATGCCACCCCTTCTCGTGGGTGGAAATTATTACATTCAAAATAACCGCAGAAATCGATAGGGGAATAAATTCTAAGCAAAAAATGTCCCATAAAGTTTTTTCGATGAGAATACTTTTTGAGTTATTCGTGATTGAAAATGTTCATTTTTCATCTAAAAAATTCATGTTTTAGAACGATTTTCCGCGAATAACATCTTACGTTTTATCAAAAAAAAATATTATATGCAAAAATGAAGCTTATAAAATAATAAATCGTAGATGTAATACGAACCGAGTTATGGCTCGTTGAAGGTAACTTTTTGTTCGCCGAGAACTGAATTTGGACTTTTCAACGTTAAATAACGGAAAAACGGAAAATTTTTGGAGGAAAACATATAAGACATTTTTCAAGTACGTGAGGAGACCTTTAAAATGAGCTTTGGTAAAAGTCGTTAGCATACAAACTAATGGAGTTATGGTGAATATAAAATGGTTGTCTCGTTTTCCGGACAAAAAATCAGCAATAAAACCAATGGCTTCACCGCAAGAATTGAAATTGAACGTAATCCATTTACAATTTACTTTATTTAAGTACTAACAATATGTTCTAGGAGTTCGACCGGTTTGGGATGCCTAGATTTGAAAAAAAAATTGATTAAAATTTGAACTGATTTTTGAAATTTCTTAAATTTTCATTCTTTCACAATGACTCCAAAACTGAAGAAGATACGTAAAAAATGCTAGAGTACAAAAATTAAGTTTTTCTTTTGCTGAAAATTTTACTTTCTTTTTAATTTCTCTAGAATAAAAATTAATTGATATAACACCTTTATAAGTTTGCATTTGAGTACGAGGACCACCTTCCCCAAGCCCTTTAAACTTAAAAATCTCAGATACGAAGGGTTTAAGAAAGTTCAACTTTAATACCTTGTAGCTCTTAAAATTCTCTGCAAAATGACTTTTGGAGCGATTGAATAGCTTAAAAATGAAGGAAGTTATCGTTGAAAAACTAATCGCCCTTTTTCGGTGAAATTTTCGGAGCATGTAAATTGTTTTATTCTCGACAATTTTGGAGCATTTATAAATACATGTAAACACATATGCCCTGTATCTATACATGTATAAGAAATTTTAGAAGCCGGTAGCTACTGCGCAATATTACTGTACGGAGCTGGTAAGGAGATACAGTTAAAAAAATTGAGCCGTGTCTAAGACTTATCAGCGTTTCTCGAGCAGATGCGCTATGACTCCTTTATTAAGGCTACCACTAAACACGGTGCTGTGCTTTTGTTTTTATTTTGATTTTTTCGGAATATTTTGCTAAATAACTTGGAATCCATTACATGTAGCTGAAAACGTGTCGTATACTTTTTTGTTCGTCAAGAAATTACTTTTCGATCGGTATATATGACTTCTATTTTATCAAACAGTAATTTTTTGACGAACAAAAAAGTATGGAACACGTTTTCAGCTACATATAATGGATTCCAAGTTATCTAGCAAATTGTTTCGAAAAAATCAAAATAAAAACAAAAATTTTAATAAAGTTACAAATATTTCTGATATTATGAACTTAAACAATGTCAAATATAACGTTGGAAAGCGCATTATCTCCTGATTAATAATCACTAATAATATAGGTTGATATTAAAATACAAACCAGAGTTATATAAGGAAATGTAGAAGTGTGTCACAAAACTTTGGCGGCCATATTGATTACGTCATCAACACCGCTAGAGGGCCAGGAAAATTTGTGTCCCGGGCTTTTTAGACTCGTCTACCCATGTACTATCTGAATCCAAAGGGGCGCATTGGTTGCCAGATGTGAATTTTTTTTCAGCTACTCAACCCCACTATTAATAAATGTTTAGAATCAAATAATATCATTAATAATTTACAAAAAAGGTTAAAATTAAATTATCAATGACAAATTACAAATTACTATAAAAAAATAAACTGCAAATTTTAGAGAACTAACTGTCAGATATAAACAAAAACATTGTAAAATTGAAAAACCAGTTTTGTTAACGTTTTTTTGTTTTTATATTAAACAGATGTTCTGCTGCTGTCCCTATAGGGCTAAAATGTGTGTACTTGCCGAACATAAGGACGTCCGCTGCGGGACATATATGTTGGACGTTCAGTGTGGTATTCGCTGGTATGTGTACATATCTCGGAAACGTGTTGGAGAGAAAGCGGCATGGAAATATTATCATTTGTTACAAAAATATAATATTTAATTCAACGGACAGCAAATGGACGTCCATCTCCTGTCCCTATATGGACATAAAATGTACATACTTCCCGTACATAAAATGGACATTCAGAGGACGTCCATTCCGTACAATTTCAAAGTAAATCCGATGATAGACGTCCGGTAGACGTCCAGTTTATGTCCATGGACGTCAGTACATTAAATGGACATAAAACGGACGTCCAGTGGACATCGTGTGCTAATTCAACACCCTGTAGCAAGAATTTAAGCCGTTGCGAACATTATGTTCATATATATGAACTTCTCTTCATAAAATGACCTAAGGAATCACACCCTGAAATATTATCACATAATTAAGGAACACCCTGTATTATGATCAAATATCTCCTGTAAGATGTTTCAATAACTTTTTGAATGTTACTGTTATACTTATTGTATTTGATAATTGATACCGTCACAAGCGATATTTCCATGAAATTTTCAAAAAGTTTGTCCTAGAATTAAAAATTACGCAATAGATTAATAAAATAATTATTTTAGGAATTTTGAATATCCGAGGAATGTTACTTAAATTGACAATAGGGAATTAAAATCTTGAGGAATCCAAATATGTGACAGTGTGTGACACGGTTTTAAGCATGTGTGAACAGACCTTCGACTAAAACAAGGAGCAAGTGATGTTTGCTCTTAAGTGCTGTAAAATCTCGAGATGTTCTAGTAAAAACATTTAATAAAGTCTCAGCCAAAGTGTAATAAATTACAGCAACGTGCAATCGTGTTAGTTTCTTGTGGGTAAATATCATACCACTATTAGTATCGTATCATGAAATACTCAAGATATGTTAAGCTGTTGTTTAACTAATGCACTTCTCGCATTAGAAATTCTCATCTATTGATGTCTCTTTAATCATATTGTTGTCATCACATTTGAAATTCAGTACATACAATGCATAGTTTAGAACACTGAATGATATGATGATAGATTTGAACTGAATTTGCATGTTTTAGAAAATGTGTGCTATTCCAAGTATCCAAGTATAATAAAGCAAAACAATTTTTTTAGTTTTTTTTTTATTCAAATAGGCTTAGAATGTCATGAATCGTCGAGATTTTAAGTTTGAACAAAAAAAAATTCTGTCTGCCCATTTGTCGGTCTGTCTGTAACTTTTTTTGTGTGCACGTTTACTCTGGAACCGTTTATTATATTGACTTGAAATTTGGTACACTTATGTATTATAACGAGATCTGAAACTAGATTATAATTTGACCAAATTCCGTTGAAGAGTTCGGGGGTAAATGGGGTAAATGAGGGTAAATAGGTAAAGCAAGCAAGTAGGAGTCCATAAAATTGAGGTTTAGAGCATGTACGAGAAGCTAAGGTCTCAGAATTTTGTTTGGCATCAGCCACTCCCCTCACCATTATTAAAATAAAATTCGTCAAAGCGGCAGTGACTCACTATTCCAGACTCCTTTGCAAGTATTTAGAAAAAAATAAAACGTTGATAGCTCAAAAGTTGACTCACAGAGCGATTTTTGTACGTTTTGTCACACTGTGCGGCGGTGGGCGGCCGGATAAACGGACCATGCGTTTTACTTCCACATCCAGTGGAAGTAGAGCAACGACAAAAAAAAATTGAAAATTGTTCAAATAGGCTTAGAATGTCATGAAACTTAGAGATTTTAAGTTTGAGTGAAAAAAATTCTGTCTGTCTGTAACTTTTTTTGTGCGCACAATTACTTTGGAACCGTTTAAGATATTGACTTGAAATTTGATACACGTATGTACTTTAACGGGATCTGGAACTAGATTATATTTTCATCTTATTCCGTCGAAGGGCTGGAGGTTAAATTGGGGTAAATGGGGGGTAAATATGTAAATCAAGCAGGTAGGGTCCATAAAATTGGCATTTAGTGTATACAGGAGAAGCTAAGGTATCAAAACATTTTTTGGCATTAGCCACCCCCATTACCATCCCCACCCCGTTATTGAAGGGGATGGGAAAAAATTGTGATTTAGTGTGTGTACAAGAATCAAGAATCTCAAAATATTTTTTTACTTCATCCACCTCCACCCCTCCACTACCGATGTGGGAGATCGTTTTATGGCTTTTTGGGGTAGATGATTTCCAATATTATATTATTAAAGTACCATAAATAATTATTTCCACATACAAAATTGTTTCGTTGTGAGAGACTTGGATAGAAAATTTGGATGTGGAAATAGTGATTCCTTGGGCAGCGGTTTTTAATATAATTAGGTCAGAGCAATTTTCAGCGTCGTATCTAGGGCAAGGCAACAGACGCGTAATTTTTTCGATACCCCCTCCCCGGTCATCAATTAAAAAAAAAATGGGGGCGCAAAACTTAAATATGATTGAACGTAATTTTTCCCATTTTCTCCACCCCCTCCCCCCGGCTCATCAATTTTTATTTTCGAAGGGAAAAAAAATTTTTGGGGGCGCAAAATCAGATGCCTGGTGAGGTAGGAGGTGGCATTTTAGATTTTCCCCACCAGCAGCCAAATCTCTAGAAACGGCCCTGTTCCTTTAGTTATAAAACCTATACTTCTTTTATTAAACTTTTCTGGCTTTCCTCTTCTTCTTCTTAAAGTTTTGGCAAATGTTTTGTTATTCGTGAATTTTTTTAGTTGGCCCCTTTTTGCTGTCTGACAGCACCACGTCCTGTGCCGAGGTTGCATGTTAGGCTACAGCCTTGTAAAAACTTTTTCCCATCAGCTCTTTGATGACATCAGCCGTATAGGAAGCCGAACTAGCATTATTGCCTTAATTTCAGCTAAACTATCGTATAATTATTTTATAGTGACGGAAAAATGTCTTTTTTTGTTTATTTGACTTTCAGCTAATTGCCATTAGCCACGTAGAGTTGTTAAAATACATACATTGAACACATGCTTCTTGCCCATTTTGTCCATCAGCACGTTTTAAATTCACACACAGAGAGAAATCACGGTCAACATGGGATAAAAAAAAACAGGAGGTAAGAAACGAAGGACAAAGGATTTAAATATAGATTCCAATGGAAATAAAAAAGTTTGTAAAGCTTTATATGCATGAATATTCTCGTTTATTAAAATTCTCATAGCCATAATGGATGTGTAAAGTTAGATTGGTTTCACAATTAAAAAGGACATGATGGAAATCTGCGTTGTTATATCCACATTGGCAGGAGGAGTTTTCAATAATGCCAATTTTATGTAAGTCGGCGGAGAATCTACCCTGGTTAAATCTCATTTTAACAGTTGTCAATTTCCTACTGATGCTTAGCTTACTAAACCAGGCTTTTTCTGGTAGATTTTAATGTATGTTGACGTAGTGAGTGTTTTTCACATTGCCATAATTTTTCCAGTGTACATTACATTTTTCCCTAAGATGCTGCTTGACGGTGTTGGAAGCATCGTTTTTGTCCACTCTCATACTAGTACAGTAACTAGAGGTTTTAACTTCGGAATAATGTCATATTGAAAGGATTTCGTTCATTTTTGGCAATATAGTAGTAAATGCTTCACAGAAAAGTTTCTATATTGTGCGGGGGCTTGCTAATTTATAGGGGGTGGATGCCACCCCCTCTCAGGGGGTAGTTTTTTGATAGTTTTTGAGTTATAACGACTTCAAAATTGCGATTTTAGCTTAAAAAAAAGTATTTCCAAGTATCTCGAAAAGTATTACTTTATCGAAAAAATGTTACAAACCAATTACAGAAAGTACAAACTGGGAATTAATTATATTTTTTGTTTATTGATGTAGGATTAATAATTTCGGAGATATTTAAGTTTATATTTGGTATCCAAGTGTTTCGAAATTACCTTTAAAGTTTAAAATGCATTTTTTTCTAAAGCAAGTGCTTCAAATGAGCAAAAAATTTGAGCATCTAGGTAATGCTACATCTTAACGAAAAACTGTATTTGAGATAATTTTTTTAAACTACTGGCTAATTAGTGTAACAAAATGGCGTCCTTTTTATATAAAAAAATATAAATACGCACATTTTTCCGTCATAACTTCTTTATTTCTTATGCTACAGGAAGGAGTAAAAAATAATTTGAAAGTGCAATTAATTGTCTTTAATTGCATTTCTTAGCATGCGTGACGTAGGTGTCACAATTTCTGAGATATTTAACATTTAAACTGCATTTTTCGTCTTATAAACGTTCGGACGCCATTTGTAAATTTTCATATCTCCGAAACTATTAAATCTATGAAATAAATAAACAAGCGAAATTCATTATCAGTTTATGAGCTTTATTTTTGGTCTCTACTCATTTTTCAATAAAACTAATATTTATTGAGATATTTGGAAAAGGAAAAAAAAATACGTTTTATGGAAAATGCCTTTATAGCTTAAACTGAATTTTTTCTAAAGCAAGTGCTGCATACAAAAAAAAAAATTGAGCATCTACGTCATGCTATATATTAATGAGAAACAGTGTTTCAAATTCCTTTTTTTTTTAATTACTGGCTAATTACAGTAATAAAATGGCGACGTTGTTATTAAAAAAATGTGTAGACGCACATTGCTTCGGTCATAACTTCTTTGTTTTTTATGCTACAGAAACAAATAAAAAATAGTTGAAAGCTTAATTAATAACTTATTATTCTACCTATTAGCATCCTGGACGTAGGTGTAACAGTTTCTGAGATATTTAACTCTCACTCTAAATAATTCTCTTATGAACATTTGGATGCCAAATGTAAACTTAAATATCTCCGAAATTATTAATTCTACGTCAATAAACAAAAAATATAATTAATTCCCAGTTTGTACTTTCTGTAATTGGTCTGTAACATTTTTCCGATAAAGCAATACTTTTCGAGATACTTGACGGAAGATGTTTGGAAATACCTTTTTTTTAAGCTAAAATCGCAATTTTGAAGTCGTTATAACTTAAAAACTATCAATTTATGTGAAAAATTGAATAGAACATTTTCTTCTTAAAATTTGATTCTACTTCAGCTCCAATAAATATATATTTTTTTTAAGTACCACCCCTTGAGAGGGGGTGGCATCCACCCCCTATAAATTAGCAAGCCCCCGCACAATATAGAAACTTTTATGTGAAGCATTTACTATTATACTGCCAAAAATGAACGAAATCCGTTCAATATGACATTATTCCGAAGTTTTGCATATTTTTTACCTCTAGGTACTGTATGTACTATACCCAGTATTTTTCGGTTCCTTGAAGTTTTATAATATTGTCAACAACTTCATTTCCTTGTATACCGCAGTGACTTTTGACCCAAATGAAAGTGACGCTATACTTTTGCTTCTTAATACTCGAAGTTGCTTAAATTTGAATAATAAAAAAATTATTATGTCCTTGTTTTGGAAAGTTATCAATGGCCGATAAAATTGATTTCGGGTCTGAGATAATTAGTATATCTTCAGCTAGACTCTTTCTATCAAAAAATTCAAGACACACCCAAACAGCTACTGCTTCGGTTGAAAATATGGAAAAGTTAGCATTTAGAGAATAAGATTTCTTAATATCTCCTTCACGTACGTAAAAACCACATGAAATAAAACGTGGTATTCTGTTTTAGATCCATCCATGTAGGCTTTTGTATAGTTGGGAAATTGTACTTAAAAATATAAGTTGTGGTACTCCATTATAGGAAGGGAAAATACATTTTGATTTCGTTAATATAAATTCAGTATCCAGATCTAAACTGATTCATAGTTGATAATGTCTCTACATAGATTTATTTCATTGGAAATTTCAAAAGCTTTCGCTAATAGTGGACTGTTTTGTTTGAGAAATACGTTGATGTTAAGTTATATACAGTGTGTGCTATTTAAGATTGCAACACCCCGTTATTTTGGAACGCGTTGACCGATTTTAATTTTTTTTTTTTATTTTGGGATATAGTGCTCGATGCGCTTTATTTGACTGTTTTGAAAAATTTGTAATTTTCATATTTTCAAGGACTACTAAGCTCCTCTAAATGGGTCGAAATTTCGATATCGACTGTTAGGCAATTTTTTATCGGCAAATTGGATAGTGTATTCGATTCGCAGTTGTCTCAAATACCTCTATTCAGCTCGATACCTCATATAGGGAGTTTGTTATTCAACAGTCAAACTTAAAATTTCTCACTTTTCGACTGGACTTTTCGACTGCATTTAGTGAAAAATGAGCCGCATCTTCAGAACAATTCATACAAAAGCAAATGTTGGTTTTCCAGGTAGGTACTGGTGTCCTTAATAAGGTCTCAAGAGTCCCCGAAGTGAGAGTGTAAGGATAAAATTTGGCAACGCTGTAAAGGGCTAAAATCGTGCTCGGAAACGAATTTTTTGAGATATCTCAGTTTTCATTGCCTCTACGACAAAAATACATCGAAAAGAAAGCTATGAAAATTCTCTATAAAAAAAGTAGAGGGTCTTTTTTTCGTATACGCAATAGTTTTCTTGAAAAATTCCAATAAGTCATACCTAAAATCAAAAAATTTATTTGTGGCAGTTTTTATTGCACGGAGGGTTAAAACATAAAAAAAAATCCTAGTTGGCTGTATCCGTGCAAGATATGGAAAATTTAAAAAATTCAGTGGATAGCGCAACTTTCCAGAAGTTCACCAACGACTTTTTCTCGGTTAAACGTTCAGATAAATATTTCTGTGGAACATCTACTGATATGATTAGGGATTGCAATTTACCGGAAATTTTAATAACCGGTAAATCGGTAAATAAAAATGTAAATAACCGGTTAACCGGTATTTACCGGTAATTTTTAAAATGAATGATTAGGGTGGCGAAAATGACAATTGTCTTTTTCCATGTACAAAATTATCTAAATTTAACAAAAAACATTTTTATATACGTATAATTAATATAATTAGGCTTTGAGAAACGTTTTTTCCAAATTGAAATTCGCTTACAGTCGATTGAAAAAATTATACAGTTTTGCGAAAGACATATCTAGAGAGTGTAAATCAAAATTTTGTGATTCACTCGTATTATCTTTAGTTGATTATGGTGATGTTGTATATGGAAAGTTATTATCGGCGACAGCAAAAAAGAAAATTCAAAAACTTAAAAATTCATGTATGCGTTATATTTACAGTATCCCATATAGACAACATATATCACCACATTTAAATAAACATAGCATATTAAACATGGAAAACCGCAGACGTTTACACATGCTCACACTTATTTGGCGAATAATTCATAATGACGAACCTCAGCACTTAAGAAATAAGTTAATTTCACGAGATCACTTGCATAATACAAGATACATACAAAATTTTTTGGTGCCTCAGCATGAAACTGTGAGTTTTCAAAGATCATGTACGTATTTTGCATCTCATCTTTGGAATGAACTGCCAAATGAATATAAACAATATAAATCAAAAATTTTTTTTATTAAAGTTGTCAAAAATTACATTTTGGCTGATCAGAAGCAGACTTGATGCTGCGTTGTGGATGCGCGTATATTTCTTTTTCTTTTTCCGATATAATTTTATTTACTTTTAACCTTTTTGCTTCGCTTCGCGGGGTCTGCCCGTTCCCCTTGTCTGCTCGCATGTCTGAGTGCTGCTGTTGTTATTATTGTTATTATTATTATAAAATATAACATTTGTTAGATTATTACAATTCATTACTGAATATAAACAAATAAAATAATTATTATTTTTTCTTGAAATTTTAGATTTATATGTATTAATATTTTTTTATAACCTTTTTAAAATCTTAGATTTAGATTATTTGTATTTGAGTAAAATAAATGTATTATTATTACTATTATTATTATTATAATGAACAAACTAAAGGTTTTTTTATCAAAAGGAAAAAATATTAATGAAATAAATTTAAATAAACAATTATTCTGTAAATAACAAAAATTACAAACATAAACTCAAATAGGGCATTTACTGAATACCTAATGTAAAAATACAATATTTTTTAAAAATAGCCCGTTAAAAGAGCTAGTTTTTCAAAGCTGAATCTGTTAGTCGTCTGATATTGGTACATAGACTACCACCAACTGAAAATGCCCTTCCTTTATCGATGTTGGTAGGTCGATAAGTTAATAAGAATTGGTAATAACATTCTTCTAAATGTTTTCCACATATATTTGAGGCAGTGAAATATTCAATTTCCTGTCGCAAGATATTGTCAATGTCTCTTTTACTTGTATTTCTTAGGGCTTGGTGTTTGGGTTTTACTTTTTATAATATTCTTTATTTATTGCCAAAAGTGCTCAGTGTTGGGACAGTCACTCTATATTTAGTGAATACTAGTCACTGACATAAATAGAAACGTTGAATACGTGACATATCGTAAGTTCAGAATTTGCCGAAATAACCGGTAAAAATTTAAATAACCGGTAATTATCGTCATGTGTTTTTTGTCCTGTTTACCGGTTAACCGGTTAACTGGTAATGCAATCCCTAGATATGATAATTGAACAAGCCCTTATAAAATCGTCGAAATCAAAAGAAGGTTTTACTCGTGGAAGAAGTACAGATGAAAGTGTCGTGAATAAATGGGTTTTTGGACTATTGACTGCAAGTAACATCAGCGAAGGACTCTGCAACTTTTGTGGGCTTTCTTTTCATTCTGGGGAACAGCATGTTGACGCAAGGGAATCTCGCATAAAAAGAGATACCGAGGATGTTCATAAAGTGTCAGATTGGTTCAATTCTCATAATCCCTTCCCAATTATGCCAAAAATTATGTCGATTGCAACAGGGGTTACTGGTGATGGAAAAATAACATGTCATGATGCTCATAAGATTGGAACTGCTGCAATGGAGAAAAAAATTGGCAACAATTTCTGTGAGATTAAATTCTCACGTGCTGATAGAGTGCTTCCACTATTAACTGTCAATAGCAATGTTACAGTCCATGATACCACAATGCCTATTGATCCATTATTGTTGTTTCAAAGGATTACTGCCATGAAGAGAACAAATGAAGAGCTTCGCACCTATTTGGAGTATGAATTAGCTCCGTATCCGGTGTCACTCTTTGACGAAGTTGGTATGCGCAAGACGAACAAGTCAGCTTTCTATGACAATTTCAAGCCTTCTGAATCTGAACCAGATCTCCAAAATGCCACTTATATCGTTGATGGGGGATTTCTCTTGCACCGAGTTATATGGCATCAACATGAAACCTACGGTGCTATTTGCCAAGCATATGTTAATTATGTGCAAAATCATTTTGGCTCGAACTCTATTATTGTTTTTGATGGTTATGAAAATATTAGCAACAGTGTGAAGGCTATGGAGCAGCTTCTCCGGTCCTCAAAAGCTTCATCTGTTGACATTTACTTTGATGAGCAGATAGTTGCAACTGTAAGCCAAGAGAAGCTCCTTTCCAATAATAAAAATAAAACCAGATTGATTTCGATGTTGACAGAAAAGTTTGAGGCAAATAATTATATTGTTAGACATGCTGAAGATGATGCTGACATTTTGATAGTCGAAACAGCGCTTGAGGAATCATGTAACACGGTTGTGGTTGGGGAAGATGTGGATCTTCTTATAATTTTAACTGCTCGTACATCTATTAATAAAGAAATTTTTCTCCTCAAACCAGGCAGAGGGAAGGTCCAACGAAAAATTTATTCTTCACGAAGCTTTGATCACCATAAAGATATTCGAGATCACATATTGTTTCTGCACGCATTCTCTGGGTGTGACACTACATCTGCTCTGCTTAATAAAGGCAAGACTGCAGCTTTGAAAGTGATGAAAAAACGGCAGGACTTGAAACTTGTAGCTGAAGTTTTCAGCAAGACTGATACTTCTCCTGACATAGTTACTTCGAATGGGATAAAATTTTTCCTCGCAATCCATAACGTTCCAGTTAAAGAAGTTTCCATCGATAACTATTGGTATTCTTGCTTTATTAAAGCTGTGAGCAAAAGCAAACCAGTGAAATTGAATTCATTACCACCCACTCATGACGCAGCTCAACAGCATCTATTTTGTGTTTATTTTCAAGTACAGAAATGGTTGGGTAATGTATTGAATCCTAAAGATCCTAAAGAGTGGGGATGGATGTTGAAAGATACCATATTGTGGCCAAAAACAACATCTCAACTTCCTGCGCCTGATTGCCCTCTGAAGATGATTTTATGCAACTGTACGAAAGGTTGTGGACCATTGTGTGGCTGTTGGAGGTTGGGACTTAATTGCTCACCAGTTTGCGGCAACTGCCATGGAAAATCTTGCTTGAATGCTGAACCGATTGAAAACTCGTCAGAAATAAAATAAGTATGACAGTCCTGGATTAGGCCTACCGGGGAAACCACAGAAAAAAAACGCTCCTAGTACTCAACCTCAAGGGTGGTGTGGAATAGAGTACTTAAATTATCCGTAATATCCTATAAGTTCAAATTCAATGCAAGATTTTCAAGAAAACTATTGCGTATACGAAAAAAAGACCATCTATCTTTTTTTATAGAGAATTTCCATAGCTTTCTTTTTGGCCTAATATATTTATGCCGTAGAGTCAATGAAAACCGAGATATCTCGAAAAAATCGTTTCCGAGCACGATTTTAGCCCTTTAGGGCGTTGCCAAATTTTATCCTTACACTCCCACTTCGGGGACTTTTGATACTTTATTAAGGACACCCGAACCTACCTTGAAAACCAACATTTGCTTTTGTATGAATTGGTCTGAACAAAAATCCTAAATGCAGTGGGCTACTGTATAAAAGTCGGAGGAAGAAAAGGAGGAAGAAAAAAGAAAAGTTATTCTTTAAATAAATAGTGCTTCTATACATTATTCGATTGCTGTACGTAGGTGCCTTAATGAAAATTTTTCAAACAAATTTCAACTTTCAAACACTTTTATTGTCTTTTATTGTATTTAGGGCCATTGGAAGAGCACCATCTAGGTGAATTGGTGCCTATTTACCCTGTAGATTATATTTTTATGGTAAATAAAGATATTATTAAATGGATTAGACGGCCAAGCTTTTCTTTTTTTTTTCCTTATTTGGTATCTGATGTTGATGTCACTAAATACATCTGTTTGAAAAATTTTTATTAAGGCACCTACGTACAGCAACCGAATAATGTATAGAAGCACTATTTATTTAAAGAACAACTTTTCCTTTTTCTTCCTTATTTAGTGTCTGATATTCCTTAAGTCGAATGACTACTTTACCTTTTTTAGTAAACCTAACCGACTTTTATACAGAGCCAGTCGAAAAGTGATAAATTTTAAATTTGGCTATTGAATAACAAACACCCTATATGAGGTATCGAGGTAAAATTTTGTATAGAATATATTTAAGACAACTGCGAATCTAATCTAATTTGCCGATAAACAACTGCCTAATAGTCGTTAGTAGGCCTTAAATATACAAAAAATAACAAAATAGTCAAATAAACCTCATCGAGCACTATATCTCTAAAAAAAAAAAATAAATCGGTCAACGCGTTCCAAAATACCCCATGGTGTTGCGGTCTTAAATAGCACACAATATAGAAAAATGCTTGTTATAATAAATTAAAATGATAGTGAACACCCTATAAATTCAGCCATTTAATCCTTGTCTCTTTCAATATAAATAAAAATATACCCATAAAAATAAATGCAAATTTTGCCTTTTGACCTCATGAAGCGTACAGGATATAACCTTATAAAGTTTTATTTGTTTAGACATCTTTAAAAGGAAAAAGCTTTCAGATCATATAAATTAGTTCTCCTGCAGTCCAACTACAGACAAAAATATACATACGTATACACATATAATTAGTAATTTATACCTCTGTGATATGCATTTGCTATTTTTTCGAATATTTTATTAACAAGCTAAAAACGTATTCTTCGCCGGTTTACTAAACTTTTTATATAACTGTTACACAATTTTATAGTACGAACTTAATTGGTGGACTCAGTGTAAAATAAAGTAAAAATTAAAAAAAAAACTATACCATACCACATGTGGGTTTCGAACCTGGGACCCTTGGATTCCGAGTCAAAAGCGTAAGAATTACCTAACACGTAAAAAAATGTAAAAAATGTAAATTTTTACAAAAACATAAAAATCAAAAAAAAAATTCAAATTTAAATCATTAATAACATTTTTATTTACTGATCGACTTTGTTCAAAAAACGTAACGGACGGACGGACGGACGGACGGACGGACGGACAGACGGACAGACGGACGGACAGACGGATATTTTAAAAGTTGTTTAGAATTCGTTCACTAACACAATGATATGAAATTTTTTTTCTGTACGAGCTATATTTACTATTTTAGAAAAGTGCCCATCAAATACAATATACTCTTCGTTTTTGCGAAGCGTATAATAATAATATAGACTCAGAATTTTTGCAAAGGGTTCGTTAATCACTCTCATTACAGCAATTGTTTCTAAATTATTTGTTTCTACAGTGTGTTCCATTTTCTTGGAACCCATAAAAAGTTTTTTTTAAACGTAGACCTTTGAAAAGTGCATTCTTACGGTACATTACATTTTATAAAACATAAAATTTCGGCCTTCTGTCTTTTTTTGGGGAGGAAAATGATGAAACTTATTAGCAATTTGAGACGCCACTGGTTTCGGCAACCTTTCAAATGGGTTTGTACCAAATTTCGTGACAAAATATTTTCTCGAAGCAAAAAATTTTTCAAATACAAATTGTTTCGCGTGGAAAATTGTATCAAATAGATCTTTAGAAAATTTCAGTACGCTAGAGAAGACTGTAGAGAAGGCTGCAGAGATGGCCTAAAAACAAATATATTCAGGATATGAAATGATGAAAAAGTACTATCGAGGTGCATCTACCAGAGTCTGGTTTCTTTGTAGATAATTCGACGCATCAACAATTTACATTCGATAGTGTTGGATTCGGTCAACTTCTCTTCAATCCTGAGAGCGTGAAAGAAATTAGAACTTCTCGATTAAATATTCTTGAAGCTTTGTAAACAAATTCTGAAATTAATTCATTATATTCTTATATCGGAATTTGTTATTGAAAAGTGAAAATTGTGCTAACTTATAGTGATAGATCTAAAAATAAATAAAGCAACAACAAACAAAATGTTGATAAATAACCTTAAGTAGGTTACTTCATACTTTATAACGTATATTATGCGTTGCTAATGGATAAGTAATCATAAGTACCTAGTTAAATAGTTTTACAATCACACAAAACCCCATAACAATCTTTACGACGAATTCTGAGCTGTCGCCTCCACATTAGATGTGTAGGTGGAAAAATTACTAGTGAATATTATAAAAGAATTATTATTGCCATTTATATCTTAGAATACATTTGTCATATAACTAATTATACAAAACTATTCTTGCCTAGACTCTCAGTTTTAACCATTCTTATTATAAACCGCTGATTAAGGAATTACTTCCACATCCAGATTTCCTATCCAAGTCTGCTCTTACAACGAAAAAATTTGTAGTTGCACTTCACTATGAGGAAATAATTATTCATAGAACTTTAATAATATAATATTTGAAATAATTTACCCTAAAAACCCATAAAAAATATGCCACATCGGTCTGAGGATGGTGGTGGGGATGATAGTGGAGATGCCTAAGTAGCACAAGGAGTTATATTTTGGTCATCATCATGTTACAGTAGCTATTTGGTTATAGTGGCTGTTATTAAAATTGAATTATTACGTATTGAAGACGGTGACTGGTGACGAAAATGGGGAATCATAGTTTGGTCATCAAAAGGCAACTGGAGCCAAATGCCCATGATGTATAAGCAACTCATTTGGCTCTATCTTTGATTTTTGTGGCTGCTTTATTACTAATTATGAAATGGCTCTTATGACGAAACTGGTGATGTATCTATTTCACCGTGACTAAATCATGACTTTTAGGCATAAAATAAAACAAGAACACTATTATGGTCATCCTTTGGCTTTAAGCAGGTGTTGTTAGATAAAATGGACATCCATCATACTTATAGCAATTTGTCCATCTTTAAAATTATATGAACATCATAATTGCACATATGGTCAATCAAGAGGGTTAAATTTTATCAACACACGAATTTTTTCTGTAAACTTATATGAAATACTCATAAAAACAAAGGGACCTCCAGAACTTTCCAAATTTTAGGTAGATATCTAGAATTAAATTAATTTGAAATATACACATACAAACAATTTGTAATTTCAAGAAGCACAATGGATGGTAAGGTTATTAAAACTTACTAAAATATCGAATTAGTAAATTAAAACATTATTTTATAGGTATAATTAATAAAGTATTGAAAATGAACGTAATGGCCGTCATTCGGACTCTTTCTTGATTGATAGAAAACAAGTCGTGATAATAATTTGGCATATGCTTTCGCTAATGATGCTAGAAATAAGCCAGAATATGAAAATGATCTAATAAAACTTTTTTCGTCAAATGACAAATTTAACCCGCCATATTGGTCAAATTATTACCAGAAAATTGGTTGAAGTGGTTAGCGAGTTCTCGCATCAAAATACGGCTAAACTATGAAAGACATAACCTCTTTTTTTACGTCTCTTTTAGGGATGGCTGATCCGAATATTTTTACGGATCAGTTCGGACCTAATCCAGTCCAGAGAAGAACCTGGTCCAAAGATCAATTTCAGTTCCTAGTCCATGCTAACCAACTCGCGCGCTGAACGGCTGAGCGGACTGGCAGACAAACTGGACTGGACTGAACTACAGGAAGTGCAAAGGGGTAATCTTGTACTGTCCTTGCGCCGCACCGAATCTCTAAAAAGTTCAGCCGGACCGGAGAACTCGGACTAATATTCGTACCTGCCAGATTTATTAGTTGAGATCGGCTCCACTAGTCCAACCGGACCTGTTCCAAAGTATCAGTTCCAGTTCTGGTTAGCCAACCTTTTAACTGCCTTTGTGAGGAACGGGTTAACGGGTTACTTCGCATTTTGACCTTTGTTTCTCCAACGTTTTTACATTTACTTTCTCCAACCAAATTAAAATTTTTTACTAAAGTTTCTGAAAATGTATTGCGTGGTCTAAACCATCGAGGAGCAAATTGGCCTTGGTGCCGTTCCTTCAAGTTGGGGGTAGGTAGTAGGTAGTAAATAGTCAAATATCCCAAACAGCACGTCCACTTGTAATTACGTCTCTACAAGATATATACATGAGAAACAAAATATGTTAAGGTGGATCTAATTGTTAAACTAGTACTGACGTACACATATGAGATACACTTATGTTTATATTGACAGATTTATGTGATACAATGTTTAATAATTGTATACTGTATACACTCAAGATTCTAAACATTTTTATATAACGTAAAGAAGGATCATTAGAATGTTGAAATTTGACGTCCGTAGAAGATGCCTACAAGGTTTAAGTCATATGTATGTGTGATGCTTTATATAATACTTGTGCCTACTGCATACACCACATAAAAGTGCGATATATATACATGATACAAATAACTATATATACACTTTTTAGTTGTGTCTTGTCGTGTCTACATTCGACTATTCGAGCATGGAACAGTGTGCGCGCGCAAAGCGTCAGCGTGAGCATACCGGCCATGTGTATCTCATGTGTCCTCTTTCCTCTATAGGAGTGGTCATAGCCACACATACAGCAGGCATTTTTGTTTTTTAACAATATCCAAAATAATTTATATTCGAAAGAGTTTGCAAAGATTCGGCAGTTTTAAAGATATCGAGTTCTTTTAATAATAAAATTAGATTAAAATGCATTAAAAAGCAAAATCTAGCCGTTGCGTGTTCTACTATAAAGTCTTTAAGTAGGTATTCAAACATAAATCAGTGGTTGAGTGAGTTAAACATTAAGCGGCGAGGCAAGAGGTACGCGGTTCGATCCGTGCTCACTCTGTCTTTTTTTTTTTTTTTTTGTTAAAATAGTTGCGAAAAAACTTTCAGTTGTTTTTTTCAAGGTAATAATTGCTTATAAAACCGATGTACGAATATACTTCTTTTCAATTTTAGGTCTGTTTTAGACCATTAAATATTCTATTTATGTTGTAGATGATATATTATACCTGACCGTTTTTTCTCCAACACGTTTCCCAGGTTTGTATAAGTACTTCAACTTAAAACTTTAATTCTTAACTCAGGTGACACTGGTGACAGTTTAGTTAAATTAAATAAGTTCTTCTTAAGAATTATAAATAAATAAAAATACTAGTAACTCGAAAAATTCAGGTTTGGGAACACGTAAAAAAATAGAAAAAAAAAGAGAACTTGAAAGATTTTCATATATTTTAAATAAGGCTAAAAATTCAATTTCACACATAATAAAGACTTCATACACATCATAAATACTGCTTTTAGCATCCGAAATAACAATCACCACGATAGCTCAGTTGGTAGACGATCATACGCATTTTCCAGATAACGGTACAACACCTTCCACCCTCGACATAGTGGTCAACAAGGATGTGAGGAACTCCACGTCGCCAGTGGCGCTGGAGGAGCTCACATTCGACCACAATCCCATCTTCTTAGAGTTGGAAAATATGTCGAGGGAAGACATTACACGCAAAGTCACATCTTATAGGGATGCCGACTGGCGTCTCTATAAGACACACGTTAATACACACTTAACACTTACAAACAACATCACAACAGCCGCCGAACTGGAAAATGCTGTGGGTGAGTTCACAAGGGTACTGCATGGCGCCAAACAGGGTGTTGCAAAAACCATAACTATAAATCCATACAAAGACCGACTCGACGCAGCGGTCATACAAGACATCCATGAAAAGAACCGACTAAGACGACTTTGGCAGCGAAATCGCGATGTCGATGCCAAGGCCGAGATGGGTAGACTACAACGGCAGATCAGGACCGCCATCAACACCGCAAAAAACCGGAAATGGCGGGATAGGCTGGAAGCGCTGAATCCTCAGGACAACTCGCTGTGGAAGCTGTCGAAGGCAATGAAAAATACGCGGAAGCTGTACCCGCCTTGACAAAACCAAACGGACAGACGGCTATGACAGACTCGCAGAAGGCGAATAACTTAGCTGACCATTTTCAGAACATACACAACGTACTGATACCGAACAATGTTGAACACGACCGCATCGAAAATAACATTAACGAACTAATTGGCCATGACGTCCAATTGACACGAAGAGAATTTCTAAAAGTCATGGCCAAGCCCTCGGAGTTAGCCAAGATCATACGGACCTTACCTAATAACAAAGCCGCGGGTTCAGACGGTATCGAATATAAGCTACTCAAATATCTCCCGAGGAAAGGTATTGTACAGTTGACGTACATTATCAACGCGATCCTGCGACTGCAACACTGGCCCAACCAGTGGAAATGCGCCGTGGTCGTGCCAATCCTGAAACAGAACAAGAACGCGAAGCTCGCCGGCAGTTACCGACCAATCTCGCTACTGTCGGCGATCTCCAAGTTGATTGAGAAGGTCATCCTGATCAGACTAGACTCTGCTCAGGATAAACTTCACATCGACGACGAGTACCAGTTCGGTTTCAGGCGGGGCAGGGGCACTGTGCAGCAGGTCGTCAGGATCGTGAATGACGTCAAAGTGCAATGCAACCTCGGGAAGAGCACCGTCATGGTGCTCCTCGATGTTGAGAAAGCCTTCGATACCGTGTGGATGTCGGGGCTGCTTCACAAACTAAATGCACTGGACTTTCCCATGCACATAACCAAACTTATTCACTCTTTCCTGACAGATAGGTCGCTGCAGGTCAGGGTGAATAATAAACTATCAACTCAGCGGGACATTCGCGCGGGTGTCCCCCAGGGGTCGTGCCTGTCACCGAAACTGTACAACTTGTACGTCTCCGACTTCCCGGAGTTCCCAAATACGAACCTTGCCAAGTACGCCGATGACACGGCCATGTATGCACATTCGCACAATGCACAAGCAGCTAACATGCTGCTGAAAGCACATATGGCCCGTGCCACGGCGTATTACGACAAGTGGAAGATTCGGATCAACGCCGAGAAGTCCGAGTCGATCCTCTTCACGCGCCGGTTCACAGAGAACCGCATATTAACGCCAATTTCGATCGGGGGACAACAAATTCCAATCAAACGGTGTGTGAAGTATCTGGGGGTTAACTTGGACAAACGACTGACGTTTAACATACATATTAACGAAACAATACGCAAGGTCTACTCCATGTCCAGGAGTCTGTATCCGCTCCTGGTCAGGGGTAGCGGACTTAACAGGACAAATAAGAAACTGTTGTACACGATGGTGATCAGGCCGGCCATCACATACGCGACGCCGGTGTGGTGCAGCATTCCGGCCACGACAATGCGAAAACTTCGAGTTCTCGAACACAAATTTTTGCGCCTCATTTCTGATTCCGGCAGATACACCTCCCTCAGAGATCTATACGCACGATGTCACGACATAACCCCACTAGCGGACTACGTCCAAGAAATCTCCCAGAAATTCTACACCTTCAAGCTGGGCGATAGTCCGCTAACCAGCAACATAACTCAAATCAGAATGCATAATGCCCCATTCCAGATCAAACACCCCCTACCATACCAGGCGTTGCTTATCTTCCGGCAACCTTTTCCCTAGCCATACTTTCCTATAACACAACCTACCATTCCCCTACCTTTGATCTTTCCTCAACTTTATTTTTCCAATCCTCTCTATTCTCTTTCTGTCTGTTCTATTTTTGTTCTTTTTTATTCTTTTTGTTCTTTTTGTCACCAAAAATTCCATTTTGGCCGATAAACCTTTAAAAATTCAAACATTTTAAACCCTATTCTCTTTCCACCACATATTCTTGGCGTCAGGGAGACCACCAGGTCGGCAGTTCTCGTACGGGTTTTTTTCGTTTAGCTTTTCACCCGAGTCAACAGCCAAAATTTATTCAGTGTTACAACCAGCAACTAGTTCTAAGTTTTATATTCATTAGTTTTAGGCCTTTGTGGGCAGCATTATTTTCAAACATATTATTAATTTTAAATCCACGCTAGGTGGGTAGGAATTTTAATTGTTCCTTTTTTTGTCATTGTTAAAAAGCCGAACCGAACCTACCCCGCTCAGCCCTACAATCACCACGGCGCTGCGCACCGTGGTTGTCTGGCTGGCTCCGAGGCAGGTTTCGGGGAGGCGCTATGTATATATGAACATTAATAAATTTTATTTGCTTTGCTTTGCTTTTGCGTCAGTACTGTAATACGGACAACAGAAACGTGTAGGTTCGATCCCTACCCACCGCAATTGGCAAAGGTAAGTAAAAATGAATTTAATAACTTAATAAACATTATAATTTACAGGCAACCCTTGTGAGAAGAAATTGGAGTGATGGTAAACAATATTAGATAGTTAATGTAAATAAAATATACGGATGGCTAACAAATAAATTCATAGGACAAAACGTATATGCATTAATTACTTTATTTTTATCAAGTAGACTTACTAACTAGTATGTAGTTTTATATGTTCCCATTGCTAAAAACCTGTGGGGGGATTACCAAATATAACCTGAAAAAATTAACGTCTAGCATAAGACGTCATTCGTCTGAGACATTAGGAAGTCAATCACTGTGCATCCGATAACACACTGTGGATCAAATTATTTGTGTGTATGTAAATGGTATACTGTGGCTACATTGTGAGGCGGACGTTTAACCTTTGTGCATACGTGTTTGCCTACAATGTGTAAACGTAGCACATTTACATCGTAGAATTGTGTAACCTTGTGTCTGCGTCTAGATACATCGTCACAATGCGAACACATTGTAATCGTTATTTGGTGTACTGTATGGGATACTGATCAAATACAAAGACACATACATTTTTGACTAATCCGCAATCAAAACCAGACTCAAAATGATCCCAGCAACCGTGTACAATAAAAAGGAACAATATTAAAACGTTAATGATGGCTAAAGCCATAGAAATTGAAATGTCAGGATTCTTGGACACTGATGTAGAAGATAGGTTGAACTTTCACTTCAACAATCTAAATATTTATATTAATGCTTAAGCTTTTGCAGACACAAACGTCACAAGAAAAAAAAATCGAAAACACCCGGTGAAAAGTGTTATGCCGCTAAGTACCTACTCTTTGAACTTACTTTTAGGCCACATTCCTTTTCCAGTAATATGTAGAACTATGCTTTATTTTACATTTCATTCTTATTTTTCTGTTGATATAAAACTTATTTGCGTATGTATAAAGTTTTCATCATTATCAATACTTGTTTTTAGGTTACATTTTTATCTTGCCGTTTAGCCTCAATTTAGATTTTAATGTGTACAAAATTACTTCTAGAGTAGTCATTTAATAATGATATTTTTTCACTATTGTTTTAGTCATAATGCGGTAATAACAGCTAAGAAAACCGCCAGAATAGAGCCTAACTAATATAGTCATGTTTAGGCTATTTTCTTAGTAATACTTTGGATATGAACACTATATTAATAACAAAAATCGTATCAACATATTCTAGCCATTTTTATAATCATAAAATTCCAAAATATATCCTTGGTTAAAATAATAATGATTCAGGACTTGTACCTTTAATTAATCTAGCCAAATTCCAGGGATTCAATTAATTCAGTCAAAAATTCGGTCTACCTGCTGCATAGATTGACTAATTCAATTTCGGGGGTCACCAATTATGGTAGTATATACCATAATAAAACTTCATCATCATTAAAGAACATATATTAAAATAAAAATAAATAATTAATATTGTTCTCTTATAAAGACTATCTTATTATATTAACTAATTAATAAAATTGGTGATGTTATAATATTTTTAAAATTGTTATTGTTATTTTTTGTTTTTCTTCCTTCTCCAGGACAACTCAAAAGCTTAATCCAGGGCAGGGTGTATTTAATACACCGTGATCCAGGGTAAGAGAGTTGCTACAGACTCACCATTGTTGCTATTTAATTACTTGCTCATATATGACATCTTGAAAACGACTTTATAACAAAACCTGCATGGCGATATTATGGCTACTAGTAATGACCAGTATATAGCTAAAAAGAGATCATCATGACTATTTCGTTTTTAAATTTTGCGGTAAACCACGACTAAAATATAACTAAGCAAAAGTCATTGAAATGGTATAGTGGCTGCATTTTGGTTATATCAGCTGAAGTAGCACAAATATGGGTGGTAATGGGGGTTTCTGAAAAAACTGAGAACTTTGGTTCTTGTACACACATTAAATCACAATTGTATTTTTCTCCTTTTTAACAATGGAGTGGGAGCTGTTTTGGGGATGGTAGTGGGAGTGGCTGATACCAAAAAAAATTCGAGACCTCGACTTCTCGTCCTACGTGTATACTGTACACATATATGACAATTATTCCTATTAGTTGCATTCCATTAGATGGAGCTGAAGGATTTCAGTTTAACCACAAATTAAGTTGTCTTAAAGCAATGATTACATACTGCACTAATGTGATCTGCCCATATATCGCATAGTTGCCCCATTCGGCGGCGTTTAAAAAGGTGTGTAGGTGTACTAAAGTACTTAAACATGTATACTTTAGATAACTATCGGTATATATCAAGACCAAACTTAGGACTTGGTCATTTTAGAGTATTATACAATTTTGCAATTCAATATACGCACTTATTCACTTTAAGTTTATGTGCTTTTAAAGCTGATGTCAAGGTTTTGGTTTTAATTTAATGGGGAATAGCATTATGCTGAGGAAACTATATATTATTATTTACTAGTGAAATATTTTTGTCGAACTCCTCTATACGTTTCCTTAAATATATAAGGAACAAAAACCAGACTGCAACCAACAGCTATTCTCCGGACTAATGCCCCGCCGAGCGCTGAATTACGAATTACAAGCCTGGCCGCGTTAAGTGCAATAACTGTGTATTGCCACAAAACACTAAAGTTTCGATTTTAATAGACACCAGCCGAAAGACTTATTCCTACTTAAAGGAGCTCTCGTGCCAGCCACCCCATACCACTTGCAGACTGCAGTTTCGAGCTATTGGCTCTCTTCAGTGCAAGGTAGGTCTGAGATGGATGGAACGAGGCATTTGTTCACTCTTGGTACATGACGAGATTTATAAAACCACGACATGCAGCAAAAATGGCAGGCTCCATCTAGCGGCTAATGTCCATTACAATCGAAACAGCAGTAGCCCTGACATGGGCATAGTTAGTAGGTATGCTTTTAGAGGGCAGAATATTTACTAGTGAAATATTTTTGTCGAACTCCTCTATACGTTTCCTTAAATATATAAGGAACAAAAACCAGACTGCAACCAACAGCTATTCTCCGGACTAATGCCCCGCCGAGCGCTGAATTACGAATTACAAGCCTGGCCGCGTTAAGTGCAATAACTGTGTATTGCCACAAAACACTAAAGTTTCGATTTTAATAGACACCAGCCGAAAGACTTATTCCTACTTAAAGGAGCTCTCGTGCCAGCCACCCCATACCACTTGCAGACTGCAGTTTCGAGCTATTGGCTCTCTTCAGTGCAAGGTAGGTCTGAGATGGATGGAACGAGGCATTTGTTCACTCTTGGTACATGACGAGATTTATAAAACCACGACATGCAGCAAAAATGGCAGGCTCCATCTAGCGGCTAATGTCCATTACAATCGAAACAGCAGTAGCCCTGACATGGGCATAGTTAGTAGGTATGCTTTTAGAGGGCAGAATATTTACTAGTGAAATATTTTTGTCGAACTCCTCTATACGTTTCCTTAAATATATAAGGAACAAAACCAGACTGCAACCAACAGCTATTCTCCGGACTAATGCCCCGCCGAGCGCTGAATTACGAATTACAAGCCTGGCCGCGTTAAGTGCAATAACTGTGTATTGCCACAAAACACTAAAGTTTCGATTTTAATAGACACCAGCCGAAAGACTTATTCCTACTTAAAGGAGCTCTCGTGCCAGCCACCCCATACCACTTGCAGACTGCAGTTTCGAGCTATTGGCCCTCTTCAGTGCAAGGTAGGTCTGAGATGGATGGAACGAGGCATTTGTTCACTCTTGGTACATGACGAGATTTATAAAACCACGACATGCAGCAAAAATGGCAGGCTCCATCTAGCGGCTAATGTCCATTACAATCGAAACAGCAGTAGCCCTGACATGGGCATAGTTAGTAGGTATGCTTTTAGAGGGCAGAATATTTACTAGTGAAATATTTTTGTCGAACTCCTCTATACGTTTCCTTAAATATATAAGGAACAAAAACCAGACTGCAACCAACAGCTATTCTCCGGACTAATGCCCCGCCGAGCGCTGAATTACGAATTACAAGCCTGGCCGCGTTAAGTGCAATAACTGTGTATTGCCACAAAACACTAAAGTTTCGATTTTAATAGACACCAGCCGAAAGACTTATTCCTACTTAAAGGAGCTCTCGTGCCAGCCACCCCATACCACTTGCAGACTGCAGTTTCGAGCTATTGGCTCTCTTCAGTGCAAGGTAGGTCTGAGATGGATGGAACGAGGCATTTGTTCACTCTTGGTACATGACGAGATTTATAAAACCACGACATGCAGCAAAAATGGCAGGCTCCATCTAGCGGCTAATGTCCATTACAATCGAAACAGCAGTAGCCCTGACATGGGCATAGTTAGTAGGTATGCTTTTAGAGGGCAGAATATTTACTAGTGAAATATTTTTGTCGAACTCCTCTATACGTTTCCTTAAATATATAAGGAACAAAAACCAGACTGCAACCAACAGCTATTCTCCGGACTAATGCCCCGCCGAGCGCTGAATTACGAATTACAAGCCTGGCCGCGTTAAGTGCAATAACTGTGTATTGCCACAAAACACTAAAGTTTCGATTTTAATAGACACCAGCCGAAAGACTTATTCCTACTTAAAGGAGCTCTCGTGCCAGCCACCCCATACCACTTGCAGACTGCAGTTTCGAGCTATTGGCTCTCTTCAGTGCAAGGTAGGTCTGAGATGGATGGAACGAGGCATTTGTTCACTCTTGGTACATGACGAGATTTATAAAACCACGACATGCAGCAAAAAATGGCAGGCTCCATCTAGCGGCTAATGTCCATTACAATCGAAACAGCAGTAGCCCTGACATGGGCATAGTTAGTAGGTATGCTTTTAGAGGGCAGAATATTTACTAGTGAAATATTTTTGTCGAACTCCTCTATACGTTTCCTTAAATATATAAGGAACAAAAACCAGACTGCAACCAACAGCTATTCTCCGGACTAATGCCCCGCCGAGCGCTGAATTACGAATTACAAGCCTGGCCGCGTTAAGTGCAATAACTGTGTATTGCCACAAAACACTAAAGTTTCGATTTTAATAGACACCAGCCGAAAGACTTATTCCTACTTAAAGGAGCTCTCGTGCCAGCCACCCCATACCACTTGCAGACTGCAGTTTCGAGCTATTGGCTCTCTTCAGTGCAAGGTAGGTCTGAGATGGATGGAACGAGGCATTTGTTCACTCTTGGTACATGACGAGATTTATAAAACCACGACATGCAGCAAAAATGGCAGGCTCCATCTAGCGGCTAGATGGAGCCTGCCATTTTTGCTGCATGTCGTGGTTTTATAAATCTCGTCATGTACCAAGAGTGAACAAATGCCTCGTTCCATCCATCTCAGACCTACCTTGCACTGAAGAGAGCCAATAGCTCGAAACTGCAGTCTGCAAGTGGTATGGGGTGGCTGGCACGAGAGCTCCTTTAAGTAGGAATAAGTCTTTCGGCTGGTGTCTATTAAAATCGAAACTTTAGTGTTTTGTGGCAATACACAGTTATTGCACTTAACGCGGCCAGGCTTGTAATTCGTAATTCAGCGCTCGGCGGGGCATTAGTCCGGAGAATAGCTGTTGGTTGCAGTCTGGTTTTTGTTCCTTATATATTTAAGGAAACGTATAGAGGAGTTCGACAAAAAATATTTCACTAGTAAATATTCTGCCCTCTAAAAGCATACCTACTAACTATGCCCATGTCAGGGCTACTGCTGTTTCGATTGTAATGGACATTAGCCGCTAGATGGAGCCTGCCATTTTTGCTGCATGTCGTGGTTTTATAAATCTCGTCATGTACCAAGAGTGAACAAATGCCTCGTTCCATCCATCTCAGACCTACCTTGCACTGAAGAGAGCCAATAGCTCGAAACTGCAGTCTGCAAGTGGTATGGGGTGGCTGGCACGAGAGCTCCTTTAAGTAGGAATAAGTCTTTCGGCTGGTGTCTATTAAAATCGAAACTTTAGTGTTTTGTGGCAATACACAGTTATTGCACTTAACGCGGCCAGGCTTGTAATTCGTAATTCAGCGCTCGGCGGGGCATTAGTCCGGAGAATAGCTGTTGGTTGCAGTCTGGTTTTTGTTCCTTATATATTTAAGGAAACGTATAGAGGAGTTCGACAAAAATATTTCACTAGTAAATATTCTGCCCTCTAAAAGCATACCTACTAACTATGCCCATGTCAGGGCTACTGCTGTTTCGATTGTAATGGACATTAGCCGCTAGATGGAGCCTGCCATTTTTGCTGCATGTCGTGGTTTTATAAATCTCGTCATGTACCAAGAGTGAACAAATGCCTCGTTCCATCCATCTCAGACCTACCTTGCACTGAAGAGAGCCAATAGCTCGAAACTGCAGTCTGCAAGTGGTATGGGGTGGCTGGCACGAGAGCTCCTTTAAGTAGGAATAAGTCTTTCGGCTGGTGTCTATTAAAATCGAAACTTTAGTGTTTTGTGGCAATACACAGTTATTGCACTTAACGCGGCCAGGCTTGTAATTCGTAATTCAGCGCTCGGCGGGGCATTAGTCCGGAGAATAGCTGTTGGTTGCAGTCTGGTTTTTGTTCCTTATATATTTAAGGAAACGTATAGAGGAGTTCGACAAAAATATTTCACTAGTAAATATTCTGCCCTCTAAAAGCATACCTACTAACTATGCCCATGTCAGGGCTACTGCTGTTTCGATTGTAATGGACATTAGCCGCTAGATGGAGCCTGCCATTTTTGCTGCATGTCGTGGTTTTATAAATCTCGTCATGTACCAAGAGTGAACAAATGCCTCGTTCCATCCATCTCAGACCTACCTTGCACTGAAGAGAGCCAATAGCTCGAAACTGCAGTCTGCAAGTGGTATGGGGTGGCTGGCACGAGAGCTCCTTTAAGTAGGAATAAGTCTTTCGGCTGGTGTCTATTAAAATCGAAACTTTAGTGTTTTGTGGCAATACACAGTTATTGCACTTAACGCGGCCAGGCTTGTAATTCGTAATTCAGCGCTCGGCGGGGCATTAGTCCGGAGAATAGCTGTTGGTTGCAGTCTGGTTTTTGTTCCTTATATATTTAAGGAAACGTATAGAGGAGTTCGACAAAAATATTTCACTAGTAAATATTCTGCCCTCTAAAAGCATACCTACTAACTATGCCCATGTCAGGGCTACTGCTGTTTCGATTGTAATGGACATTAGCCGCTAGATGGAGCCTGCCATTTTTGCTGCATGTCGTGGTTTTATAAATCTCGTCATGTACCAAGAGTGAACAAATGCCTCGTTCCATCCATCTCAGACCTACCTTGCACTGAAGAGAGCCAATAGCTCGAAACTGCAGTCTGCAAGTGGTATGGGGTGGCTGGCACGAGAGCTCCTTTAAGTAGGAATAAGTCTTTCGGCTGGTGTCTATTAAAATCGAAACTTTAGTGTTTTGTGGCAATACACAGTTATTGCACTTAACGCGGCCAGGCTTGTAATTCGTAATTCAGCGCTCGGCGGGGCATTAGTCCGGAGAATAGCTGTTGGTTGCAGTCTGGTTTTTGTTCCTTATATATTTAAGGAAACGTATAGAGGAGTTCGACAAAAATATTTCACTAGTAAATATTCTGCCCTCTAAAAGCATACCTACTAACTATGCCCATGTCAGGGCTACTGCTGTTTCGATTGTAATGGACATTAGCCGCTAGATGGAGCCTGCCATTTTTGCTGCATGTCGTGGTTTTATAAATCTCGTCATGTACCAAGAGTGAACAAATGCCTCGTTCCATCCATCTCAGACCTACCTTGCACTGAAGAGAGCCAATAGCTCGAAACTGCAGTCTGCAAGTGGTATGGGGTGGCTGGCACGAGAGCTCCTTTAAGTAGGAATAAGTCTTTCGGCTGGTGTCTATTAAAATCGAAACTTTAGTGTTTTGTGGCAATACACAGTTATTGCACTTAACGCGGCCAGGCTTGTAATTCGTAATTCAGCGCTCGGCGGGGCATTAGTCCGGAGAATAGCTGTTGGTTGCAGTCTGGTTTTTGTTCCTTATATATTTAAGGAAACGTATAGAGGAGTTCGACAAAAATATTTCACTAGTAAATATTCTGCCCTCTAAAAGCATACCTACTATATATTATTATTCACGAGCTGAAAATAGGTACATAAAATACCAGAAGGCGACAAATGTAGTAATTTTAATAATAGTTTGAACCAGTCACTTACAACAATCTACCAATCATGCTACTTCCCCTTGAATTAGCTAGGAAATTTATTATTATCATGAGTTTTCTATTCTCAATCTTTGGTTAGTTGTTATAGTACATAGTGATGTTTTTTATCTAAAAATCAAGCTAAAAATATTTACAAAGAATTTAAAAAAAAATGAAGAAATAACATATTCGTCAAGAGTTAGAACGTTTGCTGTGATAATAATACAGAAATAGTTTTCACGAATACCAACACACTAAATATTAGGTACTAGGTATCATGACGTGTGTGTCGCCATCCAAATTGGCATCATTTGGAGTTCATTAATATCATAAAAATAAGGTTAAATACTTCAAAGAAAATAAATAAACTATACTTAATTATTAATTATGGGGATAAAATGATCTACACACTTGTTTGTAAGATACTTATTAAGTAGTATATGTTTCAAATACAGTACCAGTCTTTGGGGAGGAGTGCCCCGCACGCGGACGCCGCACACCAGGGGGCGCTGCGACGCGAGCCTAATATAATCAATTAACTAAACAAACAACTGGAATGGACGCGAAATAGCAACTAAGTGAGATCAATTTCATTATTATGCAACCCGCCGTACTGTGGAATCTCTGTCTCTATTTATCCCATTGGAACAAGTGGGTAAAACTCGGATCTCAACAAATAAAATTAATTTATTTTAATTTTATCTAACGCGATTTTAAGTTCGAGTAAAAAAAATTCTGTTTAAAAGGAAAGATTTAATAAAGTACAAAGTATTTTGTAAATTTATATCCCAAAAAGGGGCGGGACGCGCCTTTCAAAATTTCGCACGAGGGCACTTGAGGAACTAAGGCCGGCCCTGTTCAAATAAACGCTACATCAATGAATAAATAAAATGTAAACGATGAAATAATTAATAATATCTAGCTGGGTGGTTTAATTCTGAGTGATGATATCATTTTTTTTGTTCTCGGTATATATTTCATTACCTATCTTACTTCTCAATATATTGAGTCTCAGTTGTCTTTAACTGACAAGAGCCAACGGCGTCAATAGATTTTTTTATAAAAGTTAAAAAAAATAAAAGTGGTGTTTATAAAATGTGTCAATCGTGGCGAGGGTTTATGAAAAACCTATTAACTTTAAAACCATTGCACAAAATATTTGACCTGAGTACCTTATTACCAAGTGGGTTAGGACAGAATTACAATTTATGAGGGGTTGACTTTCTCTTTTCTATGAAAAGCGTCAAATGGCAATAAATTTAGCTTGAGAAAGCACCAGTGGCGGCTGGTGAAATTTCAATATTTTTTTTCTCGTCTGTGGCGCATGGGACCCATACGAAATTTGGAAAATAACATCTAGAGAAGCACTTCTCTAATGACCCCTAAAAAATTTTGAAAAAGCAGTTTGCGAAAAAATTTTTGAAAATTCGTTAGCCTCCCCTGGGTCTAGGGACTCCTGTTTATTTTTATTTTTTTTTGTCATATGCATTTGACTTTTCATAAAAATACAACAATAGATTTTAGAGTTTGTGAAAATATTTTCATTACTAACTGAAATACAATGAACTGAAATTTTGTAATTTACAATTTAACAAATTACAATATTTCAATTCGTTGTATCTCAGTTAGTAATGAAAATATTTTCATAAACTCCAAAATCTGTTGTATTTTTATGAAAAGTCAAATGCATATGACAAAAAAAAATAAAAATAAACAGGAGTTCCTAGACCTAGGGGAGGCTAACGAATTTTCAAAAATTTTTTTACCGTTACTGTAGTTTCATAATATACCTATGGATCTGGAAATAAAAAATGAGTTCTTTAATGGATCTAATTCATGTGACGTAAGCCCCTGAAAGTAGGCAATCCGCAGTACACGGAGTCCTAACACACTGAAAATTTGTCATGTGCTACCTATTGTGAATCTTTATATACAAAAATTAAAATAAATTAGGGTGAACGATCGATCTCGTTCGGTCGGTCGAATTAAATTTGTCTTTTATGTCAAATATTTAAGGATATTTACTCAGGTATCTATAATGAATTCTACATCTGTTCAGAATATATGATGTAGTACCTAAAATTCTTAAATATTTTGTGTAATCTCGTATCTCAACAAACTGTGTGGACTATTTCCATAGTCTTAATTTTGATCTAAATTAAACGAGTCATAAAGTTCAATTTCTTTAGAACTGTAACTGCAGTATGTATTTTTCATTCGCTGTATCGGATGATTGCATACTTTCGGGTGCTTGATGTCATCACTCGCGGCCATTACCAAAATTTGTAGAGTATAAGGTTCTCTCGTATTCAGCTTCAGGGCGAGACGTGAGTGCGGTACTGAAAAGTCAGACTATCCTTGTTCTTCGAACGCGCAGCAGCGATGCAGTTATCTCGCTCTAGGACTGTGCGTACTGGTCCGAAATATGGCCAGAAGCACAGAAGTATACTATATGATCTGTAGTGTATATTCTACAACTCATCCTGATTACCACCATGCAAAACGATGACTCAAAATACGAGGTAATTACTCCTTACCTAAGGCGGGTCATTGCGAGCCCGTTCCAGTTACTTTGCTTTGCTTACACAAATTCTTACAATATTTTGAATTAGGATCTGCATCTGGTGTGATTTCACACCAGCTCCAGCGTTGCCACATTTGGTAGATTTCTACTTTTTTAGTAGAATTTTAAGGATTTTTTTGTAAAGTTTGGTAGGTAAAATTTCCTGGTAGATTTTTGGAATATTATTATGATTATGGTTGTATTTTTTTCAGATTTCTCCCCTCCGCTCATCAAAAAATGTTTCGGACGAAAAAAATTCGGACAAAAAACTTTTTTGGTAGAACAAATTTTTTTTCGGATTTCTACCCCCCCCCCGCTCTTAATTTTTTAAATCTCCCCTCATCAAAAAAAATTTTTTATTAGATTTTAGCAGATTCTAACAAAAAAATTAGTAGATTGGCACGAAAAAAATGTGTTATACTCTTCTCAAAAACGAAGAGCATATTGCATTTGATCGGCACATTTCTAAAACAGGAAATATCGCTCGTAGAGAAAAAATTTCATATCATGTGTTAGTGAACGAATTCTGAGCAACTTTCAAAATGTCCGTCTGTCTATCCGTCCGTCACGTTTCTTGTAAGCATGATAACTTAAGAAAGAAAAGTCCATTGTATTGAAATTTGGAAAGTAAATTAGTGTTAACTAGAGGAAGAACCCCATTGTTTTTGAAGAAAATCAAGCAGTAAATAAGAAAGTTATTAATGACTTAATTTAAAAAAATATTTTCTTAATTTTTGTCGCTTGTACTTAAATAGAAATCTTGCAAAATGCTATCTCTATAATATATATTTTTTTGTTTATACATTTTACTAATATATATTTTATAATAATATATCTATTGTGTTGAAATATGATTCTGGAAAGATATATATTACAGATATTCAACTTTAATAGTAATGTGTGATGGTCCAGTGGCTAGTGTTTTGGCTTGCAATCCAAAGAAGATCCTGTGTTCGACAGGTTTGATGTTTTTTTTTTCAATTTTTTTTTCATATATTTTTTTTTTTCACAACAAAGTTGGTATCATAAAATTTAGGATGTCTAAAACTAACATTGTTTACAAGAAAACTGTGAAGAGTATCCTATAGAATGTGTAACAATTACATAAAAAAGCTCAGTAAATTGGCAGAGTACCTACGTTTTTAGCTTGTTTATTTCTCTTTTTCAATATTTCTGTCCCTTAATAATAGATAGTTGGTCAATAAACAAGCTAATTGCTCTGGATAATTGCAATAACCTCATGCGTGATACACATTAAATCGTACCTATGTGTATTATCAATTTAGATAGATATTAAGTTGCTTCAGTCGACTTACCTACACCACCACGTCTACAGACTTTCTTGGTAAACTTTAGAAATTGATCTGAATTAATTTCAATGCAACAATTGATCAAAATAACTGAATGAATTTCTGGTCTGTTTTCTCTTTAAAAAATAGTTTAGGTAACTCAAATCTTAGCTTGAATATTGGCAGAAAGAAAATACCTATTAACCCTGTTAAAAGCCAGTGGATTTAAGAATCTTCTGAGTGTAACTGGTGGTTGCCTAGATTTGTAGTTAGGCAACACATCATTTAAGAAGACCCCCTGGATATGTACACTAGGGTGGCCCTTATTTTTCAATATATTTTTTTTCTTTATGATGCCCCTTATTTTTGTTCTACTTGGAAAAAAATAATTTCTACCAAATTTGAAATTTTTTGGAGCACGGGATCACATGGCACATTACAGTTAAATTTTTTTATTTTTTTATAACTACCGTAAATTTATATCCTTCTTATTTAAACAATTGAGCAAGGTATATAGGGCGAGTAGAGCTTAGAACATATGAGTTTAGAGCTTAGAACATATGAGTTCTGAGCTCTACCAACCCTGAAATAATAGGAGCAATAGATATTGTAGTGGGGAGATATGTAGGAGGTGCCCTTATCACCTGATATGCTCAGTTCTTTAGTTTCTTGCGCCCATGGAAAGCAAACAAGTTCTTACTAGTCTATAAAACGAATTCGTTGTGCTAAAATTATGAAATAAAATAAAAGTAATAAATAAAAATCTACAAATAAAATGGCAACAAGACAAAAATAGAAGCTGTATCTTCTTCAACATGATGAAAGTCAAATTATTGGAGCCAAATTATCATCAAATGGACAAGTTCTGAGAGTTTTATTTTATAACCTCCGCAAAGTCAAATTAAATTTACGATCTAGTGCACATTTGGTGGTGAAAGAAGTAGAAGTATTATGGGAAAAGGCAAGAATCACAACAAGAAAGTTTCAGGGTAGCATTGAGAAACTGGAATTATTGTATCAAAAATGGAACACACTACAAAAAACTTGTAAACGTCGAAATCAACTACAGGAAAAGAAGGAGTAAGATTTTCTTAATAAAGTGGATGACTTATTCGATATCGCTCATGCCAATGCGTTGGAGATGATTAGCATTGAAGAAGACAAACTTTTTCTTTTAAACCAAATAAAAAAAGCCGACCTGGATCAATGATCGGCGGAGATCGTGTTTTATTACTAAAGGAACAAAGAAAAGAATCTCGAAAGAAGCAAGAGGAATTAAAACAGTTTAGCCATCAAGTATTACAAGGTATATTTTAAATTAAACTGCAAGAATCATCTCATGATACATTTTTTTTTTCATTTTAAAAAGTGAAGTGGTTGAATTGGGTTTCCAATTCCTGTACTTGTTCATCATCTGTTGAAAATAAAACTCTCAGAACTTGTCCATTTGATGGTAATTTGGCTTCAATAATTTGACTTTCATCACGTTGAAGAAGATACAGCTTCTCTTTTTGTCTTGTTGCTATTTTATTTGTAGATTTTTATTTATTACGTTTACTTTATTTCACAATTTTAGCACAACGAATTCATTTTATAGACTAGTAAGAACTTGTTTACTTTCCATGGGAGCAAGAAACTAAAGAACTGAGCATATCAGGTGATAAGGGCACCTCCTACATATCTCCCCACTACAATATCTATTCCTCCTATTATTTCAGGGTTGGTGGAGCTCAAAACTCATATGTTCTAAGCTCTACTCGCCCTATATACCTTTCTCAATTGTTTAAATAAGAAGGATATAAATTTACGGTAGTTATAAAAAATAAAAAATTTTAACTGTAATGTGCCACGTGATCCCGTGCTCCAAAAATTGGTGGCCTATCAAATTTGATGAGTTTTTGATATGTTGTAGTTCAACTGATTCTGAACAATAAGTTCCTCTGGCAAAAGTTCAAATTATGGAAAGTTTCTCCGATAGATGGCTCCAAAGACTGGACCTACCCCTCGATACTATACCACGATTTCTCAAAACTACTGCAGTTATTGAAATGATAACTGCTGGAAATGAATTAACCAGATTATTTACCATTATTTGGTCTTAGACTGATGTGCCTGAACTTCCGGTTTTGCCGGAAGTGACATCAAATCACGTTTTTTCGAATGCACAACACCCATTTTACTTTAATTTAATAATCATATATACAACTAGCTTTATAAAAATTCACTATCTTAGTAAATAAGTAAGTACATGCATTAGCTGATCGAACATTGATGCTAGCTTAATACCGGGTACATCATAATCTTGGTACAAAATAAAGTTGATTTTATTTTTCAAGATATAAAATTGCAGTTGTGTCTAATCAATGAAAACTAATTATTTGTATTAATATTACTAATTATTATAAGTAGAATAGACAGTTTTTGTTTATTTATAACATAATAAACCTTATTATTTTTAGCAATTATTGTATAGCTGATTATTTTAGGTGACCATGTCTGGTATTGTATGTTATCCGAATTTGTTTCGAACATGTTTAAATTCTTTTTAACAAATTTAATGGTGTTTAATATATATATATGCTGTGGATGGTTAAGATTTTATTTTCTTTGAAATAAGGTTTACAGGAATACCTTGGCGCAATATCAAATATTAACCTGATGAGCCTCTTCTGTAGGATAAACACACGATTTATACTTGACGCAGCACCCCAAGCCACAATGTTATATAAGTGTGAATTTGCAAGTGCATAAGAAACATTTTATAGTGACTTGATATTAAAGATACCCTTCAACTGCCTTAATGCGAAGTATGCATGATTTATCTTTTTGCAAACATTTTTTATTCGCTCTTCCCAGCAAAGGCTATGGTCTATTATAGTTCCCATAACTTGACAATTGGTGCAAAGTTTTCAATAGGTATCACTTCGACGAGATCTTCTGAAGGCGATCTTCATTGAGAGAAGTATACACATTCAGTTTTACCAATATTCAAGTTTAGTGTATTACTGTGACACCAGTTTTGATATGAAAGTAGTATACTATCGACTTGACTTTGAAGATTTACAGGGTCCCGTGCTGACAGCAGCATCGATGTGTCATCGACAAACATAACAACCAATCCCTCCTGCATAATGGCAGGAAGATCATTGACAATAAAAATAGTAATGGTCCCAGCACAGAACCTTGAGGAACTCCTTGACTAACATCATAATTTTCTGACATTGTGCCATATATTTTTACGTGTAATTTTCTATCGGTCAAGAATGATTTAATAATGTTTAATGCAAGACCGCTGATCCTAACTTTTGCAATTTGTATGCAATAAAATCAACATTTAGAGTGTCAAACGCTTTGCTTAGGTCGAAGAATAAGCCAACAACATGATTTTTTCTGTCAACTTCATCATATACAAACTTCAGAAGCTGGATAGTGGCAGTTTCTACTGATTTATTTTGCTGAAAGCCATGCTGGTTTGTTATGATTTTATGTTTACTTAAGAATGACGATACCTATTAAATATTAATCTTTCTATAACTCTAGATATTACACATAAGATGGAAATTGGTCGGTAATTTTCAAAATCAAGCTCATCACCTTTCTTAAATATTGGCAGAACTGAAGTAATTTTAAAGATACTAGGGAAATGACCTTCTTGGAAGCATTTGTTAATCAAATGTGCCAGAGGTGCTGCGATTTTCTCACATGCATATTTTAAAGCTTTACTGGAAACTCCATCTACACCTGTAGCAGGCTTATCTTTTAAATTTCTTATTATGTTCATAACTTCCTCACTGTTTGTTCCACATAAGAGCAACTAGTACACTCAGTAGAAATATTATCCTTGAAATGTTCAGACATTTTCTCAGAGGCTACATTTGAGAAATAATTCCCAAAATGCTCAGCAATTTTTTGGGGATTTGTTGTAGGTGTGTTGTTTATTTTTATTGTTATTTTTCTGCTTTCAATATTTCTACCGAGTTGTTTATTAACCAAACTCGAAATTGCTTTTGAACTATTTGTTGCTTTATTTACTTGTGAAAAATAACCTTTTTTTGTTTTTTTTTTATGTTGTTATTATACTGCTTTTTCTTGTCTTTATATAATTTGATTAGATTGAAATCATTTAATTGATTTGCTAACCAATATAAATTTTTTAATTCTTGACTCTCTTTGATTAACTCATGATTAAGCCAGTTCCTGCAACTTACTTTATTTGATTCCTTATTACAGTGAGTAACTAGAGGGCATGAGCCATCAAGACATTTTAGAAACAACCGAATAAAATTACTGAAATCTTCGTCAATATTTTGCTATGCTATCCCAATCAGTTGTTTCAAGCATGTGCTTGAATTTTTCAATATTTTCATCTGAAAAGTGCCTAACATGATAAAAGGTGTTATTATTTTGTGTACTTATTTTTATAACCTTGCAGCAGATTATTTGAGCTGAGTGGTCAGCTATGCAGGGATTAGATACATAAGCTAAGTATCCATCCGTTAGTCAATAGGGCCACACTTTCTTGACGGTACATTGACGCTATGTATCTTCATTTTTTAGAAAACTATCTGCCACAATTATTGGTGAATATTCCTGAAAGGATTCGAAATAGGATGTGGTTTCAGCAAGACGGTGCTCCACCACATTATTTAAATGCAGTTAGAGACCACTTCAATGGATTGGAAGGAATGGACTTACTAAATGGCCTGCTAGATCCCCAAATCTTACAAAATTGGATTTCTTTTTATGGGGATACGTGAAGGAAATTGTTTATAAAGATACACCAACAACAGTACAAAATATGAAGGAAATTATGATAATTGCTTTTAGATCTATCACACCGGCAATTTTAGGAACAGTAGAAACCTCATTTCAAGAGCGCAGGGAGATGTGTGTCAATCAAAATGGGCAACATATGGAGCACTTATTATATTTTCTAATGAGTTATTTCAAGAAACATCTAGGTATTTTTTAAGTTTTTAAGTTTATTCTCGAATAAGTTTTTCTTAAAACCCATAACTGTGACTTTGGTGATTTTTTCAATATGCAGCTGCAGATGGCATTATTTCAACAAAAAAATTCATTACATCCAAGTGGTTGGAAGATAGTCAATAATAATATAGGAATACATGGAGTCTAGAAAGTGGCTTCAAAAAATATTTTACTGATATACATAGCACTCCATTTAAAAAAAGGCACTTGACCCTGAAATTTCGTCTTGGCTCCCTCTGTCTGTATATTCGAAAATAATTTCTGGTTATAGACTTTTCATCTAGTTTACTTGTATTTTTTTAATTTCTAGCTATTGTGGAACTCGAGATAACGAAGTCCGACACAATATTGCCCCACCCTGTATACATATTCAATAAATATGACCATAAAATAAAACATAATTATTTATTTCAGGTTTTTTATTAAATAATAAAAAAATAACAAAAACAAACAAAACAAAAGAAATAACTACTATTCAAGAACGTTTGCTTCACTCAAATGCCTAGTTAATAACTCCTGATCATAATAAGGATACAAGTTGAAGTCTGTTATCTTTTTACCATCCACGTACAAATAGGAATTACAACATTCAGTACACAGAAATACCTTCTCTTGTGGGAATTTCACACATTTCACAACTATCCACTGCGAGTGCGTCACACTACATATGAAACATAACACGTTTGAAGGCCTACATAAGGACACTATCCTCGGATATTTCTTAGAATACAAACAGTCACTCTCCTGTATAAGCCTTGCATCAGAAAAAGTAATAATGTGCTCACAACTTCCTTGATGCATATAAACGTATGGGAAGCCTAACATCGGTGTTAAGGTATCCAGCATAGTCTGAAGCAAAACAAAATAAATAGTAAAAAAAAGTGTAATTTGTTGACTATGGTTGAAGAAACTTATTTAAAATGCTCTTATAGTGGAAACTCAAAAAGAATATAGCTATTTTTGTTCTGATATTTGAGGGAGTAATAAGGAATTTTTAATGAATTTTTAATGAAAAAAGAACGTTGTTTTAAATCTTTAAAGCAATAGCAAACAAAAACTGATTGTCCTAAAAATCGTCACTTGATGGGCTATGTATCGTCATATACATGTCCCAAATATCGTCACAGTCTTAGTAGATATCAGTTTTATTTAATTCCTTTTTTACTTTTAAAACTAAAGCATAGAAAATTTGTAACAAATTAGCACAGTTATAAAATGAAAAAAGGGGAGAGAGAAAGAATAATATTTATTGGATAAAATATTCCAAAACGCCAGCGACTGAAGTCTTTCAGCCTGTCTTACAAATATGTTTTTTCTTTATATCTAATTATTTTTATAAAACAGTTCCTTGGTGAATTTAACGGGTACAAAAGAAAAGAAACTTCTTAACAATAATTAGGTATATAACGGCTCTATTCTTCATTGCTGTCCTCTGTAATTGCCTCTAACAGTGTTTTTTCAGGATTTCTTCTTTTTCTGATAGTATTTTCTCGTAGTTGAATTATAAAAGGTTGAATTGGGGTAAGGAGGCTTTGAGATTGTGAATATCTTTTGAAGCGAGTTAGTATAAGTTGGATACCAGTTTTTTCATGTAGTATATTATTGGATATGTTATGGAGAGGGTTATTTGGAGCCGAAATTTTGTTATTTTACATAGACTGTTTCTCTCTGCCACTTCTATATTGTTCAAGGCCGGTCTTCTGCAGGTGTTAAACAGAATGAATCGATATTCTATGATAGGTCGACATATCATTTTGTAAATTTTACTTGCTGTGGAAGTGTTGATACAGTTGACCACAGATTAAACATGTTGACTGCCATACGGGTTAAGACAAATTTCTCATAAGGCGCCAACCGGTAGCAACAGTTTAACCAAACAAATTATCCCCCCAGGCCATGAATATCATCGGCTAATTCACTATGAATTTAAACACAATATTTTGAAAAACAAAAAAAACTGTCAAAAAAAAAAACGTCAAAAAAAGGTCTCGGTCCTTTACGCCATCTCGGCCTATTTATAACAATAGAAGTGTGCTGGACCGAGTCGCTGGGAGATTCCGAGATCCCGAAAAGATCCAGACGATCCAGAGATCCCAAAAACATGACTCGGTCTTATAGACCGAGTCGGCCCACAGGGCAAATATAAGTACTCAGTCTTATGGACCGAGTTGGCCTCATAGACAATAAAAACCTCGGTCATATAGACCGAGATGGCAGTCAACGTGTTAACAGGCACTCAAAAAATGTCGGCATTTCGCTCTAGTTATCATCTTTTTTTTCATTTTCTTGGTATGGCTGTTGAAGTTTAATTACTTCCACATCCAGTGGAAGTATAGTAACGCAAAAAAAATTGAAAATTTTTATCGCCCAAATAGGCTTAGAATCCTGACATTCTAAGCCTATTTCGTCGAGATTTTAAGTTTGAGCAAGAAAAAAATTCTGTCTGTCTATCATTCTGTCTGTCTATCATTCTGTCTGTAACTTTTTTTGTGCGCACAATTACTTTGGAACCGTTTAAGGCATTGACTTGAAATTTGGTACACATATGTATTTTAACAAGATCTGGAACTAGATTATATTTTGATCTTATTCTGTTGAAGAGGTGGGAGGCAAATTGGGGTAAATGAGGGTAAATAGGTAAATCAAGCAAGTAAAAGTCCATAAAATTGGTATTTAGTATATATAAGAGAAGCTAGGGTCTCAAAAAATTTTTTGGCATTAGCCACCCCCATTCATTATTGAAGGGGGTGAAAAAAAATAAAATTGTGATTTAGCGTATGTACAAGATACAAGAATCAAAGGCCCCAATCATTTTTTTTTTTTTTTTTATATACTTACAATATTTTATATATTAAGCTAGTAGTTTTGTGACATGTTCCCTTTCGATATATGTAAAGAACTAATAAAGACATCTATTTATCTATCAATCTATCTCTCTAAGAGGACTCTTACAGTTGGGAAAACTTTGTCTGCTGGAGAAAAGACTTGCAGACTCAACATCAAAATATCTGCTATTTTGATGTCCTTGTGAAATGCATTATAGGGACATCGGACATTTTATATCCACGGTAGAAAACATTATATGTTTCTCCAGAAACAACACCAACCAGAATGGAGTAGGATTCTGGATCCACAAAGCAATAACAGAACAGTTGACGGGCATAGAGCTATCAGTGATAGCTCCCAAAGATCAACGGCTAGGCAACAAAGTATGCACTCTGTCGAGAGGGTAAGGTGGGGAGGGAGGGCAGTGCGGAGGTGATTCCCGATTTTGTATTATGTATTATGATTTTAAAAAATTTTAAAAAATATATATATTTCGGACTTCTCCCCTCCACCCATCAATTTTTTTCTTTTGGATTTCTCTTCCTCTCGTTCATCATTTTCAAAATATTATTCCCTCCAGGCCCATATTTTCTCTCCACGGCCCTGAAAGTATGCACCTACAACTGCCCGTAGCAACCTTACTCAACACTGCTCCAGACAGGACAATTACTATTGTTACGGGTGATTTCAGTGCCAACACCTGTTCCACACTGGAAGATGATCACTTGTGAGTTGTTCGCAAATTTGGTATTAAAGATAGAAATGGAAGGGGGCAAAGGCTAATTCAGTTCTACATAGACAACTCCTATGCAATAGTTAATATTGCATTCCAACAACATCCAGCATTTTTACATTTGGCTGCCATCTGGTGGTAGATATCAGAATCACATTGATTATAGTATGATAGAAACTCAGTGGAGGTCTTCAATAAAGTTCTCTAAACCTTTGCTTGGTGCTGGCTGTGCTTCAGATCACCAGCTGGTCATGTGCACCTTCTCATTAAAGCTGCAAACATGCAGAAGGCAAATGCAAAAACGTTTACTGTGGTCCAGCTACCGAAAATAAATTAAGTAAGTTTATTGGTGCTATTACCATTGGTTTACACAAGTCAATACAGAATTAGGGAAATATATAAATGAAGTCAACTCATCAAGAGACCAAGATTTAAATGCCCTGTGGGATTCACTAAAATAAACATCACACGAACAGTAACGGGAACACAAAGTGAGATACACACTAGTGGTACTAATAGTAGTTTATTTATTGTGTGACAATCAGAGCTGGGCAGAGTACCGCACTAAAGTACTCACGAGTACTTCACAACAAGTACCTTTAAAAAGTACTCGTGAAAACTTGAATACGAGTACCTGTTTTTGGAGTACTCTAAAAAATGAGAACTTTTGCAAAATTTGGAGAGTACTCCTCTAAAAATAAGTAACGAGTACGAGTACTTCGAAAGATACCAAATTAAAATAGGTAATAGACAAAAAAAAAGTAGAACACCACTTACACCATTACCAGTAAATAACCAGCAAATTTTGAAAACTCACGCTTTTCCCGGCTAAAATGTCGACTTTGTATTAAATCAATACAGTTGTACATACAAAATTTTAGTATGTAATAAAAAACAAAATTAAAAGAGAGTATAGGCTTATTTTGATGTATTTAACTAAAGTTTATTTATATATCTTGGCGCTAAAAACAATATATTATAATATTTTAATAAATGAACAATATTAATATTAAAATAAACAGTATTAAAGATTCAATAAAAGTAAATGTTGAAAATAAATAATTTTGTTTTCAGCCCAAATATTACTACGTATAGTTGAAGTATTCTTAATAGTGAGCGGTGTTGTGGCGCTATGAGGGACGAGAGGAAATAATAAGGCCCCAAATAGATCTTCCGATATCGGTCATTGGATGTCAACATCTGACGTAGCATGTGGGAGTACCCCGTTAGACTGTTATTTTGAATTCAGGACCGTAGTTAGAGAGCCACCGTAGTCGAGCTTACACTGTCACGTCGGGATGAAGATATAATTCAATATTTACTTTATATTTCTTTATTTGGTAATGTGTCTTTGAAAATAATTTTAGTAAGTTTTGTTCCAATTCATAGCAGTGCTTTGGGGGATATTGTAAGTGTAATATTATAAATTATTATTATTTTATATCTATAAAATATATTTTATATAAAAATGTTTCGACCATGTGAAGCATCTACGTCTACATCTAATCGTGTCTGTCAAAATGAAAGTGATAGTGATTACAGTGATAAAGAAAATCAAAATCCATCAGCGTTTTCAGTAAAAAAAAAAGAGTACATTTGGACGTGGACGGAAAACAAATTTGCTTAAATGTTTACGATTTATAGAATTTTGGAGCGAAAAGCTAATGACCCTAATTTGGATGATTTAGATGTAATAGGTGAAACAGCATCTCTGACAAAAGTTCCCCGTTCGACAATACACAAACTGGTGAAAGAAGGTGCCCTCTCAAGAAAACAACGATCCGACGCCGGTAAATCGAAAACTCATCTTTAGCAAAACTTTTAAAACGTTTACGACGCATATCAGAAAAATAAAATTCCAACTCTTGACGTAATAGACAGAAAACTAAAGGAAATAGATTATCCTCTAAAATATACCAAAAGAACTTTAGGAAATTGGATGAAAAAAATTGGATTTAAATATCAAACTATTAATAAATGAATGGCGATTATGGAAAGCAGACGAATAGAGGATTGGCAAAATTCATATCTAGAATTCTGGAGGAATGGTTTGAAAAGACCCTAATTCCAAAATTAAAACCGAACAGCGTTATTGTTCTTGATAATGCAAAATACCATTCGAGACAAGTTTATAAAATTTCTAACAAAAGTTCTACTAAGGCGGAGTTACAATTTCTTTTAATGGAACATAATCTCTATTATGAGGAAAATTATAATAGAGCACAACTCTTGGAAGTTCTGCGAATGAAAAAATTTGAGAAGAAGTATGTTATAGACACTGTAGCGAAGAGATATGGCCACAAAGTGTTGAGATTACCGCCATATTTCTGTATTTTCAATTCGATTGAATTAATCTAGTGTAAATTGAAGAAAAATGTCAGAAAAGGAAATACTTTTCCGAAATTCGACAAAAAAGTCGTAGAGTTAATTCAAAATGAAGTGTCGAAAATTAACAAGGAAGATTGGGAAAAAAGAATTTCGAAAGTAATTAAAACTGAAGATGAATATTCAAAAATTGGTCAACTTCATATAAACGGTGGAAATAAATTTATTATAAATTCAAACGAAGATAGCAGTTCATCTGAAAATGAAGAAGAGGGTGAAAAGGGTGAGGATTCAGAGGAAGACGCGATGTGAGCTGAGATAAAGTGAAGTGAAGAAGTGAATTTTGTGATATCCACTGTATTATTTATTTCAGTTTTTGTGTTTTCGTAGTGCAGTGAGGTGAGGTAAAGTGAAGTGATGTGAAGTGAAGAAGTGAGTTTTGTGATATCTACTGTATTATTTATTTCCGTTTTTGTGTTTTCGTAGTGCAGTGAAGTGAGGTAAGTGAAGTGATGTGAAGTGAAGAAGTGAATTTTGTGATATCCGCTTTATTATTTATTTCCACTTTTGTGCTTTTGTACTTCAGTGCTTCAGAAATATTATTTTTCAGTATGTTATTATTTATTAATGTTATTTTTTTTTTTATTTTTGCAATGATTCATCTTTCTATTTTTATTGTAGTAATAACTTTTACAGTTTATTTTTAGTTTATTTATTGAGAGAAATATTTGTTTTTGTTACTATTTTTAGAGTATATTTTTTGTTTTTATTTTGTCCTTAAAGGTTTCTTGTTACTTTTTATTATGTTATTAACATATTAAATAATATCAATGCTATTAATTAATTTAACTAACATGATCCTTTTTTAAATTGTATGTATTTGAACAAAATTATGCTAAAAAAATACACTAACACTTACCTCCTCCATTACTTTAGATTTAAATTGTCCAATGTTCTTCGTATTGGCCCATTCAATGATATCTTTAGAGTAATCAATTGCATTAGGAGATCGACAGTCATTATAAAAAACACCATCAATAAAAATGCTTTGGGAAGGGTAATGTTCCTAAAATAAATGAAAACATCATCAGTGCTTACGTCAGCCACAAACCATTTTTACACAAGTATAAGGAAATGCAGTAACACAGTTAATAAAAAATTATAATAAAATACCAAACTAATATAAAAACTTATTAACCAAAAACCTCAACGTGAAACTAAAAATATATATGTCATCTATCTTTTTATTCCGTCTCGGAATATTTTAACCACACTATTCTTCAATCTCTAATAGTAAAAGTCACATACGACTTTGGGAAAATGTCTACCGAAATTTGCACGACTCTAAAAATATGCATTCGCGAATGTCACATTCTACAATTTTCAGTAGAATGCTCAACGAGTTAATAAAGAATACACGACACTATATTCTCGCATGTGACGTAATGACAGTAGCAAAGCATTTTAAACATGGCTAACTTGAATGAAGCAAATATGCTTGCTACAACTGAAAACTCAAGAATTTCAAGAAGATGTAGATCGATATAGATGAAGGTATTACAAGAAATATAATAAGTTTGAACTTAATGATCGGCAGTTTATAAGTGTTTAGGTTATGTAAAAATTTAGTAATAAATCTAATAGAATTGGTTAAACCATTTATGCAAAGGTAAACGCGAACTTCCCTGCTAAGTGTGAAAACGAAAGTATGTTTTGTAAAAAAAAAAATGCTTTTATTCTGTAAATAAGATATTAATAAATAACATAGAGAAATAGAAAATAAATACATAAACTTAACAGAGAATTTAACAGGCAAATTGTCTGGGTCTTCCTTACTAACTCCACCAACATATTTTTGTGCTGTTGGCTGTAGTATTTTTTTTTTGTTTCCATTAAAACACTATTAATATAGTCACTAATATGTAAAGAAATAATGTTTGTTTTCTACATCGATCCTACTGACATTCAATGCTGTCAATTAATTTTTTGTATCGTAGAGTCATCATATATAGTGCTGACATACTTCGTTATGCAACATATTTCTCAAGTAGTATTAGCGGTGTCTACTACTGCTTGAGAAAGCCATTTAGAAAAGTATGCGCCACTTATCAGTGACATTTGTCGTGGTCGACAATTGTAATAGAGATTCGAGAATGGACCACCGTATTGACTGTTCTGTCTAAAGTAATATTTTTATTTAATTATCCTATTTGTTATACAGCAACCTATGTATTTAATTGATTAATCTATATTTATTTATGTAATCCACCTTGTCTGCCGCATTGGCCTATTCTACACCATTTTATATAGTATAACATAACAGAATAAAGGGTTTTTATAACTTAGATTAGCTAAAGCGGCACACTTTCGGCTCTATTGAAGCCAGTTCCAGGTTATTGGGACCTTTCAGAGATGTTGGTGATGCCTGCTACAACAGCTTACAGCCCAGACCCCAACATAAGGTCACAGAGACTCTTACTCCTTATCATTATTAATTTTAAAATTAGGATAAAGCACATCGTGTCAAATTTTCTGTTTTGTCAGTACGCATATCTAATTCCAAGTGTAATATATCGCATGTATTGTATCAAATTTTCATCTGTTTTGTCGGTAACATATGTTTACCTCAAAAGCATCCAATCCTCCCCAAGGATGATTGAAGACGCCCCTAGAGGTCTTATAAGTAGATCAAACAGTTACGTTTTGACCTTTACCGCACCACCAAGATAACGATATTTTTTACACACATAATAAGTGCACTATACTACTACACATTTTTACCACTAAATTAATAACCGAAAACAAGATGTGGATTTAATTTTGTATTTTTATTGCACAAAATCACAAAAATAGACCAATTTAATTAGAACTTTGAATACATATTACGAGAAGAAAGTGAGGATGAAGATGAGAAGTAAGCAGAAACCTCCAAAGAAAAATGAATGACTTCGAATTTCCTTATTTTCTCAGTAAAGAGCTTCCAATGGAAATGTTTACAGTTAATAATGTTTTAGATGATTTCTCATATTTCTTTTTTTTTTTTTTTTCGAGGAGGGGAAACCCACACGGGCTGCCCATCCCAACTTGGAATGGGTCTGAGTGTCAGCCTCTAACTGACTAAAACCCCTCCTCCTATGGCTCGTCTGTAAAGAATATTCCGAGGGCACTGCAGCCTCCTGGGCTTATTGTGCTCTCCCTGTCTTGCTTTCTTAGTTTACACTGTCCATTTTAATATTCCTGTATCACTGACAAGATGATACAGGTCTGAAAATGGGCGAGTTTTGATAGTTTCCGGGTCTGTTTGTGTTTGGCCGTAGATATTATAACCCACTCTACCCATTTTTCCTGTGCCGTTGGCAGCAGGTCTGAGAAAATGGGCAGAGTGGTAGTTGCCAGGTCCAGTGACTTTCCCCCATTGATATTATATCGTGCAGTCCAGACCCTGCAGTCGTATAATATGCTTTGTCAGCAACGGCTTCGTTATGGGGCATTCCTCACTGGCAACCACCCCAGTCAAGTCATCATCGTGCGCGACGTCGCTCTACTTCGGTGCCCTGTTCGGCAACAGCCTCGCCACGCGGTGTTCCTTGATGGCCCGTAACCACGTCAAGTCTTCACCGCTCGCAACGTTGCTTCACTTCACACCCCGGCATCACTTTAGTGAGGACCGCTGTAGCCTCCTCATTGTGATGCAGGTTTATCTGGAATGGCCCTATTTTCCCATTCCTTCAACCTTTTGAATGTTGCTCTCCCAGCCTATGCTCCTTGTCAGCAACAGCCTTGCTACGCGGTATTCCTTGATGGTCCGTCACCCTAGTCAAATGCTCGCTGCTTGCGACGTTGCTTCACATCGCACGTCTGCATCACTTTGGTAAGGACCGCTGTGGGCTCCGTACTATGAAGCAGGTTTATCTGCACCTTCAACTGAAATGGGCCTATTTTTCCTTATCCTTCCTGAAGGTTACCCTTCCCTGGCTCGGGAACCCAGACGAGAAGCTCGGGCGCTTTGGAAGGTCCTTGGTGTTGACCGAGGTCACGGGCACCTCCTCCACCAGCCGGGATCAGGGGGTCATTGTTACTCCAAGCGGTTTACGGTGTATGAGCTGGTCCGCGACACGGTTTCAGCCGGGGTGGACTGGGTTATTAGCCCTACCCCCAGCAGTATGACCACGTGTTAGCCCTACTCCTCGCGGAGTCTTGCCGTTCTCCTATCCGCCACCTGGATTTGCGCCTGGCAGGTGCTCAAACCCCAGCCTCGTGAAGGGATGGTACCATATTTCTTACTTTATCTTTTGAAACAATCTAACTGTGAAGAAATAATTAGATCAGTAGTAGTAAATGCCAAAGTTGAAACAGGTATCAAACTGATACAGGGTTTTTATAAATGACACGTGGCCATTTACTTTGAATTTTATGCTTGCCATATTTAAGCCATGCTTTCTAAAGACATCATGAATTTTTAAACAGGATTCAGACTTTATGTAGATAGAAAAATTAAATGAATTTTCCAGGTTTTCTAGGGCAAAAAAAACGTTTTTCAATGACACAGGCACACAAAAAAATATATTTTGGGGCACTGAAACCGAATCCAAGGTCATAATTGAAAACTTAAGTGGATAAAGGTGTTATGTCACATTTAAAAAAAAAATTACTTTATGCAATTTTTTAACACCCCTGATGTAGATTTAACACCCAATAAACGGTGAATTCTAAATTTGTAATATTTTATAGAAACTTTTTAATTATAAAGGTGCCATGTCATACATACAACCAGTAATTTTAGTGGATGTACACAGTTTTGGACAGAAAAATCTAGCTTCATAACAGCTTGATATTGTTCTTTAATATTAGTGTAAACAAAAGAACATAACCCAAAATTATCTATTTTATGAGGTATTATTTATTTGAATCGAAGACAAAATAAATAAGTTCCAACTCAAAACCGTTTTATTTAATTTACTCAAAACTTTAAAAGTGTGACATAACACCTTTATCCACTTAGCTCTTCAATTGTCACATGTCTTCAATATTTTCATGTAAGCTCAAAAAACAGCTTAGAACAAGCCAGAAACCGGGTAAAAAGTAAATGGACAGATTAAACGAGTGGACCCATGTTTGTATACTTATATTTTGGGGAGCTGAAACTGAATCCTAAGTCAGAATTTTCTTATCATGTCAGGATTTTGACATAACCTCAGAAAAATCTCAAGAAACACCTCAAAAACGGTCAAAAATGCATGTACTTACAGTAACATAAAAAAATTTTAATGAGCAAGCCATCATACCAGCATGTATTTTTGGTCGTTAAAATCGAATGTGTCAGACTGGAATTCACAAGTTAAAACCTTTACATTTTAAAGCAGGCTCAAAAAACCTGTGAAGACTAACAATAAAGGTCGAGAAATTCTCGACCCTTGAGAATTCGTAAAAAATCGCTCTTTATTTCTTCCTGTGATATCATATTCATTTTGATTCAAAAGACCTCCCAAGTAGCACAGAATTCTTTAAGATATCTTTAAGAAGTTCTATTTATTGCCCGCGAGGATATTTTGTATTTATGTACTCTAGAAGTCCTTTCGAAATCAAAATGAGAAATTTTTATGTGCTCAACTTTTATGCACTGGGGAAATGTAAACTGGGCATTATATAGGAATTTCAACTTTTGTTAACCCACAGACATCTACTAGAAGTTCTAAAAGGGAATTACCATACAGCTCAATTTTCTATGTATTACAGAAATCAAATAAAGTATTAAAATGGAAATATTATTATTATCGCCAATAGAAATCGCAAGAAGAAATTCTTTTAATGCATAAAATTTGCTTGCTTACCACTTAGTTCGTTACAGAAATTATTTCTAGATGACGCCACGTACAAACTACTGACGATAATCAGTCATGCATTATCTTATACTCATGAATTTATAGAACATTAATAACATAACTTGGTTCAAATTCTCGCAGGGATCATCGATTTATTTGGTTGGATCTTATAACGATCTTTAATCTTTCGTTTGGTTTGGGCCTGATGTCTCAATACTTAGATTTTGACTAACCAAAATTTCACCAGCTACCGCTGGCAATAAAAAATAATAAAAGGTGTGTGATGGATGGTACATCTAATAGAAATCCTATAAGGATGTTCAACAGTACCTTTTATATTGGTAAGCGATAAAATACCTGAAAGATTACTACAGGAATTAAATCTGTTTGCAGGATTGATGCGGTACATCTAATAGAAATCCTATAACAATGTCCTTGGGACCATTTATATTGGCAAGCGATAAGATATCCTAAAGATAACTATGTAAATGTGATGGCTGTGATGGAATTCTATAGGTATGCAAAAGGCTGCTCACAGGATTCTATACTAATAGCTTTTTTCGATTACCATGGGAGGTACTGATACTGATATGCTGACATTTGCTCATCTTAGGGAACTCTTACAGACCTCTAGAAGATATTTACTAATTCCTAAATTTGTATCCTCGGGATATCTTGAGGAATTAATTGTGCTACTTGGGCTATGCAGTGGGTCTGGCTCTCTTTTCTTACCAATGTCTGGCAGGTCTCTCTTAAGCATCCAGCAGTAATCAGCCATCACATTTACATCCAATTTTCCTTGGCAGCGACGCTCCATCCCTTTTATATCTTGGTGGAACTGTTCACCGAAGATTTTCTGGAAAGTAATCGACATGAGAATCTAGGAAATGTAATTTTAAATTCATTAAATATCCTAGTTTTTAAAGTTTTCAACCATTTCTGCTACTATACCTTTATAGTCATCACTTTTTACATTTTCCAAAAAATACTCCACGACATTTTTGAAACTAACCCATGCAGATTTTTCGATGTTATTCATCTTGGTAACAAATACTTCATCTGTTAGCATAGTCCGAATATTGACAACGTGACAATTCTGACCTCGGATTCGGTTTCAACGCCCCAAAATACGTATAAAAACAGGAGTCAACTCGCTTGATCTCCCAATTCATTTTTCACCCAGTTTCAGGCTTGTTCTAAGGTGTTTTTCGAGCTTACAAGAAAATATTGGCAACATGTGACAATTCTGACCTCGAACTCAGTTTCAGCGCCCCAAAATACGTATAAAAACATGGGTCAACGTTTAATCATCCATAATTTACTTTTCACCCTGTTTCAGGCTTTCGTTCTAAGCTGTTTTTTGAGCGTACATGAAAAAATTGATGACGTGACAATTCTGACCTCGGATTCGGTTGCAGCGTCCCAAAATACATATAGATACGATAGTCGAAAAAAAGTACATGACCTTTTTTTTTGTATGTGCCGTGTTTGTTATTTTTATATTTATTATTAAACGGGGTTTCAGGTAATCAAATAAGTTTTAAAGGCGTAACTGACATTTTGTAATATGTTTTCTTAAATTTAAAGTTGCAATTTAAAATAATTTAAAATAACAGTGGGAGCTCATAATTTGTTAACTGCGTGATTCGAAATTCCTTGATTTTAGCGATATTTTTTTAATTCCCTGAGATTTCCATGAATTTTTTACGATTTTTAAAATTCCCTGAATTTTTCAGGTTCTTCAGGTTTTCCGTATTAAATCATACCTAGAACTCCCATCAAGTTTTGAATAATTCTCTCGGATAGTGCATTTCGATGGATTGCACATATATTGGCCCTGAAACTAAACAAAATAATAATAATGTTTATTGATAATAATAAAATATAACGATAATAAAGGTATACAAAGAAGTGTAAGCCCATTTAGGTCCACATAAGGGCCTGTCTATGGGCTAATCATTCCATCACAACACTGTGGCTGGATGGAATGATGACTTAGTATAAACAATATTAAAGTATAAACAATATAATCAATATAAACAATGTAGACAGCAATATAAAAAAACAGTTTAAACAATTGGGTGATAATACACCAAATAAATACTTTACTTAACCAAATAACCAAAATAAATTACACACACGTACAAACAGAAATATGCACAACATAAGCGTACAAACGAACATAAACTGTGATTTCATTTTTTAAAGGGCCAATACACATTCTTCTTTTTTTTTCTTCTCTTTTAAGGATCTATAATATTATGCACCGTATTTCGGTCGGATAGAGTAAGCCAGCGTTTCAAGTGTTTCTTATAGAGATGTCTTATATTCATAAGTTTAAGGAATTCGGGTAAAATATTATGCAATCTAGGTCCGATATAAGAAAAACATCTTTGTCCGATTGTTTTCTGTGCTCTGGGTAAAAATAAGTGAGCTCCCGTGTTAAGTCTAGTATTGTATAAATGGTTTATTGAGGTGATGTATTGATTGTTATTAAATAAAAATAAACATGTGGTTTTTGCAAACAACTGCCTAACATCCAATATACCTAATTCTTTATATAACTGGTCGGAAGGATATCTCAAGGGTTTGTTATACATGACTTTTAATATTCTTTTTTGAATTATGTCTAAAGGTAATAAGTTAGTTCTTCTTATACCTCCCCACCCAATTATTCCGTATTGTACAATTGATTCTACCAAACCATAATACAATATCTTGAGTTGGTTCAATGAAAGAATGCAGCGAAGTTGATACATTTTAGGAATTATACCTCGCAGCTTTCTAATGACACTTTGTATATGAACATCCCATTTTAAAAAGGAATCAATATATATGCCAAGGTATTTGACAGAGGATACGGTTGAAATACTTTGGTCACCAAAAGGTACAGTGCTGTAATCCGGTAAGTATTTTTCCAACGACGCAAACGGTATAACTTTTGTTTTGTTGACATTTACTGTTAACAAATTAGCATTGAACCAGGTCTTTATTTTTTCTAGGTCATTTTCGGCTTTTGTTCTTACATCGGTCCAAGAGAACCCCGTATAGAGAATAACCGTGTCATCAGCATACGAGATAATGGTTCCGGATGATTCCAAGGTAAGTAACTGGTTTAAATATATACTAAATAGAATGGGTCCTAGGACCGTTCCTTGTGGTACTCCACAAGTCACGGTTTCCTCGTCACTGAGCACTTGATTTATTTCTACCATTTGTTTACGATTTTCTAAGTAACTATTAAATAATTTTAGTACATTACCCCTAATACCGAGGTGCTCAAGTCTATCTAGCAAAAGCCTGTGACTCACAGTGTCAAAGGCCTTTGCCAGATCGACAAACACACCCAAACATGGTTTCTTACCATCAATCGCGCTATAGACTAAAGATGTTAATTTAGCTATCGCATCCTGTGTTGAGAGATTTTTTCGAAAACCGAATTGCATTTCAGAAATAATATTATTTTTTTCTAGGTAATTACACAGCCGCTTTTTAATGATTTTTTCGAATACTTTTGCTATTGATGATGTTAGGGAAATGGGACGATAGTTTGAAATATTACATTTATCTCCCTCTTTAAACAGTGGCCTCACTATTGCTTTTTTAAAATGTGTAGGAATTTTTCCACACTCTATACATTTATTAAAAATAAAGCATAACGGGTCTGCAATATAGTCAATTGTTAACTTTAAGTTTTCATTGGTTATGCCATCTGGCCCAGGAGCCTTATTTAATTTAAGTTCTAAAACAATGTTTTTTATTTCAGTTTTATCCGTCCATTCTAAAAACATGCTATTAGTTATGTTCTCGTTGTTGGTCACAGAAACTCCTTGCTGGATTTTTGAGGCGAGCTTTTCTCCTATTTGGCAAAAGGAAGTATTATAATTATTAGCAATATCTTTAAGGTCAGTTATTTCATTTCCTCCTTCTGTAATAATTTTAGTAATTTTTTTATCATCTTTTTTATAGTTGTTTGTAAATTCTTTAACTGTACCCCAAAGATTTTTTGAACAATTTTGATTTTTTGCAATTTTAGTTTTAAAATAATTATGTTTTGTTTTTTTTATAAGGGCATTTAATTTATTTCTGTAACTAATATACATATTTTTTCGGTTTTCATCAAGGGGGTATCTAATATGAGCTTGAAATAATTTATCCCTTTGTTTGATAGAAATTACTAGTCCTTTGGATATCCACGGCTTCTTTTTTTTTAAGCCTTTGTACTGAATAATATCTGTTGATAATTGTAATAATCGTTCATACTTTTTAAAAAATATATGTGAAGCTTCTTCTGAGTCATTGCATTTGTATATATCATCCCAGGTCTCATTTTTTATAAGTTGTAATAATTTATCTGCATTAACTTTTTTGAATGATTCATTAATTTTTTGAATATGCTCAAAATTTATATTTTTGTTAATAATTTGTGCTGTAATTGTATAATGATCAGTAATATTTGTTTTAATGATTGCTGGAATTAAATCTACAGTTACTCCTGGTTTGTTTTTTATAAATATATGATCAATGCATGTAGAAGATTGATTAGTTACTCTTGTGTTTTCATTTATTATAGATACAAAACCAGTTTCAGATAATAGATTTAGATATTCCTCCGTATAGTCAACATTTTTACAATTGATATCAATATTAATATCTCCCACAATAATCGTATTATCATAAATATTAAAATTATAATTATGTAAGATATCAGCTAAATTGTTTACAAAATCGGACACACATGTAGAAGGTGGCCTATAGACTGCAAATATTTTTATTTTATAGTTTTTAAATAATATATCTATGTCAATTGCATTAACTAACCCGATTTTTATAAACTTATGATCAGATATCAGCTCACTTTTTATGTATATTAATATACCATCATTCTGATTGAATCTATTAGTGTTGTGTATGATTTCGTATCCTTCAATTTTATATAAGTTTGTTTCTGTTATATTCCAGGTCTCCGTTAGGATTATACAGCTAAAAAAATTATGGAACTGTGATATATACACTAGAAACTCATCAAAGTTTTTTTGGATGCTTCTGGAAAGCCAATCAAAGTTGCGTGTGGGAAGATGTGTGCCAGCAATCTCAAGCCACAATAGACCAGATGGTTGCTGCGGAGGATCTGATTATGATCCCACACACATATCAACCTAATTAACCTAACTAGGAATCTATGATGTTTCTTACATAGACGTATGTATATAGCAAATAGCTTATTTCAGAATTACATAATATACACACCAGTTATTTTCAGTGATGATGATGAGTAATAATTAATAAGAATGATAATTTTGAATTAATATTTGTTTAATGTTTTAGTTATGTACACTTTGTAATGGTTTTTATGCCACAGCAAGTTGCTTTTATTTTGATGGTTCATTTTCAAAGTGGAACTCACAAAGAAGGTAGAATGTGGATATACTCATTACAGGATGGACTTAACCTTTTTCACTGACGAAGCATTGCTCTGTCAAGTTATATCAACAATCAGAATTATGAAACATAAGCTACAAAATACTCCAACAGTCATGTCAAAACAAGTTTATACCCTTTAAAAATTGGTGTATGGGTGGCAACATCCACTAGAAGAATAATATTTTTCTGTGAAACAACAAATACAGCAAAATATCGAAGCTTTGTTTTAAAATCGTTTTTGGTTCAGTTGTACAATGATAAATTGCAAGCTGATTATTTCTGCATTACTCTGCCCATTTAGCAAGAGCTACAACGCAATTCTTATCAGAATTTTATGACGAGAGACTAATCAGCCCGGACCTTTTACCTGCACAGTCACCAGAGTTAATGTCCCCTGATTATTTCTTATTTGGGCAACTAAAGAACAATACTTTTAAAATTGAATACATAATATTGATGAATTATGAGCAGTAGAAAGAGAAATCTGTAGAAAGAGAAAAAACTGCAATTCTGGCGCCCTACCCCTTCTGCGTTAAAGGTGGAGTGTGGACCTGAAGCAGGTAAATATATAAGTTTTGCAAGTAATAATCTAAAATAGAAATAGAAATAAACTTTATTTTAATATTTGTTACATTTATAATATTATAAACAAACGAAAAGAAAAGGCGGCAAAATAAATATGTTTATCCCATATTAAGTGTTAATATCTCGAATATATAAAATAACATTGCCTGCTCAATTGCTTATGTACGTCACAACGCCACAGTTAGTTAAAACTAATTAAAAAAATTTAATTTTCAAGTATTAGTGTAACGATTGGCATTTTTTAAAATAAAATATATTATATACAGGGTTACTGGTAATTCAATACTTTCCTTTGGAGATATGATAGGAGATGAGCTAAGGAGGAAAGAGTGACCCAAAAAAACCCTATTTTCGCCCCTTTTGGGGATCACATGAATTTTATTTAAAAGTGGTCTGAATGATAGTTTATGGTGATACTTTAAAGTAGGCGAAATTTCAAGTTGAGCATAGTTTGTGTTTTGGATGATATGAGTTAAACTCGTTATTTGATTCATCCACGCCATGGTGAATCCGACATTCTCGGTGACATCTTGTGTTATCTTAAAATTATCAACCGATACAGTATGAAGGAGTTCATATACCAAGTCCAGATATTTGTGATGTATCTATTTCTCTACGTAAAGAAGCAGATTCGCATATTTAAATATGCCTGCTATTAAGATTTGCTTCAGAAATTAATTTATTTGTTATAAAAGATTTTTTGTTTGTTTTTACTTTATTTTCCCCTAATGTAACAAATTACCACCAATTTTCTCATGTTACTTAAAAAGTTTTTATTGCATGTGACATACGGTTAAAAACGGCATCAAAGGGAGAAGTTTTTGAAAGCACTTGAACATCTTGATAGCTTTTCGTTTCTTTGCAAATGTAAGGGAAAGTTAAACTTTATGATCCTTTCTACCAATTCTGGGGACTCTGTTAGCTCATAATAATTTTTTTCTTTAATTTTCAGCATCCCATATGATTTTGTTAGAACACAAGATACATTGCAGAAAATAATAAAAATTATTTTGAACTGTTACGACTATAAAAAAAATGTTATACACGCTAAAAGGCTGATTTGTGGGAAATTAAAAAAAATAAAATAAAACAATAATATCCCAAAAACAGTGATACTTTGGATAGAGGTCATTGGAGCTAAATAACTTCTAAATGGCCCCACTTATCCACCATTCCTGTTTGGCACACCCTCTACCAAACACCCTGTATAGCAAAATATGTATATTAAAAATTTTAGTATACAGTTATGAAAACAAAAATAAATTCCCATCATATGCTGATATTCACGCCCATAATACAAGGCATAAAAATAACATATAAATCATATAAATCAACACCACCATGCTTTTTACGAAAAATCACCTTTTTATGCAGGGTTCCATATGCTCAACTTACTTCCTATAAACCTCAGAGACTTGCCTGCTCAAGACTTTAGAAAAAGTTTTAAAAAAATTACTTAGCAAATAAAGCATTCTACACCATTGGGGAGTTTGTGTTAAAAATACAAACTGGAGAAGATATATTTTAGACCATTTAGCATCATTTCAATGTTTTCTTCACTGTATTTAATGTAGCTTTTGTATGTGTATGAGTGTATGTTTGAATCTGTATGTATGTAATTTTAACTTTTTTTTTACATTATATATAACATATCTTATCTACAAATACTGTAGCCACAAAGACAAATAAAGTATTCTCTTCCATTCTAATATGGTGTGTTCATGTTTATTCAACAGTTTTTGTGAAGCAATCACAAAAGTTCAAAAACATCGCTTATGCCATAACTCAATTCAATCTGTCATGCACTGCACATGTTGATTTCTTCTGATGATTTAAAATTACTATCAGGTTTTTTTTACTAATTTGTACAAGGTTGTTGCGAAAAAATGATTTCAAGTGTTGAGTAGTCACAGAAAAAGTATAGTATTCTACTTGCATGTAATTAATAGCTATTACTCACTCAATGAATAACATACGATTAAAACAATTCAGAGAAAAAAATAAACAATAGCAAAATAAAACTTACCTTAGCATTCATAAAAGGGCGAAGATCAACTGAAGTATTTTCCACTTCTTTAAAAAGTGCTAAATTGGCAATACAGACTATAGTGTCAGCTACTTCAGCTAAGGTATTTGTTCCTAATGCTTCTATTTCATATGCAAATCGTAACTTGTCACCAGAATTTCTTTGCCCATAACTAATAGAGTATGGTCTGTACACTATTATTGTGTATATAAAATTAGATCCAGGCGTTATATCAAATAAGTTGGATTTATTTGAGGACTGAAAAATAGATAGTTCATATTAGAATTTCAAATTATCATGTTGATAAAGCACTGTCTATGTTTACATCAAATATACAGTGTGTCTCCAGATAGGGTACCACACTCTTATAAACCTTTTTATTTTTTTATTTTGATGAGAAAAAGTCTTTCTTTATAAAAAGCTTGGTTTGTCTTAGGAAGTTATAAACAGTTGTCAAACTTAAGATAAATTATACAGGGTGTTCTAAAAATTAGAAAATATCAAATCGACTAAGCAAACTACCTTTTCTTGTTTTTGTTTTTATTGAAAATTTCATTTAACAAAGTTTTTTCAATTATGAAGAAAAGCTTAAATACGGAGTTTATTTGCAAAATAAGTACATAACAATTTTCAAAAAAGAAAATAACAAGACAACAACGTTGAAAACTATTCTACATGTAGACCTACTAGGTATTACACATTTTTACAATATTTTTTCTAAATTCTTCATAGACAGATGAGATCACATCTTCATTTACAGTTGCAACATCACCCACAGTTTCTTGCTTTAATAAACCTAGGTTGTCTTCGAAATCGTTTGTGAATACCGGGTTGCGAATTTCATCCCTCATAATACTAACATCAAATGTTCAAACGGCCAAATTGGAAGGTAATAAATCAGCAGCCCCATTCTTAGCCATCAATAAAGGGTTTGACAGTGTATGGCATAAGGGACTAATATACAAGCTAAAATCTCTAAACTGTCCAGACTACATAATACATTTAATAATAAGTTTCCCGCATCTGCGTCAAATATAAATTAAAATCAATAACAGAACATTTTGTCCCAGAAAGGGTCAGCTCTATTTTATATAATATTTATTGCCATGACATCTACAGCCATAGCCGTCCAAACCCAAGATATTTCAACAGAGAAACCTACATACTACAATTCGCTTATGACACTGCATTAATATCACACAACTCAAACCTTCACAGTACAATTTAGCAACTGCAACATTTGATAATAACCACAGAAAACTGGTTCAACCTATGGCGACTCAAACCAAACCCTCTGAAATCCCAACTGGTACTCTTCAATCATAATCCCAATCTAAGGTCGCCCACAGTAGCTATTGGTAACGAAACAATAAGACCCAAAAATTCAGCCAAATACCTTGGAATCTAAATCGACCACAAATTGAATCTCAACCAGAACACCACCCTGATGAAGAAACGGATAAATACAAGAGCTAAACATTTTCGAGCCTTGACCTATAAATATAACGGAATATCCACATTAACTGCAGCAGCGGACCACAAGCTAATAAGAATTTAGAGGTAGGAGAAAGAATAGCCCTTGGAAGTATTACCAAATTATATCACCCACGTAACCATCTCCACAATATATCAAATATTGAATGACCAACCTAAACCAAAAAACAAAAATAGAACAAATCCAAACACGCCTCACTAACTTACAAACAAAATTCGAAAATTAATCCAGTCAAATGGTGCACAAAAAGGGCTCGAAGTGGAAAGTTCTGGTGTAATTGTTTCTAGTGGTTTATTTTTGGGGTGCTGAACACGAATCTGAAGTCTTCAAAAAACCACTAAAAATAATGTTTTTTAGTGGTTTTCAGCTTATAACTTGCAAAGCAAGCTATTTGCGCAAAAGTCCTGTAGTAAAATAAGAGGAGAAAATTACCTACAATTTATGTCTTTAACATTTTTTTGTACGTCGTATGGTTTCCAAGCAAATGTGTTGAAATATCGGGGAAATCAGTAATTTTTGGAAAATGCAAAAAAAAATAAATTGCAATTTTCCGTTTAAGTGAATTATTTCATCTGCAGTTCCTTTCCTTTCAACGTATTTACCTGGCAAACCATAGAGGAAGCCCTTCTTTGTGTCCTTTGTGACCTCGAACCCCCCCCCTTTACTAAATTACAAGGGGAGGGGCGGTCTTCATGCCTACCTAAACGCCTAATGGTCCTCAGTTCATCACAATTGCTAAACAATATGATGAAGAACTTGATGAGTTCTTAAAATACGAACTGTGCCCTTACCCGTTGCCTCTTTTTGACGACTATGGTATGAGAAAAGGAACCAAGTCTGCTTTCTACAAAGTATTCACACCAACTAAACAGGCAAATCTCCGAGGGTGTGTGTACGTCATAGATGGAGGATACTTGCTATACAGAGTCGTGTGGACCAGGGGTCAATCATTTTCATCAATTTGTGAAAGTTATGTTTCATTTATTAAGTCCAAGAACAAGGACAGTGCCGAGGGGTGGCTCACTCCGGTAATATGGTGTACAGCCTGCCGGTAGTCTTTTAGTATTATCAGTAATATTTTGGTAATTTTAGTAATATTTTGGTAATATTGGTAATATTAGTAATTTTTGGTAATATCAGTAATATCTTGGTAATATCAGTAATATCAGTAATATCGGTAATATTTTAGTAATATCAGTAATATTTCAGTATTGTCAGTAATAGTTGTTGGTAATATTTGGTAATATTCAGTATTATTCAGAAATATTTTGGTAATACTTAGCAATTTGTATTCAAATTAATGTGTTAATAAAGATTTGCATCATGATTTTAACGAAGGAAAGATATTCGCAATGTACTTTCCACGCATTCCAGTCCATAGATGAGAAATAAGAGCAGAATCAGAACTACCATAGGTGCATTCGGTGCAATTGCACTCGGCGCGCCACTTTTTGGGGATCGGAAAAATTCATGAACGAACAAATTTCAAGAATGTAGACGGTTTTCAACATGTAGATAAACTAATGTCTCACTGGATGTCATATTCGATGAATTAGAGTCATTCTTCTTCAAATAGGTATGTGGTAGGGATGGGCGATATATCGAGAACTGTGATTTAATCACTGATATTAAAAAATCACAAGTAACGACTGTTAGTACTTATGCATTTCACACTATATGGTGGATACATGGTGGCCTACAACCAAATTTAAATCAAAGTTGCTGTAACTTGGACTTTTTTTTACACATTTTTGGAAGGGTATAGAACCAATTTCCACGATATTCAAAATCATTCATCTCAGAATTTTTTTTTACAAGTATTTTACTTGTTTGTTAAATGACAAGCCACGCAAAAAAGTGGTCTAGCCTGCGGACCAGACCAGTGCTAGCCTGCGGACCACACCAGTGTATCCTTATGTACGAAGACAGAATTGTCAGATCGGCTCGTTTTTCATCACTAAACCCCAAAAGAACACCCCCCCCCCTCCAAAAAAAAAACCAGTGTATCGTTATGTATTTAGGGGAGCAGTACCCACAGATTATGGTGAAAGGCCTTAATTGGATAATTACCAGTCCCTGTCTTGCTGCTACTTCTACCACTTCGATGTCGTTTTTACAGAAGAAGACAGCTACGACCTTTCTGGTGTCTGTGATCCAGCCGTGTCTGGAAGCGATCTTTTTGTTGGGCTCGCTTACTATCAGATGTCTGAAGGCCACGACCTTCCCTTTCCCTTTCTCTCGGGTTGTAATCCCGCCGATCTTGTCCAAGCCTTCCTTTAGGGGGGCGGCGGCCTCTTGTCCTCCGGCAACTTCCATCAGCATCTCCCCATTTTTTGTCTTTCTTACAGCTGTGACGTTTATACCAAGAGCATTTACGTCGACCTTTTTGACTTTCTCGAGCAGATCCCTATATTGTACGCCGGCACCTGATATTAAGCAAGAACTAATATTATCAGGAACCCAACTAATTTTCGCCAAAGGGTATGTAGAAAGAAACATATTACAAATCGTTAGTAAAGAAAATAAAAAACTATTGCCAGTTTAAGTTTATCAGAAACAAGTGAAGATTCTGAAGAAATACACCTTGACGACAGTTCCGACCTAGAAAATTTCGAGGAAGATTTTACTAATACAGATTCAGACGAAACTTGTAAGGAAAATAACGAGAAAAATACAGTTGATTTAACACTTGAAAATTATTATGCTATATTTTATACTGATGACTGGTACGTGGGTAGATTGACATCTAAAATAAATGAAACCTACTATAAAGTAAAATTTTTAAAGAACGATCTGGATTTATACAAATGGCCAATTTCACCAGATATTCAGGTAGTCTCTGAGGACTAAATTTTTTATGAACCTTTACAATTAATAGGCAATGATCCGTTTGCTATAAAGCGATGCGACTTGGTCAATATAAAAAAAAATACAAGGCGATGAAAAATATTAAGAAATAAGACGATTTGTACAGTAGGGTGGAGTGAATAAAAAAATTCTTTTAAATTTCTTCAGATGCATAGTGTAAATGGATGCCATTTGGATTTAAAATTTAATCTTGATCGATGGATATTTTGAGAGTTCACACAACTACCTTGAAAATGGGGAAAAGGTTCGATTTTTTAAATTTTTCAAATCGACAATCGAGTCGACAATCATATTTCTTTTATGGCTTATTATCAATGTTAAAACGTGTATACAAAAGTTTTTTAGATGAAACATTCTTTAGTTTCACGAATATTTTAAACTTGTTTCTAAAAAGATAAAATTGGGGGAAAATAAAGATTTTAGGGGGCCAGATTTAAAACGTCCATGGAACTAAACAATGTTTTATTTGAAAAACTTTTGTATACATTTTAACACCGGCAAGGAGCCATAAAAGAATTATAATTGTCCTCGTGATTGTCAATTGGCAAAATTTTAATAATTCGAAAATCGATCTTTTTCCTCATTTTCAAGATAGTTGTTAAAATATGCTTCTATCGAGTTGCAATTTTTTTCGCAACAGTTTTTTATGTACCATCCCACATTATTTATAAAAAGTCTATACATATATATAGTCTAGGAAATAGCGTGCAAATTCGACGACGAGTGGTTACCGTCTGCCAGTCGGTAATCGAAGAGACCATATAAGTACAAAATTTTTTTCTCTCTGGAACTTTTTGGTATGGTGGGGGGATAGGGAGGGGGGGGGCATTTATTTTTAAATCGAATGATTATCGATATCTGTCCGCCTAGGTAGTTAGTATTTGTACTTCACTTCAATTATGCTGGCAGACGAAACTTCCGGTCGGCGCGCGCGCTAACCGAAAATAGAAAAAAAAAATTTAGTTAGCGCGCGCGCCGACCGGAAGTTTCGTCTGCCAGCATAATTGGGGTATGTGAAGTACATATACTAACTACCTAGCGGACAGATATCGATAATCATTCGATTTAAAAATAAATGCCCCCCCCTCCCTACCCCCCCACTATACCAAAAAGTTCCAGAGAGAAAAAAAATTTGTACTTATATGGTCTCTTCGATTACCGACTGGCAGACGGTAACCACTCGTCGTTGAATTTGCACGCTATTTCCTAGGCTAATAACAAATAAAGCTTTTCGAAAACAATTGTTCATCTTAATTCAATTTCGCAAATAGTATTTATAAGTATAGTTTATTGAAATTAATCAATCAGAGTTTGAAACTCAGTATCGAAGTCAATATTTTTTGTGTTCTTTGCGAATCATGTAATATTACGGTATTGTCAGTAATATCTCGGTATTATTGGTAATATCTCGGTATTGTTGGTAATAATCTCGGTATTGTTGGTAATATCTCGGTATTGTCGGTAATATTTTGGTATTGTTGGTAATATTTCGGTATTATTGGTAATATTTCGGTATTATTGGTAATATTTGGTATTGTCGGTAATATTTCGAAATTCACGGTAATATTTCGGTATTGCCAGTAATATATTGGTAATATAATACCAACAGTAATATGGTGTACAGAATTTCATATAGTGAGCCACCCCTCGGACAGTGCTGTAGTTGTCTTCGATGGTTACCCTCAAGAAGCTACTAAATATGCTGAGCGAGTAAGAAAATCACGCAAACATATGTCAGTATGTTCGACGAAATAATGATCCCGACAGTGCCACAAGTAAAATTCCTAGGCAATATGAAAAACAAAAACCGTCTCATCTCAATATTGAAGGGCAACTTTGCAGCAGCTGGCATTCACACAAAGCAGGCACAAGAGGATACAAATACACTTATTGTAACCACAGCAATAGATCTCGCACAACAGCATAACTAGTTATTGTGGGTGAAGATGTAGATTTGCTGGTGTCGCTGGTGATCATGATTGGTCGTTATCGGGGTGTACATTCAAATGTACACTTTCTGAAGCCAGGCAAAGGGACAGTTTCACAACTAATTTTTTCTCCTGACTGCCAACCACACCGATCCATCAGTGACAACATATTGTTTTTGCAAGCCATGGGAGAATGTGACAAAACTTCAGCCTCGTTCAAAGTAGGAGAGTTGAGGTTTCTCAAAACCCTCAAAAAAACCCTGCTCTAACCAAGACCATTGAAATTTTTAAAGATCCTGCGGCACATGCTGATACTGTTACTAATGCTGGCCTTACCTTTTTCACTGCGTTGTACAAATTGACTGACAAGGAAGGCACGTCCTTAAACAAATTGAGGTATAAATGCTACCTTAGGTCTGCATACAGAACAACAGCCCATTTGGCGTCCCTACATCCTACCGAGGCTGCAGCACAGCAACGTTCGTTGAGAGTATACTTTCAAGTACAACAATGGCTTAGAAATGAAAAATATCCTGAGCAATGGGGTTGGAAGAAAACCAAAGGTGGTCTGCAGCCAGTACCAACGCTACAGCCACCAGCACCAGAAGCAAACTTACTTCTGTCAGACCAACTGAGGATGCAGAAAAGCAGGCCTTAACTGTTCCAATATGTGCCTGAACTGCAAGAACTGCTGCAATAACATGCCCGTTGCAGAAACTGAAGAAGCAGAGGATGGCCCGGAGTTCTCTGAATTACTTGAAGGTAACTATGCATAAATAATTCTATCTCACCTTTATTTCTTCACTCACTATTTATTTGTATGTTCAAAATATGTTTCTTAATAGGTACTGCTTTCATATCTATTCAATAAACTGTACAAGTATTTGGAATTAAGTCACTGACTATTTCTTTTAGGCGTAGAAGAACTGGAAGGCTGCCCTGAAGAAATTATGGAACCTCTGTGTCTAAGATGGCTCGGCTCGTATTAGTACTTAAATACATATAAATTGTACAGAAATTTGCCTCTTTCATTAGCATGTAGAATAATGTTTACCTACATAAAATTAAAAATATACATATTAATGGTGTTTTTTGCTATTTTCCCAAAATTACTGATTTCCCTAATATTTCAACACTGTTTTACGTGGAAACCATACGACGTACAAAAAAATGTTAGAGGCGTAAATTGTAGGTAATTTTCTCCTCTTTATTTTACAACAGGACCACTTTTTGCGCAAATAGCTTGCTTTGCTTAATTCACGGGCGATATTTCGTCCTACAGTTTTCGCGTGAGTTATCCTTTGAATGCAAATGTTGGGGCGAGCGTAGAGGCGACTTCAATGTGAATATCAGTCGATATTCCGTTGAAGCAACGTCGAGCGCGGTTAGTACTTGGATTGGCTCCCATCTTGGGAAATACAGCGTTCTCGTCCCACCTTCTAGAGGCTTGTATATCAGTGTATACTCGGAAGTTACGTAATTTCAGATGAGGATTACGTAATGGATATACCATCCTTCGGAGGGGATGTAAAGCAAGCGGTCCCTTGTCTATTAAATGTTAGGCAAGTAAAAGATCTTAAGGGAAGAGGTTCGGCAAAATTTCCAGGTTGGGGGTAGCTCGTCTCTTGCCGTCGGTGATAGGCAATGGTAGCGGAAATAGGCCGACATTAAACAGTTAAAAAAAAAATGTAAATGTTGAACTCAGTTTCATAGAATGCAGTCACTAAAAAATGCTATATGATTCTAATACATTCAAAACTAATATATGCCACTATACGCTAATGGTATAGATACTTACTACTGTCATAGTTTTCAAAAATCTCTTATTTCCAAATCTGGAAGCAGATACTATATTGTATTTCGAATCCAGAACTTCTTTACATAATACCACCTTTAACTGCCTGGCACTCTCGTTGACTGGATAAGTATCCTCCAGTTTAGTTTTAGTTTGTAATTTTTCAGGAATATCCATTGGTAAATTTTCAGGCTCATCCGGAAGGGTAAGATGGTCCACACTAAAAATAAACAGAAAACATTTTAAATTTTTCTATGTAGTTGTTATAAGGCAAAGGTACCTAAAAATATTATAAGCTGAAAAAACTTCAGCTGCCGAACACAAAAATTGCGACCCTTAAATGGGCCATTGAAGCGATCAATGGCTTTCTTATGGCATAGGCAAGCCTTTTGTGATCCATATTAAATTACTTATATGCATGTTGTTATGAATTGCCACATAATAACCAAAAATGGTCAATTACTGTGCAACCATAAAAATGCTACTGTGGTTTATATGTTGATGGTACTTTTATTGGTAATACGCAGGCTAATATTAAAGTACCGCATGTAATTCTTTACCCAAAGGGCCTGTGAAGATAATTCGGCAATTAAATGATTCCACATGCGCATTGTGTAATATAAAAACATATCTCAAGGGAGTCACCAAGCAGCATTCACCATTTGCTTTTTCGCTCTATGCTTGGCCTGTGCGTTAAAATTTGTGTAAGCTAACTTTGTGGTTTGGACAATTTGTTAAGTCTTTTAACTGCCTATATTTTGTGTAAAAAAGTGTGTTGTTACCTTATATGGTTGATTATAATTATAGTGTGACTATAGAAAAACAGTATGTTAGCTAAAGATTCATCAGCCAGTTCAAATAAACGTTTTATATAAAAGTTTGTACAAAGATTCTTGTCTCTGTTGTCATATAAAATTCTTAATTAAGTATAATAAATATTTCATCGTTAGCTTACAACTTATTTTGCTTTTATTGATACCTGATAGGTACTTAATTATTTAAAGAAGGGAATAAAATAAATAAATAAAACACAAAATTATTTCTCTACTTACCTGCAAGTTTCTTCTAAAGCTCGAGCATCCTCTTTATCAACATCTAAATTGATTTCTTGTTTAAACTTATCGAAATACCTAAAGGTAAGTCCTTTTGTTTGTGGATGACTGAAGCAACACACTTCACTGTATTTTTCGAAATATTCTTTAACTTCAAAATTTTGTGAGGAACGAAAGCATTTTGGATCGTATATACTTTCCATACTTAAGTAGGTAAAAAATAGTAAATATTTGTGTTCTGAAGAATCGATTGAGGTTAGTTGTGTTTGACAATGACAACTACAACTACCAGTGTTGCCAATGTCTGAAGATGAAAAGATTAGAGATGAGTTGCTATTTAACAACCTGTTATTTCATAACTGTTATTTGTATCTTGCATTAACGGACTGTTATTTTTGTATGAAAATAACAGGTGAGAAAA